>OW152824.1:14282226-14882226 GCA_933534255.1 Iphiclides podalirius | reverse complement strand
TATTGATATTTGAAACGCTTGAAATATTTTTTCTAACATAACCTTTGATATAGTTCTTAGATAAACAAATCAATTCAGATCCAATAATAAAAAAACGAAATCAAACTATTATGGAATGAAACAGTGCACTGTTTTTATGCATGCTGCATGTACATACATACACTGTAAATTAGAATCATTTCACTATTCCAGCACTTTAAGTGTGTTTGAAATGAGTGTATAAGCCACTTAATGGTATCGCGATCAAAACCAGATAAATCCCACGGTCGGGCGATACCATTACGGGTGGTCAGGTGCGTTATTTAAATAGAAAGCTTGACGAATTCTCTCGTAATTCTTCAGCTGTTCATTAACCGATGTAATAAGATTTCATTATCAAGTGTAAATGGCCGAAACTAAAGTAATTTGTTGAGCAAAAGGAATATATAACTACTACTGTTATCCATTGCGATACGACCTCGCTAGCTCGAATCCCAGTGACGTACGTAAATATAATTTTTGTATACTTTTTCTTAAGTTTATAACCGTTGTACGATGTTTGCACGAGACTTCACATGGGACAGTAGTTGAAAAGTGGAAATATATTAAAGTATCAGCAAATCAGCAGTACAATTTTATCTTTACTTTAATTTTCTAGGTCCTCAGTCACATCTCTAATTTATAGAAAAAACTCTGAAGAGAACTACACATTCCACAATACCACAATTCTAAACTAGGAAGTCGGGGTCTTCTATCAAGAACATGTCACAATTCGTCATTTGACCGATTTCATGAGAAGTAGTTTAACCCACTACCGGCAAGTTATGATGCATAACTAACGCGACTCTGCGAATTTCTCCGGAAATCTATAAAGTTGTCTTTGCCTCCATTTATGTATATAATAATAATAATAATAATAATAATAAAATATCTTTATTCACATAGACGCTTGCGCGTTCTTATGAAACGTCAAAATTTTACAAGAAATTAACACGTTCGTAAGTTACCACCGGTTCGGAAAGCAGTTTCTGTTGAGAAGAAACCGGCAAGAAACTCAACAGTTGCTCTTTTTTAAAAAAGTCAGTTTACAATATAAATAGTACATGTACAATAGTCTTGTTTTAGCCTACGTGAGTATCAACAGTATTAACCCCACAGAATATGAATTTGATTCGAGTCTATGACTCTGAGGATAAAGCGCATTCGTATGTGTAACTAACAACTAAATGATGTTTGAGGTTTATTAAGAATTTATCATAAAGAGCTTTTGAATTATTAATTATTAACTTAACATTAATTCATGACTCCAATTAAGTTTACCAGTTTTGTAGTTAGGAAATTGAACACGTCACTTCTTAAATTTATAGCATAATAATCTCAAATATATGTATCGTAAAATTGCACGGGCGACGCATCAATACGTTTGCGAAAACCGTTGCGTCATTGTGTCGAGTGACATATAGACGCAATGGCACACAAGTCTGAGTTGCACGTCACTTCACTTTGATGGCCCTATCGCAAAGTGGGCATATATCAAACCCGCCTTCCGTTATGCAAAACTTAATGTTCGGGTTACGCGTAATGTTGGTCAATATACAGGCGAATGCACGCGCTTGATCCTTACGAGTAAAGCAGTGAACATCCTTTCCTAGAAATGACAAATGACTGGTTTGTTACAATTATTAAACGTGCAAAAATCACCATCATAAAATTCTGCGGATCGTCAACGTCTAGCTTGTTGGATTGTGATCACGTACATACATAAGAAATACATAACTATCTATGTACAATAGCCGTAATAGCTCATTGTCCGGGCGCTCGCTTTTAATTCAACATCGAGCAACCTGAGTTCGACTCCCGGTGCCGGCAAAAATGAAATTGTTGATTTTAACTGGTGACTAATTACGTGCTCCTCGGTGAAGGAAAAAATCATGAGGAAATTTACATATTTTCGAAATAATACGAGTAAAAAAAATATTTCAAAGATATGTGAAGCCCGCCAATCCTCTGGCCGCGCGGTTGACTATACCGCTGTACAGAGGAGGTCTTTGTCCAGCAGTGGGACATATATAGGCTGTAACTTTACTGTATAAGAAAACTTGTATGTATGTAAACTTTTTTACAAATGTTGTTACACTAATCTGTTACGTAAGGACTCACACCTTTCGATGAATAGCATACCGCCTCGGTTTAAATCACTTTATAATTAATGTGCAACTAACATTACGATAGTAATCGATAATCTAAAGATTAACATTTCAATCCAATTAATTTCACATTATATGAGCTAAAGGCAACGGCCTTGACGTACGATTGCGTATACATATAGACACAAATAGACTTGACTTACGGTACGCATAAAAATATGTTTTATAAAATTTATTAATTTCACCTATTGTGTAAATCCTAATCTAGCACGTTAGCTACACGGACAGTGTATTGATTACCAAAAATATGGCAAATGGAATAACAATTTTGCATTAAGTTAAAGGTCAAAGCGGCCCATACAGAAAAAACTGAGAGAGCTCAGGAGCAAAATTAAAGTAAATTAACCACCTATATAAATGTCCCACTGCTGGGCAAAGGCCTCCTCTACACAGAGGATTTTAGGGAATAATTTATTAGGCGGCCCCACACATTATTTCGAAACTGTAAAGGTTTCTTCACGATGTTTTCCGTCACCGCTGAGCACGTGATAATTCAGCACTTAAATTAACAGTTACATAGGTAACGGCACCGGGGATCGAACTCAGGTTGCTCGAGTATATTGAATTAAAAGCGAGCGTCCGGACAATGAGCTTACACGGATTAGGAGTAACTACAATTCAACTATAATTATTTTCATAACATCGTTACTAGCACAAATATTTTTTTATTAAGACCAAAATAAATTAAGACTACCACTATTAGTAAAACTATATGTCCCTATTTATAACTAAGCTGTCAAGCTACTTTATTGGAAAATTTGCTGCATTTAGCAGATGAACGGGTCAATCATTAAAAAAGTACATAAATGTACAAAACGATTACTTGTCACGTGAACTTTAACGATCACTTAAGCACGAGAGAGTTAAAAAAATAAATAAAAGATTGTTTAACGTTTCTGTACATTAGCAATCCAAATGCAATTGCAAAACGACGGTCTAATAATGTGGAGCGATTAATTTTGATTCAGATTTCAACCGAAATGACCTGATGGAATCGATTTGTAGAAGGATATTGTGTAAATCCGCGTTTATTTTGTAAGTGCTGTTTTGAACAACGGTTTCAAAATTTACTACATTTTATTTAATTATTATTATGTCTATCTGCCGGAAAATAGTGAAAAAACACATTGTAATACATACAAGAGCCTGCAGGATTGCTTTCTAGCTAAAAGGTCTGACTAAAGACAAAAGTATTTCTTATAAATTTAAATTGTTTATAGTGCTAATTTTTGCACTTAAGATTGAACATTAAAATATGTAGAAAAAGTGCGAAAAGATTGTCGCCGCTGTGGGAATCGAACCCACGTCTTCGGCATTCGCGGCCTGACGCTCTAGCCACTGAGCTAAACGGCTGATTGACACACCGACGAAAATCTTAACGCATTTTCCACATTGTTTTCTTAGCATTTGAAGCAATGCTTGGCGCCATCTATTGTTATATCCTTTCCAGCATACAAACAATTTCGAATATCGTTTTACAACGATAATTCGAACGAGAGATGTCGCCATTGCTTTTTTATAAATTTAAATTGTTTATAGTGCTAATTTTTGCACTTAAGATTGAACATTAAAATATGTAGAAAAAGTGCGAAAAGATTGTCGCCGCTGTGGGAATCGAACCCACGTCTTCGGCATTCGCGGCCTGACGCTCTAGCCACTGAGCTAAACGGCTGATTGACACACCGACGAAAATCTTAACGCATTCTTCACATTGTTTTCTTAGCATTTGAAGCAATGCTTGGCGCCATCTATTGTTATATCCTTTCCAGCATACAAACAATTTCGAATATCGTTTTACAACGATAATTCGAACGAGAGATGTCGCCATTGCTTTTTTATAAATTTCTCTCGTTCGAATTATCGTTGTAAAACGATATTCGAAATTGTTTGTATGCTGGAAAGGATATAACAATAGATGGCGCCAAGCATTGCTTCAAATGCTAAGAAAACAATGTGGAAGAATGCGTTAAGATTTTCGTCGGTGTGTCAATCAGCCGTTTAGCTCAGTGGCTAGAGCGTCAGGCCGCGAATGCCGAAGACGTGGGTTCGATTCCCACAGCGGCGACAATCTTTTCGCACTTTTTCTACATATTTTAATGTTCAATCTTAAGTGCAAAAATTAGCACTATAAACAATTTAAATTTATAAAAAAGCAATGGCGACATCTCTCGTTCGAATTATCGTTGTAAAACGATATTCGAAATTGTTTGTATGCTGGAAAGGATATAACAATAGATGGCGCCAAGCATTGCTTCAAATGCTAAGAAAACAATGTGGAAGAATGCGTTAAGATTTTCGTCGGTGTGTCAATCAGCCGTTTAGCTCAGTGGCTAGAGCGTCAGGCCGCGAATGCCGAAGACGTGGGTTCGATTCCCACAGCGGCGACAATCTTTTCGCACTTTTTCTACATATTTTAATGTTCAATCTTAAGTGCAAAAATTAGCACTATAAACAATTTAAATTTATAAAAAAGCAATGGCGACATCTCTCGTTCGAATTATCGTTGTAAAACGATATTCGAAATTGTTTGTATGCTGGAAAGGATATAACAATAGATGGCGCCAAGCATTGCTTCAAATGCTAAGAAAACAATGTGGAAGAATGCGTTAAGATTTTCGTCGGTGTGTCAATCAGCCGTTTAGCTCAGTGGCTAGAGCGTCAGGCCGCGAATGCCGAAGACGTGGGTTCGATTCCCACAGCGGCGACAATCTTTTCGCACTTTTTCTACATATTTTAAAGTATTTCTTGCCTAAATTAAATATGGACACATAGGAAACTTCAGAATCACCACTAATCACGATGAACAACGTATGTTAGAGGTTCATAGTTGTTATTGTAACAGTGAGCTGGAAATTTTCTATACGCAAATCAGATGGTACTGGTGTGTTCCTTAATACATGCTTTAAGTGGCCCAAATACAGTCGGAGTCGGTGTTAGGTAAAAAACTAACCAAATTGAATGGTGACACAAAATATTAAGTGAGTGTTTGCAAAGAAAGGTATATGGTGTGTATATATCGCTATCAAAAACACAATGTTACTTATGCAGGTATTAAGCCCACGACTTTTATAATTGACTTGATCAATTATAATGACTTTCTTCTCTCTTCTTTCTATAATGAATTCACTTAAATATAAGATATTACATCAATAGATTTGTTCCAAATTGTAATTGGCTCTCAATAGAGTTCAATGTGTTACTCTTAATACGTGAACTATTCGTGTAAACATACGAAATCTACTCATATATTGATTGGCAATTAATTTCACAGAGTCATAATGTTCGTTTCATAACATTAATTAACACTAATAAAGGCGTAAATCTTTCTTCTGGTGCGTCGAATCGACATAACGTAAGATCAACATCGCGCTAGAACACGAGAATTACGTTACATCGCGTAACCTCCGACCCACTGTCGGCGCGTCGTCATAATGCGAGAAAGTAAAAGTGTCCAAACGAGAATCTGCTCGCCGGAACTTCTGAAATGTCGCACAACGCACGTCGTCGTCGACTCAAGAGCCAGGTCATTGACACAGTTTTAATTGCAGATACAACTTGGATATCTTTTTTTTTTTTTGAAAAGTTGCCAAGCGAGCATACGGTTAACCTGATGTTAAGTGAATACCGCCGCCCATGGACATATGCTACACTCGAGTTCCAGGTGAGTTGACAACCTTTTGAAAGGCAAAAGTATTATACTTCCAATTTACGCCGGTCTTCTGTAAGGTCGTCGTACTTACCCGGATGAGCCTGCCCATTCGTGCAACAGCCGAGGCTGCTGCGTGGCCCTACCACCGTAAAAAAAGATAAAATATGCACTGCGCGTCGTACGAATGGTGTTAAGGCTTGTGTTCGTGTTTTCTGTTTAATCATTTTTATGTGAGAACGTGGCGAGCAAGCTGGCGGTTAACCTGATGTTAAGTGATAACCACTTTATTCACAGATTTATTCACTAACTACTTCACTTGGCTTACAGTGGCGGTTCGTTGTTTATCGAACACTTTGTAGTAATTTAATTTGTAAAGATATAATTCAAAAAACTAAAAAAAAATCTGACTGCGTATCTGTGTAATTTTGAAATGATACCCAGTGTCAGTCTCACAGTAAATACGAATCTAACGACACCACTCAAGCTAAAATCCATCAAGCCTTTCAGGCTGCAGAGCGTGCCAAATAATTATACATACTCTCGAAACGACATAACCCTCCTTCTGGCGCAGTCGAGTACTGCATTATAAACAAGCCAATTAAGACTTATGGCATTTTTGCCGATTTTTGTTTTGACTAATATAGACCTGCAAATAAGAGCATAAATTAAATTACTCAGTGTTCTACTTTATTTATTTACTAGCTGCTGCCCGCGACTACGTCTGCGTAGAATAGGCTGAAGGCGTGACATTCAGACAAAAAGACAGATATACATAAAATATGTATATAAATTATAGCCTATGTCTTACTCTGATGTATAAGCTATATTATTGTAAAGTTTCATTAACATCCATTCAGTAGTATTTGCGTGAAAGAATAACAAACATCCATTCATACATACAAACTTTCGCGTTTATAATATAAAGTAAGTATTTATTTAAAGCACGCAGCATGTGTATGTACGTACATTCAACGTTTAAACAAAACGATTACAAACAAGTTCTGATGTATGTACCTTATTAGGTGACACAGCATTGTTTCAGTTAAATACAAGAACAATCGAGAATAATAAGTACAAAATATTTAACAACAAAATGTTCCAGTAAAATTAAAGAATAACAAGTAAAAGTACAAATATAAAAATACAGAATGTATACAATAACTTATTACACATACTTTGCTATCGCACTGGGTACACAGTGTCTAACAGAGAAGATAATAAGTTAAATCTTGTAAAAGCTCGTGTCGGAGAAATTCTTCTAATTGGTATTCAAGCGTGAGCCGGGTTCCGTTGTCATTGAATTATTACCGGATTATGCAAAAGCGGTTATATAAATAGAAATGAGCAACTGTGATACAAAATGTGGTATCGTGAAAGGTTTTTGACACCTTGTCGAAATTGAGAGCCATGATCCGGGCTAGCGTAGCTCAGTGTCGGGGCTTTTAATTAATTATACTCGTGCAACTTGGGCTCAAATCCCGGGGCCGGCACTAATTAAATTTTTAATTAAAACTGCTGACTTATCAGGTGCTCAGCGGCGGAGGAAGACATCGTGAGGGAACCTCCATACTTTAGAAATAAAAACAAAAAACCTGTGGCACTCGGAGACTGCCGCGGTAAAGCTGTTGCATAGCATTTTTTTATCAACTTATGCATATATAATTACTTATTTATTTTTTATCTATGCAGTATTGTTTTTTCTTTTATAATAATTCAAGTTCTATCTTTGATATCTATTCAAGTTACACTTTTTGAGCTTGGTGACCGATAATAAAACATTTTTTTTTTCTTTTATTGAATAAATGAGAAGTTAATATCGTTTAAAATATGTTTATTATCTAACAATACATGTAGGTTATTCAGGAATTTTTATCATTGAAACTATAGAATTATGGTAACTGAAATAAGAAAAATAAGTTTGAGACTTGATATCCTCTAAATATCATATCGTCATATGATAATATAATATTATCATATCATATTATAATAGCCATCCCTGCGAGCATCGTACAGTCGTACGATATACACACACGTTAAGCGAACGCTTGGCCGAGCTACGTGGTAGAAGTTAAACGCACGCATGAGCACATGCGTGGCCCTACCCACAGCGGAGGGCCCAAGCCCGTGGGTTCTGGCTTGCCCACCGGTTCTGCGTTAGATAAAGCTTTAATAGTCTCGGGACTGAAAGCAAAAACATCAGTTAATACAAGATACAAGATACATGGTAGGCGGTTAGGGAGGTGTTAGGTTTAATTTTCGATAAAAGCTATGCAATAGCTTAAAAATATTTCAAACATATGTGAATATCAGTCGACGTGGTGTAATACTATGCACTAATACATTGGGACATAACTATGTAGACAAAGTAAAGTAAAGTAACGTCTATACTTTTATGAAATATATTGTAAATGCGCTAAATAAAATTTGGAGCCTCTAAGATTGACTGCAAACAAATTATCGGAGCCGGCCGAGTGGGTGAATCTCGTAGTTAGCTCGCACCGTTTAGCTGGGAGATCCGTTCGCAATTTAAACATAAATTTTAGACAAAATGCAAAATATTCAAACTATACGTAATTGTTAAAAACGGCCCATTAACAAATAAAAATGACTGAGCCATTCAAACATATATCCCTATTTAATATCATGAAATAATAACTTTCTTTGTTACGCTTTCACGCCAAAACTACTGAAACGATTATCATGACACTTTGTACACAATATTCTTGGAGGTATTAAAAAGGCATAGGCATATTTTTTTTTTTAAAAAGGTTATATTCGGCCTTGAACACGAGCGAAGCCGCGGGTAATAGCTAGTAAACAATAATATAACATTTTAGATGCGTATTTGAATGCACATCGAGATTTTATACGGATGGTATGTGAAAGTCCGATCCGAGAGTCATAACAATCCAAGCCAAAGCCTACGCGCCAGGAACATAGTCATTACCATGATTTAGATATTCACACCGCGATATAAAACAAAAGTTAGCTAAAAGGCATCTGTTTCACATCAGTTTATAATGTGGATTTAAAAAATATTACCTGGAGTACTGAGCTTTGCTCGGTTTTTTTTTTTGGTAAATCGTGTAGTTCGGAAATTAAAAAAATAAAAAATAATGAAAGAAATGAATCTGGTATAGAAAAAAAAAATAAAAAAATAATAAGTGTGTAAATGATCGTGACACGAACCGCGGCCGTCTGTTTCGGGGCCACCCGATTACCGAACGAGCTATTATAACATGTTTTTTTTTTTCCGGTGAAATTTACCATCGTATTCGAGTGATATTTTTCATTCCCTGACAACTGGAATAAAAAGACATTTTATAAAAATGAAACCTAGGTACACCGATTTTTCGCCCCCGAATCTACGCAGTGGGGCCGCGTAGTGGACTATGCCCTGGTACCCTGTGTACAAAGGAGGCCTTTGCCCCGTTGTGGTTCATCTATAAGCAATAGTGAAGAAATGAATGAGAAAGTCGTTCTTTTATTCTATTATAGACTATGCCTTAATCTATGAGATAGTATGAAGATATTCTATGATTGCATGCGTCTCTACCAAGCCCAATTAACAGCCGCTGCCCGTCAATCGAACCCTCGTGTTCGATCCGAAAATGGCGATTCGTTAGTAACGCTAGGGTTGCCACCGAACTCGTTTCAAATCGCACGCGCACTCATAACGCGTCATTCAACGATGAATAGATAGCGAATGTTACGGCTAGTGAAACCTGTGTTTGCACGAAAACTATTTCAATCGAACTAGGTTATTATTCAATTACCGTGATTTATCCTCTGTACGTGGATTCTAATCAAGTAATGGCTTATTGAGCATATTGTAAAGCGTAGCAATCGTGGGTATTAAATGGAGTAGCTAGCTTAGTGTATTGAATTTCAAAATCAAAAATAAAACGTTAGTAATATCGCAGATAAGCAGTTAGTTGGGTTACAGCTAAATGAAAAGCTCCATTTAATACTCTTTTAATAAATAAATAATATAATCCTTTTGTAACACATGAAATAATTTATAACGCTATGAAATATCCGTCAATAGTAATAATCAGAATATTAGTTCACGCGAGTACTGACTTTTAAACAGTTATACACATTGAATATGTAACTTGAACGAACACTAGACCAATAAAACATAGTTGTTACGCGTTGCAGACGAATGCGGACAGTGTTAAAGAAGTATAATGCATCAATAGCACGTAAATTTACTCAATTAAACCGGTGTGGTTTACAGGATAGATAATCGGAATAGGAACCTGTTGGATATTGAATATTTTAAGATTATTAACTTAATTTTTAAAAGAATTATAAAAATATACCAGTGATTAAATTTAGTAATTTCTTAGCATATTAAACAAAAATCGATTCATTTTGTTGTGACTTCAAAAAAAGGGTCAATATGTAAGATAGAGTCACTCGGATATTAGTTCATCGTCACAGTGTTCCGATTTGAATTAATTGCACCGTATGTGCGTTAACAATTAACACGCGTCCGCGCCATAAGCGACCTTAAGAGCGGGTAAACACGTTCTGAACCAAAACAGTTACAGGTGAAGACTCGGACAACACGCGAGTTCAAACAACTGCAACCCAGTCGCTAGCATCACGCCGCGCCGACACCACGCTGTCACTGTTTGTCCGTAGAGCCGAAAACTTTTGCGAGACATTTGACGCTTTCCCCCAAGGAAACCCATGTCAAATCCAGTGGAGCACCGCGCTCGTACGTAATAAATTTGCCCAATGAACTGTTCTAAATAGAAAAAAGATTTGTTCTGGATGTTATTAAGCTGTTGTGGTGAGTTATTGTATTACGTTTCCGCTGTGGCGCTTTCGTTAGAGCTTTATCGTTGCTTCCGATGTGATGCATTTGATTTTTGATGTGAGAACCCGTTTTTTTTAAATTTCGAATTCGTATCATTGTAGGTAAGACGTATGTTGAAGTATTCAATTCAATTTATATAATTGAAATGTTCCTATATGAGAGAAACTTGAATTATTTAAGAACGTTTTCTAACATAAAAATCATGAAACTGCAGAAAACCGATTCAATGTACGTAATAACACAAGTTTCCTGGTTTAGTCGAAATTTAATTTGAATATAAATTGTGTTAAAATATCGATATGTCTTCATATGGAACAAAAGTATATATTGAAGACAAAGTTTAACAATGATAAAATATTAGTAATGATAAATAAGGCATGCCCAAATATAATTCATACATTATCTAAAGGTATTATTCATTCTTTGAAATAATATTGAACATTCTTTGAATCAAAAACGTTCACATTTCAGATTTTCAGCCTATACATGTCCCACTGCTGGGGCAAGGCCCCCTCTTTACAGAGGGGTATCAGGGCATAGTCCACCACGCGACTCGAAATATTTTTTTTTGTTATTATTTCGAAAATATGCGGGTTTCCTCGCGATGTTTTCCTTCACCGCTGAGCACGTGATAATTCGGCACTTAAAATTAACAATTTCATCGGTGCCGGCACCGGGGATCGAACTCAGGCTGCTCGAGTATATTGAATTAAAGGCGAGCGCCCGGACACAGCTATCACGGCTCATATTTCAGGAAGTGTTAAAAATAGTGCAAAGACCAAACCGCGATTACTAAAGAGCTGTATTAAAAGGTATTAAAATTTATACATCAATAAAATTTTCTGTTTTCTATGCCAATCTGAATATATAAATGTTCTCTAAAATTTAAGATGCATATTTCGGTTACATAAACGTATGGTTATATCACCTAACTGCATAGGATAGATGACATTTAGTCAAAGCATTAGTTACTGCAGTTGTAAAGCAGTTTGATCACTAAAGTTTAGGTTTGACTCATGGTTTAGTGTGCAGAATATTTGTTCCATTTATGATTTACACTTTGCTAGATACATATAACAGTTAATTGTATTGGAACACAGATAAAATCGTCAAAACAACATGAACAAACAATAAATACACTAAATCTAAACTAATAATTTAAATCACTACAGAGTATACACTACACTACATAAATTTACGTGCATGAAAGAACTGTATTTAAACCAGGGAGAACGTGAATATGATTTGGCATTCCTTGGATAGGATTGCGCTGGTTGCTGATTGCGCTGATTTCCCAACTGCCACAAGCGCTTTGTTATTTTTTTTTTTTAAATTAACATTGCCCTTACTTTAGGATAACATTATCCTGTGTTGTAAGGATTTTTTACAAAAATAAATTCCACGCGGACAAACACCCAGATTACGAACAATTATCTTTGGTTCACACAAATAGTTGTCCCGTTTGCGAATCGAACCCACGACCTCCATGCCGAAGCCAATACATTGGCAACTACGGCACGGAGTCATCAAATTTTCTAAGATAAATTTATGTTTATTCTCATTTCTTTTTTTTTACTTTTTGCACATAAAACGTACATACCATAGTGGACTTAACACCAATAGGTGTTCTCTATCTGTCAACCGGCCATTAAGTAGTACTTTTAAAACACATTCACGAGATCGAAGAACAAACTTTTGAAGACCCTTTCAGTAGAGATAATGAATGAATGAATATACTTTATGCACACCAAAAATAAAACAAACAAAAATTAAAACTTAATGTAGAAGTGATGGGTACAATGGGTGGCCTTATTACTTAGAGCAATTTCTTCCAGGCAACCTTTAGATAATTAAATTTAAATTAATAACTAAAAGATAATTGAATTAATTAATATCGAATTGTAAAAATCACCGCAACGAACTTATTGTGTAAAAGTAATGTGAACAACTTTACATTTTTGAGACCGAGAATTGACGCAAATATTAATATATATTGTGATCCTGTTCAAGAGATTTAGAATTTAAAAAAATAATTAGACAGTTATGCCACGTCTGAGTAATATCTGTAACGTTTTTGTTAATATGTGTTGTCTTTCCATAGTAATTGTTGGGGTAAAGTAGGTTACCTTTAAAATTAGGTTCTTGTACAGCACGCATGTACTTACTATTCGTGAATGGTGTGTTCGCCTGTTATTGGTGTGTTCGTTTATGAATTAATGAATACACTTTTATTGTCCACCACAAATAAGAATATACATAAAAGTAAAAATAGAACAGAAATTTATGCAATTTAAACAACAATTTGGCGGCCTTATCGCTTCATAGCGATCTCTTCCAGACAACCAATGGCTTAAAGAAAACGTATACTACGTAGGTGGTGAAATAGAAATATACATAATTTAGTTTAATTATTAGTTTATTACTTTAATTATGTGTTCTTCAAACCTTTTATTGTACCTTGAACATGTTTTTGGTGTACCTTCAAAAATAAATAAATAAGAGTTGCTAACAGCGTATATGCTTTACTTTTCTTTACATTACTTTACTATATCAGTAGTACATATGTATGGTTTTTTGAATTATGTGAAAGTTTGTCGTACCGACAAAAATGTTACAAATCAATATTCATGTCGACGGCTTAAAGACCTTATTAGATAATCATGAGAAGGTTTCCTTTTAAACAAATCGATTACTCAACTCTGAATTCAAAACCGTCAGCTGTCGACATTTTCGGCTTTCTAAATTTTTCAAAATGTCCCACGGAAGTGGCGAATGCAAATCGAGTTACGCCTTTATGTTGTTTTCCAATAGGCCCCCAAACCGGCTTAAAGAACTTAAAGAAATTATAATATTGTCGTTATAGATAGGGAAATTGCACGATAGGCTTCGACCTATTATGTAATTAGGAGGAAAAGGGAAAGTTAAAGCGATTTTTAGTAATGGCAGTTTAGTCGGAAGTTTTATTGATGTATAATTATTACTTCGCGGTTCTCATCGACAGTTAAATTAACATTTATAGTAACTTTAGAAATTGCTACTTATAATACTTACCTACCACGTTTCAGATACAATGAGCCCAGTAAATTATGTACTGTACCGCCCACACTCTTAGGGTTATATGCGAAAGTGTTTTGTTGACATTGTATTATCTTATAGTTGACGAATAAAAGTATCAAAAGGTCTAAGTATACACTAACTAGTATACATATATTATGTATATAAAGGTATAAGTTTCAGAAGGTGTCTTTAGAAGGGATGCGAAATATAAATGAATAAGGTACTTCAAGGGCCTTCTGTTTTGTAAAACTTACGCTTATTTAGTAAGATTTGGGACTTTGTGAGCCTTCATGGATATAGTTATAGAATATTTACGGTGGTATGGCCATGCAGCAGCCTCGACTATTGCACGAATGGGCAGGCTCGTCCGCGTAAGTACCACGACCTCACAGAATACGGCGTAAAGTGGAGGTATAATACTTTCGCGTTTCGTCTGTTGAGTGTGGTGGCCGGAGCCCAATTTTCAAACGGTTGTCAACGCATCTGCAACCCTCGGATGTAGCAGATGTCCATTTTTTTGTGAATACGTAATTTTTAAGTGAATACGGCGGTTTTCACTTAACATCAGGTGCACCGTCTGCTCTGGCTTGGCAACTTTTCACATAAAAAAAATATTCTTATTCGTTCTATTATGTTCCAAGTTCTGATGAATATCTATATATAATTAAAAGATGTAATTCCAAGAAATTTTGATGTCATAGACATAAAACTATACGTTATCTCACATCATAATATATGTACAGTGTGATAAATATCGTATAGTAAGTAAAGTATTGTATTGACTCATGCACGCGAAGGCTACTGTTGTGGCGAGAATTATGGCCTCAACTACAATGATCTTTATTGTTTTGTGTTTTGTATGGCCTGAAGGTTATCCAAGGCACACTCTTTTAAAGGTTGGCTACGTACCATTGGTGCTGTATAGATATGATTGCTAACTGTCAATAGTTTTGCTTCGCCGTTTACCATGTACTCATAAAAAATGTGGAATTGAAGACGTAAAGCTTATACAAAGTCGGAACACGTAATAAACATTTCCCGAACTAGTTTTGCATGTTGCTAGCAAACGTTCTTCATTAGTATCACGCCGCAATCGTAATGCAGCAATTAAGCTAAGCATTCACCAGAAACCATTGTTCCGAAAGATCATTGCTTAGCACGGGGATTCCCAAACTGTGCTCTGACGAATCTACATCTGTATAATGGGTGTTTCGCATTTTGAAAAGTATTATCACTACATCTTTTTTATTCATCTCACTTCAAATTCTTCTACTTCAAAAAAAAAATTCGTACCACTATCGCTTGTAATCCATACTAATATTATAAATGCGAAAGTAACTCTGTCTGTCTGTCTCACTTTCACACCAAAACTACTGAACCGATTTAAATGAAATTTAGCACACAGTCTAGAGCCTGAGAAAAGACATAGGCTATTTTTAATCTGAAAAAAGTAAAGGGTTGAAAATACCTTTCGTTAAAAAATATATATATACTTTTTAAAGAAAGATATTTACTTAAGGCTTCAACGCGAGCGAAGCCGCGGGCGAAAAGCTAGTTTATTATATTTTCTTGATCACCAAATCTAAAAAAAATGACACCATCTAAATTTATTCTTATTTACGAGCAGACTACTGTCCAAAAGTAGTCGTGATCATAACGTGACCGATCTGTGTTTCCATTGTCCACCGTATATGATAAGGTTTTCAAAGTGTACCGTTGCTAACGAGTTTGGGAAGCGCTGACACAGTGCAAATCAAAGTTGCCGTCTAACGCCGCGGAATGGCCAATCTTTTCCGCCACTCTTGAATTAATTGAACGGACACGCATTACGCGATATTATAAGCGGTTACTCGACTGCTTTCGTAGCGTAATTCGAAATATAATAAAAAGAAAGCGTACTAAACTACTAATGCTGTGTAGATTATCGTCCATTGCTCAATCATTGCGAAGTTAGTGCCTATTGTAGATATGTTTCTAATGACGCGAGTGTGTCATAAAACTTAATGTCAACGATGCAGTTCAGATGGTATTAAGCAGAAGGACAGTAGCTTACGTCATCAAATTGTGGATTGAAGTATCGTGAAATATCTATTTTTTTATATGGTCAACTCTAGTTTCAGTCAACCTTTATAGGTCCGTACATAACCAGAACTTATAAACGTAATGTCTATTGCTGGACCGCAACATGAATTAAAGTTGAAGAGCATAGAGAGGTTGAATAAAAAGGAGAGTCCTAAAACATAATTAACATTTAAATAGTTCTTAGTTCTATGCTGTCCTACTAAGTTTACATACCCAATATTAAGGTGCTTATCCACCAGATTTTTTTTTATTTAAATAAATTTTTTATCACTTAATATGCATATTTTCATTTAATTTGGAAAACTAAAAAATGTTAGTATTTTAAGTACAATTTTCCGTAACTTAAGCACGTAGTGTGTTAAAAATTAAAAAATAAAGAAATTAACTTGTACTTCGTGTCCTGTTTACATTATTAAAAATTTTACTTTTGATCAATTTTGCGTATCGTAAGTTCGTAGTACGTTAAAAATTAAGAAATCAACTTTAGTTTCATGTCCTGCTTACGTTAAATGTTTTGTTACTTTGTATGTCTACAATTTAACTCGTTTGGGATTCAACGGTTGTCTTACATTTTAACAAACCTGCCCCGATTTGCGAATATTTCAGAATGTTAGGGTAGCCCGAGGTCAAGAGTCCCGTTACGTTTCGCGTATCACCGAGCTGTTTAATTGGCTCTCTCTTTATTGCTATCGCGTCGTGATTAATTTTTCTCTCACCAATAATCGAGGTACAGGCTAGGCGTCCTCAGCGCCTGGCTACCACAAGCCCGGTGGATCTGTGATGGCCCCTCAAGGCCAACGGTGGTTGATCCAGTAAAAAAAAAATCCCTCTCCATCAGGCGATGTGAGTCTTCATCGTTTTTTTGATGACTCCGTGGCGCAGTTTTATATTGCTACGTGTGGCTTCGAAATAGTGGCTTCGGCGTCGACGGTGGTGGGTTCGACTCCCACACAGGACAACTATTTGTGTGACCCACAGATAACTGTTGGATCTGGGTGTTTGTCCTTGTGATTTTTTTTACGGAGAAAAGGGGCAAACGAGCAGGAAGCTCACCTGATGGTAAGTGATTAGCGCCGTCCATGAACACCTTCAACACCCGTATGTATGTTTGTAAATAGTCCTTACAATACGTGTTATCCTAAAGTAAGGGCAATGTTTTTTAACAAATTAAAAATTAAATTAAAATCGTTACTTTCCCCGGGCGTGCTGCCGCAGTTTCTATGTGATAGAAATCGGTGATGTGTTCAGACGGAACAATATACATACTTTTCAATATGTATATGGAAGACCTGCAGACAATATTCTATCTCTTTATCCTTATTGGATTTGTGTTTGTAACTCCCGTAAGACGCACGATTCTCTTATTCTACAGCAGAAAAAAAACTAAAGGTACACCTGACTGCGGTTGGATACTGCGTTCCGGGATCCAATGGTTCTTACATATATGGTCCCGCGTGCCTAATCCTGCAACAGATTCGTTACTAGACTACTTGTAAGGCCTACTTCAGCTATTTTTTTACCAATCTCATCGCCTATCGCCAATAACGCACGCAGTTACGCGTTGCAAAAAAGTTACACGCTACCCGTAGTAGCGGCGCGCTCTTTGGTGGAAAATAATTAGTGAAAGCGAAGGGAAAAACGCATTGTGAGTTGTGCAATTATAAATAACGAAAACAATTTAATGACATGCATTAGCCTATGTCGTTAATGCAATGGATACTCCTCGTTTATTTATTCCTAAGCGTAACGTAATGGGAATCACTACAGATCAAGTTAAAGTATTTGAAAGTGTTATTCGTACTAAAGAAAAAGAAATATCCTTGGTGCACTCCACATGACTCCACTACATTTTCTTTACCAACTAAGATTGTTCTATGGACTATTGACGTCAACTGTTCCATTAAATAAATTTAAGTACGAATTTAATACATTTATTACAAGCATAAATTGCATGTATACACGTAGTGGCATCTAAAACATTTAGTAATATCGTTAATGTTTTCCTATTCGAAATAATACAGCATTTAATGTTAAGTGTAATATAAATAATATTTAAAAATACTTACGATATGCTTTTAATTAAGTTAGACGTCCCAAACTCGTAGTTAGATTCTAGGAAAAGATAATTTATAGATATCGCCAAGATAGGCAAGGTCTATCAATTTGCGAAGCCCTGTTATTACGGTAATTAGTAGAAATAAATACTGGAAATGTGTACTGAAACATTTTTTTTACCATTCGTCTCGATTTTAACTGTATAATTCAGCCAAATGTGTACTTAAGTATTGGTACTTATTGTTTTTACTAACTCATTGGATTGGCTATACGCATTTTTTGTACTATTTATTTGATTTAACATCATTATGATGGCGATCATGGTGATATGTTTATTATGTCCGTTCTCCCGTTTTTCTTAAGTCTTGGTCTAAAAACATAAATTGAGCTTTATAATAAGCCAATTTTCACTAAGCTATATGCTTTAGTCAATCTATATATCTATACAGATAAATAAGATTGCAGTGTGTAACGTGTGATTTCATCACTTTGTCGAAATTGTCGTTTTTCTAAAGACTAGGCTGCATGTCATTTGAACCTTTGCCTGTTCGAAAGGACGAAAATCTTTTATTAAATCTTCCCATCATTATCTAGACACCCACTATAAAAACGTTACAAGTGTCTGTTTGTAATATTAAAATAACCGCTTTTTACTAAATGTGTATGGATGTATACATGGTACATACACCAAAATAACATTTTTTTACAATTTTTGTCTGTCTGCCTGTTTGTTTTTTCCGGCTAATCTCTGAGACGGCCGGACTAATTTGGATGGGACTTTTACTGGCGGATAGCTGATGTAATAAGGAGTAACTTAGGCTACTTTTATTTTAGATGTTTTTTTATTTTAAATTCCACGCGGACGAAGTCGCGGGCACAGCTTGTCTCAAATAAATTACGTTTGTTTCTTCCATAAACTATCCATTACATACAAAAATGTTACCTCTATACTTTTATAGTATCGATATCGCGATGAAGAAGAGTTACGTTTTCTTATGTAACAATTTACAGTCGAATAATTGTATAACAAACGTATTGTGGTCAGTGTGAAATACATAAGTAATATAATAGGTAACAGACGTTAGATAATGGTGTATAATAATCTGATATTGCATCAGTGCAGAAATGGCCCAGAGGCAAAAAAATCGAATAGATATCTCAGATCATGGGTTCGAATTAAAGTACCACCAATATGCTTCGTATTTATGTTTACCATAACATATCAGATGTTACGATAAAGGAGATGCGTCACATTTTATTCAAAGCTCCTATTCAGGTCATAAACTATATACATAAGTTTAGTAACCAAAAAATAATTAAATTACACCATCAAATCAAGATAGTAGTGAAACACCAGCCCATTTCAGTGTAAAAAGACTAATTGACGATTCTGTTGGGACTATTAACGTGATAGTTTATATTCTCGTCTTTAATCAACTTCTTCTTTTGCAGGGAGAGAAGACCGATGGAATTCGGGCAGTGGCAGTAGGACCTCTGCGTGCATGGTGATAGTGTGTGCCGGTGATACAATGTTGTCCGCTTTATAGCGCCCTTTGGTTAGTGATGACAAACATGGCAGTGATAAAAGTGCTGATAGTTTTGCTTCTGGCGGCCTCTGCGCGGAAGGCGACTTGTAAGTACAACCATAAATCGTTATGACGCCACGTATTTTAATGATGTTTCAGGTATTCATTGATGAAACTGTATGAGTGAAACTGTATATAGCAAAATTCCTGGAAGTCATTTATAATAAGAATATTATAGGTATTTTACCTGCCATGTAAGGTTGTAAGTTATCCCGTGCCTTAAAGTCGACACTCGGTTCATGGACGATTAGGAAGGGCCTGGTCATCTAAAAGTGATGGAGAGTGGTACATTATATTAAAACTAGCTGCTGCCCGCGACTACGTCTGCGTAAAATAGGCTGAAGGTTTAACATTCAGACATAATAATATATAAGACATAATCATATATATACATACAAATATGTATATAAATTATAGCGTATGTTTTATTCTGATATATAAGCTATTTTAAGTTTCATTAAAATCCATTCAGTAGTATTTGCGTGAAAGAGTAACAAACATCCATCCATACAGATAAACTTACGCCTTTATAATATTAGTTTGGAAGTAAGGATTACGAGTTGTATTACATTCATATCGACATCATAGGAAAGTTGAAAGTTAAAAGACTAACGTCCTTTATGGTATCGTACCTCATTATGTCAGTACGAGGTTGCTCTAAAACTTATCTTCTCTCGGCTTGCAAATTACGATTACATAACCGACTTTACACGACTTCAACTTAATAACCTACAATCCCTGTCAGTAATTCTGGTTGTTTATATCACAATTAAAAAAAAATCATTATATTGCCCTCACGAATTACTATAATCGTTTATCCGTCAGTGAAGAAATATTTTTGAATCGGAATCGCTGATGATTTCTGATACACTTTCTTCATTCCAGTTTTACGATTATCTCGCCTCGCCGATTTCAAACAGAGGCCAAAATTACTTTTACTTCATTATCTGTGGTCTGTCAAACGCCATTTGATTACCTCTTCCCGCCATTTCGGGTCACGTCCGAACCGCAGTCGTTCTAAAAATGTTTTATAATATTTTACCGCATAACCGTTAATCGAAATCTCGTAATTGTTACGTTCGATCGTATAATATGTCCATTTGACTAATAAAGTATATAAGTCTTGGTCAATTGTTGGTCAAGAGTTCATATAATTAAGCGCTTAACTTTCACCGCTGCGTAACTTTTTCTTTTCTTCCATTACATGTCAAATTATCTGTGGACCCTAAGTAATAACTTTACAGATAATATATTTTTTTAATCCTTTACACGATTTAGTATTGTAATTTATTTCATATTCTCAACTGTTAAATAACGCAAATGTGCACTGATATATATAGTGATCTTTTGCCTCTCTCACATCAAAATATAATAAATTTAAATAGCTGACGTGGCACTTAATCTTATCTAATTTCCATCACATTGCTGACATTATCAATTCACAGGCAAATTTATGTCTACAGGCCTCACGTTTACAATGCGAAAGAAATATGTCAACATGTAATTGAGGTAATACCGCCTGACGACTGTCGTCGATGAACACTCGGCAAACCATGTAAAAGAGATGTTGTAGATGTGTTGCCACATAATAGGTTACCTCAAAAACATAATGTTTTTACCACACCCCGGTCTTCTTTTCGTGGGACTTCCCCGGATCGTCCATTCGTTCAGCAATAAAGTACCAGCCTATACATATCCCACTGCTGGGCTAAGACCTCCTCCGAACAGACTCCACCACGCGGTCTCACTACTCTTTGGCGGATTTCTCACATTTTAATTTTTTTTTAATTAACAATTTCATTGGTGCTGGCACCGGGATTCGAACTAGGATTGCTCTAGTATACTGAATTAAAAGCTAGTTCCCGAACACTGAGCTATACGGCACCTAATGCTAGATGCTTAATTACTGTGGTAGGGCCACGCAACAGTTTTCACTGTTGCACGAATGGGCAGGTCCGTCCGGGTAAGTACCACGAACTCATAGAAGACCAACGCCGAAAATGTCCCCATGGGCAGCGGTTATATAAATATTACCCGATCTTTGTGTTACAACTTGATTGTTGGTTATCGTTATCTCTTCGAATCACCGCAAACCTACTGTATATTTATTGCCGCATTAGTCGTCTATTGCTCCAGTTAAAGCCGTAACTTAACTGCCCTCTATATACCGCCATATTACTGGCCGTGTTTAACTTTTATCCGTTCGCATTCATTTCGCCAATTTCGCCGTGAAAGTAACATGCATTTTCTTTTAAAACAGTGCTGATATGAGGTCTAGATTGTAGTGCTCTAAATGTACCTAGTAAAGTTAAAAGACAACGATATTTCATGGTATTAAAACGTAGTTCAGATTTCAGCGAAAGAAATCAATCTATAGCAAAAATATTTGATAAATATTAGGTTTTTGTTATCCATCAAAATAAAAAACGCTGTTTGACTATGTTTTTTAAAGTAAAATGGACAAGATATCTTCACTGGTGAAAAGGGGCGAAGGTACAAGAACATCGCTACTACCATTCAAATATTGAAAATATATTAGGCACTGGTGGCAGATTTTTTTCTCTATCACATGCTTAATGGGTTTCGATACTTTTACAACAAACTTTATATTGGCCGTATTCCGGTATGTATCGCAACGTTCGTCTAAAGCAAAAACTAGAAGTGAGACAAAAATTAAATAATAAATAGAATAATTTCAACTGATGACTCTTCATATTTGACTGTTCATATTTCATTCGTTAAATGATACCCGTTATTAAATAATTACTCATAGAAAACCTAATCGTGTTTGTGTAGTCTCTACCATTAGATCATAACATTCCGTGTTAGGAAGACCTCGTTTTGAATGCAGTAGTTGCTACGGCAGAACCGTCAAGCCCGCCCCCAATTACGTTTATCATGTGACACAGTTCAAGAACATGTGGAGCGCATCCCACGATCCCAATCGCGGCGCGGCGACGTACATAATGGCATTTAATACAGCTGTGGCCGCGCAGACATTCCGCATATAAGACGCTTTGAGTCCGTATGACGTGCAACTGTATGTAGATAAGATATCCGCTAACCGTTAATTTTTTCATTTCTTCTGAAATAGTTAACGCACTTGATAATTCAAAGCGTTCACGACTTGGCGTCAATTGCGGGTTTGCTTCTTGTCCGGGAAAGTTATCTAATCTGAAAGTGAACAAAACACTGGTTTTGTTCACTTTCAGTGTTCATATAAATTAAAAAAAAAAATGAGCTTCCACACTAGAAATTAACTTCCTCTTTGTTCTTCAATATTTATTCACGATTCGTCACTGGCAAACTGTTTCATATATAACTATGTACGATAATGTTAACCAGCTTAAACATAAGATTCAAAGTTAAGTAAGTTTACGATTTTAAAGTTTTTTATAGTGCTAATGTCTGCACTTAAGATTGATAATTAAAACATGTAGAAAAAGTACGAAAAGATTGTCGCCGCTGTGGGAATCGAACCCACGTCTTCGGCATTCGCGGCCTGACGCTCTAGCCACTGAGCTAAACGGCTGATAGCCACAGCGACGAAAATCTTAACGCCTTCTTTCTACATTGTATTGTATGCTGGAAAGGATATAACAATAGATGCGCCAAGCATTGCTTCAAATGCTAAATAACAATGTAGAAAGAATCAATCTTTTCGTACTTTTTCTACATGTTTTAATTATCAATCTTAAGTGCAGAGATTAGCACTATAAAAAACTTTAAAATTTATAAAATGAAATGGCGACATCTCTCGTTCGAATTATCGTTGTAAAACGATATTCGAAATTGTTTGTATGCTTGAAAGGATATAACAATAGATGCGCCAAGCATCGCTTCAAATGCTAAATAACAATGTAGAAAGAAGGCGTTAAGATTTTCGTCGCTGTGGCTATCAGCCGTTTAGCTCAGTGGCTAGAGCGTCAGGCCGCGATTGCCGAAGACGTGGGTTCGATTCCCACAGCAGCGACAATCTTTTCGTACTTTTTCTACATGTTTTAAATAAGTTTACGATGTCGAAGTTAAGTAAGTTTTAAAGGCGAACGACCTTTTAAATCTACTTAACTTTGAAACTAAATTGGATCAATCAGGACACATTAATAGTAAAAACTTTATTATTGCTCTTTCCATATTCTAACAAAATAAATAATTCAAATAATAACAAATAATGCACACTTTCTGCATAGGAATTGGTAAACTGTCATTAAAATTAAGATAATAAAATCCTTACATACCAGCGGCGTACATTTTGTCTGTAGCTGTTACTGCAGGCAGAGGGCTACTGCAAATTTACTACATTCTAAGAAATCATCCAATGTACACCGTCCCTCCGAAAGACATTGTTAACCACATTTTTTATTTCAAGGTGATGTTTCTTGTTATTACAGTTATATTTTAACGGAGTGTTTCGTGAGGAATTGCTGGATAGTACAATTCTTTTAAAAAATATTTCACTGTAAACGTCGCGTCGTAGATAGTGATTCGATGGCTGTGGAAATCTGACAAATTTAAGTCCATTCAAGAATAGTCAGAGATAATGTAGTGGCTGTAAGTTTGCATTTAAAATTCGCGATCAAAATTATTTATGAGTTTCCATTATTAGGACTTCTTGAGTTATAAAAATCAGTGATTAATATTTGCAGTCACCGTGTTGCAATAGGCTCAACTAACTATTAATATAACCTTAACGGACAGCCAAATTGGCGTAGTGGATAGTGACCCTGTCTCTTGCGCCAGAGGGTGTGGGTTCGATCCCCACCACTGGAAAAATGTTGTTTAAGAAACATAGTGTTTTTCTAAGTTCCTGTTATAATACGTATTTATTTACAAATTAAAGTAGGTTTAAGAATGCTTATCAGTTGTCTAGTACTCATATTACAATCTTTGCTCAGTTTCGGACTAGATAACGTATACAATTGTGTCCCAAAATTTTAATTATTATTTATTAAAAACATCAATAAGGATAAACAAACGTGAGACCTATTTGTGTCTTTTGAACTGTTTTGAATTTCGATTCGGCTCTTTACTTTGCTGGATCGTGAGTTCAAACGTGACAATGTGTTCGTTGATGCATGTCACCTTGTCTTAAAATTCATATTCAGCCACATAATTAACATAAACCTGGCGTGCAAGTACTCGCCCAGTTTTCTCTTCCATTGTTTTTTTTTCGTCAAAGACACCACTTGCTTCTGACAAAAGCTGATCACTTACACTAATTTGCTTAGAAACCCTGGTTGTGTCCAACCCAAATTATTCAATAATGCAGACATTTGGTTTACGTGATACTTTAGACACGAACACGTACTGTACATAAATTACTTCCGTACTAAATACCAGCTATTTTGCCGAGTGTGTAATGTGCCAAGCCGTGATAGCTCAGTGTCCGGGCGCTCGCCTTCAATTCAATATACTGGAGCAACCTGAGTTCGATCCCCAGTACCGGCACCGATGAAATTGTTATTTTTAAGTGCCGAATTATCACGTTTTCGAAATAATAACAAAAAAAAATATTTCGAAGATATTTGAAGAAGAGATTATTGTGAAGTTTGCCAATCCGCAGTGGAATCGTGTAGTGGACTAGGCTTTTGCCCAGCATTGCGATACATATGGGCTTACTTCACTGTAATTAGTAAAATATGTGCAATTGAAATAGGGTGTTGAGTTTTAAAGACATCTTTAACGACGTTAAAATTCTCACTGAGGTCACATAAACAAAAAATTCGTTTATTTAACTAAATTTGGGAGGAATACAAATTATTTAACTAATTTCGAGTAATTAATTTCTACGTGATATTACAGTTTAAACTTCACGACATTACAGTCAGTCCTAGAAGAATCCTACACATCAGTTTTCTCTCATCCATATTGTTCTACGCATTCGTTTGTCGATTACAGGTAAATAAAACATCACAAAAAAGTATAACATGAGTACACTAGCACGAGTAAACTGCTTGAATCGAACAATAGCGCTAGCGACGACACTGACCCAACAACACACATGGCGCATCTGGGCCTCACGCGATATGACACTGCAGCACGATCGAGATATACTGCCTAATAGCGTGACCTTAGTTCTTCATAATTCAAGCACAACTCCCATGGATTTCTCCGCACCGAGGAATTCAATTAGCCCAAGAGAACTGAGCCTAAGCTACGGCATAAGTGCGCCGATAAACTCCGATGAAACATTATAAACCGTAACACGTTGTAATAGAAGCGGCAATGATGTGAAATTTCTTCGAGCGCTGCTGATATATGTTGGTCGTATGATGCCTTGCAAAGCGCTTTCAACGATACTAAAGAATCGAATCAAGTCTTCGTATTGTTTTCTTTTGGTATGCAGGTCTGCTGGCGTGGTCTAGGGAACTGGGTGTTATAAATTCATACAGCGCTCAAGCGCACTTTTTGTCAATCATGTAAATTCACCTTGCATATTATTTTCTTTCTTTAAACTTCTACAGGAATTAAAATGTCAATAATTCCATACAGTTTTGAAGATAGATATGTCAATACATATTTATGTAGTGGGTACTGCTAAGTATTAAGTCTACTCAAGTTTAGGGTAGACCTAGTCTACTTGCATGGCAAGCAACTGGGTGTTGTCCGTTATAAAGTTTTAATTTCCCACATGATTTGCTTGTTTAGCAATATTGTAATGAAGCGGAAAAATTTTAGGTTACGAATATTCATTTATATATTGCGTAACATATCAAAATCTGAATAAATATCTAACTCCCAGTAAATTGCGGTGTTGGCAACGCGTTGCAATTTCCTACATTAATGCACGACTGGGGAACAGCTTCTAAGATTTCTCTTAATAAGAACCAATTATGGTTGGTAGCATGGCTTGCTGTCGTGTATCGCTTGACGTTACATAAGCGACTCTAAACCGGAATGGGTGTGACTTTACTGCAACTACACAAGTCTGCAAACCGTTAGAAGGGATAACTTTGCAACGAGTACTTTATTGAACGGTGCCAATGTATCTACAACCTTACGGGTGTTGCAAATATCCACACTTAACATCAGGTGAACCGCCAGCTCGTTTGCCACTTTAAAAAAGAGTAAACTTAAGACAATCCTTAGAACTTCGAATACTTCACTTTGATAGATATACTTGCCTACCAAAGATCTGTGTAATTTACCTATTTCATAGAAATATAAACATTTTTTGGCGTTATGCACTCATATTATGGCAGGACTTAGAGACGCCAAAACTAAGCCTCAAACATAGAACGAAACAGATTAGCCATAAGTATACGTATGAAAGTAATATTACTCTGTCATGATTCCTACAGACTAAAAATTGTTTTTAGAGCGACAATTTTATAAAATTACACTCCGACGTCAAGGAATAGTCCTGTAATACATATCTCCATGTTAATTGGTCCTTAGTGAATGCTTTTTGGGTGTGGTAAGATCAAAAATTAACTAGAAATCCAGTTGTCGAGCAATGAAAGCACAAATTATGTACCAGTTTGTATGTCCTGTATATATTTGCCAATTTTTACAAGACCTACTAGCAAAAGCTAAATTGAAGGTTTGATAAATGAAAGTGCCGCAGCGATAAGGCAGCTATTTTAGAATAAATTAACATTTTAACGATCGCAATTAACGCACTTAAATTTATTACAACGTATCACATAAATCTCGCTTAAAATTTCTTATCACATATACTTACATTTTCACCTTTTAATCTCTTGAAGCAATCTTGCTCTACGGAGACATTTACAAATGTTAAAAAATTGTAAAAGTAAAAAAAAGTAAAGTAACAGCCTATACATGTCCCACTGCTGGGCAAAGGCCTCCTCTATACGGAGGGTATCAGGGCATAGTCCACCACGCGGCCCCACTACGGGTTGGCGGACTTCACAAATCTTCGAAATATATATATTTTTTTGTAATTATTTCGAAAATATGCAGGTTTTCTCACGATGTTTTCCTTCACCGCGAAACACGTGATAAGTCAGCACTTAAAGTTAAAAACTTCATTGGTGCCGGCACCGGGGATCGAACTCAAGTTGCTCGAGTATATTGAATTAAAGGAGAGCGCCCGGACACTGAGCTATCACGGCTCTTGCTTCTAAAAAATTGTGCGTATTATAAAATATTCCAAAGTGACTATTTTGAGGACCGACTTTAAACAGTTTGACTGTGGTAGCGCGATTCCAAAATGTTTCATTACATAAAATACCGTTTAAATGACCAGTCTCCTAATATATAATCCCCAAATGTCCAAAGTGTTAATTGGACATTCAATTTGGTTTCAAACTAACGGCACTGGTCTAGCGATAAAGTTTTAATTTTTTATTTGCCA
The DNA here is from genome assembly GCA_933534255.1 of Iphiclides podalirius. Lineage (NCBI taxonomy): Eukaryota > Metazoa > Arthropoda > Insecta > Lepidoptera > Papilionidae > Iphiclides > Iphiclides podalirius. Next base: position 14,854,463 of record OW152824.1, on the reverse strand, counting down.
TATATCTATTCGGAGATTTGGGTAATTTGAAAATTATGTTATACTCCCTTTTAATTAATTATGCTAACCGAGCAATCATGTGGATGAAAATAATTGAATATTGTATTGCAATAGTATATATTGCAATACAATATATTGCAATATTATTAATAAATGTAAAAGCAAAATATTAAAGTAAGGGCAATAAAAAAAAAAAACCATTCATTCAATTCACACAATCTTTACTTTACTTTTGCATCTACAAATCGACGAAAGAAGTATTAACGTATAAAATACTTCTTTTAGTAAATCTATAATCACGATAAAATTATCAACGTCCTATCAGCATCCTCGTGAAATGAAACTAGGTTTTGAAACTTCTGATGACCCTAACACCATATCAGAATTGTTTTCACGGTACTTTAAATCTGTATTTGAACCAGCACCTAACGGTGCTTACACTGTTTCGGAAGATGTGGACGAAAATACCAATCAAACTAATCTGAATTATATATTTATCGCTCAAATTGAAGTTTGTAAAGCCTTAAAAAATATAGATCCGAATAAGGGTGCTGGACCAGACAATATTAGCCCAGTTTTTCTAAAACGAACCCATAAAAAACAATCTGTATTCCTCTTAGTATAATTTTTAATAAGAGTTTAACATCCGGGAAATTTCCAAGCGTGTGGAAGTTAGCATATATAACACCCATTCATAAAATAGGATCCAAGAAAGATGTTGAAAACTACCGTCCAATATCTATTCTCTCGTCAATTCCCAAAATATTTGAGAAATTAATTCACACCATGTGTACATGGCCTGTAAGAATAATATTTTAGAGGAGCAACATGGATTTGTGCATGGCAAATCCACTCTTACAAATCTACTCGTATTTTCAAACTTTCTTTTTGATAGTTTAGACCAAAAAACACAGGTAGAAGCTATTTATACTGATTTTAAAAAGGCATTCGATAAAGTTGACCACATGCTTCTCTTAAAAAAAATTGTCGTTTAACGGTATCAAAAGGTAATTTGCTGCGTTGGTTTGCCTCCTACTTACAAAATCGCAATCAATCAGTAGTTGTTAATGGCTTCACTTCATCTAACGTAGTAGTTACATCGGGTGTTCCGCAAGGATCAATTCTTGGGCCTCTGCTTTTTGTTCTTTTCATTAATGATATCTCTTCGTGTTTTAAGTATTGCAAATTTTTATTATATGCTGATGATCTAAAACTATATTCCACTGTTTCGAAAAGAAATGATATAGATTTTATACAAAAGGACTTGGATAAGATAATTACTGTAAAACTAATAAATTATTTTTGGCTTATAATAAATGCAAACATATTACATTTACTAGAAACAAAAATGTTCTTGCTAATAACTTGCATATTGGATTCTATAAGCTGAGCTCACAATCCAGTATACGGGATCTTGGAATTATATTGGATACAAAACTTACACTTGATCAACACGTTGAACATATATTACGTAAATCGTATCAAAATGCTAGGTTTCATAGCTCGCGTAACAAGATCTTTTAAACGCAAAGATAGTATTATCTGCCTGTACCAGTCTTTAGTCAGATCTCATTTAGAATATGTGTCTCCTATTTGGAACCCTTATTATGCAGTATATGAAGCTAAAGTCGAAATTATACAAAAAAAGTTCCTACGTATGCTTAATTATCGTATGCATTGTCCCAGTGATTCCTATAAAAATCTCTTACAAAGATATCATATGCTGTCCTTGATCGACGTTCTCTAATAGACGCTTCCACTCTTAGAAACATCTGTACTGGTGATATCAATTGTCCAGCTTTATTGTCTCAAATAAACTTCCGAATACCGTCAAAAACAACACGTTCGAAAAATTTATTCCATGTATCTGCAACCAGAACCAACATTGGCAAACGCGCGCCACTGAACCGTATGTGCGCCCTCCACAATAAAATGTTAAATAATTTAGATATGTACTCTTGCTCCCGCTTAACCTACAAGAACTCTATTAAAATGCTTCTCTATAATAAATAGTTTACCCTCAATTGTAATACTCACGTACTTGTGTTTCAATATATTTTATTATTTTATACCTCCAATTACGCATGATTGTACTTTCTTCTTTCTCTTTCTTGCATTGTTTAAATTTTATTGTGTCCTTTGTAATTGCAATAGTTCTGCCGTAAGTGTGCTACCGATAAATAACAAATTTGTTCTCAGTGAGACATTAGTTAAGGGAGCAGCTGTAAATATCCGCATGCTGTATGTTCATTTTTATTTTTTATTTTGTCTTCTGTTCCTGTTTGTCTCCGATACAGTAAATAAATAAATAAATAAACGTCTCAACTTTGATTTAACTATATTTTCACAATAAATCCTTTAAGCGAAAATTTCTAGATTTGGTCAATGAAAACTGTCGAGTCATAAAAAACAAAGGCATTAACACATCAGATAACTGGAGAGAAAATAAACTAGATTTAATACTTTCGTTTATCTCTTTAGTACTCTAGATCAAATACTAAAACGTATAGATAACGAGTTGTAAGCGAGGTTGGTTTTGGTCATGGCACACCACTTTCTCCCATCCGCGTTCATTGAACATCTAGGCATGCGGATCACGTTCCCTTATTCTCGGTAACTTGTTCATGACCTAGGTTCCAATCCTCGGCCGCGGAAAGTCGAGGCCTAGATCGATTTCATACGTAATATAACCTAAGCGAAAGCCACGCGTCGGCTCATGTTACAAAGTCATAGTGGTGGCAGTTATTTCTTAGTCTGTTTTGCCTGCGACTTGGCTCGTGAGATCGGAAGTTATTTAGTAATTGTTACCTAATGTATCGAAACTCTTAGCCAGATGACGGGTTTTAGCACGTAGAGAAAAATCTTTTAAATTTTTCGATTGAAGGCTTGAAGTACATAATTATATAACAAGCATATTAATCTTAAAACATGTAGAAACAGTACGAAAAGATTGTCGCCGCTGTGGGAATCGAACCCACGTCTTCGGCATTCGCAGCCTGACGCTCTAGCCACTGAGCTAAACGGCTGATAGCCACAGCGACGAAAATCTTAACGCCTTCTTTCTACATTGCTATTAGTATTTGAAGCAATGCTTGGCGCATCTATTGTTATATCGTTTCCAGCATACAAACAATTTCGAATATATCGTTTTTCAACGATAATTCGAACGAGAGATGTCGCCATTGCTTTTTATAAAAGATTGTTGGTTCGATTCCCACAGCGGCGACAATCTTTTCGTACTTTTTCTACATGTTTTAATGTTCAATCTTAAGTGCAGAGATTAGCACTAAAAAAAACTTTAAATTTAAGCATATTAATCGTTTGAAAAAAAAAAATGGCTCCCTTTATTTGACGACTGAATATTCCTACGACAAAATCGTTGTGTCTAAGTAACAATATGATACGTATCCAACGGTTATAAACCAACAGTAAAAACTGACTCCCATTACCTGACGAAGCTCACAATGCACTTACATCGTAGTAAGTCATCTTGCATGGATAAGATGCATTTAGCGAAGCCGACAGCTTCTGTATTAGATAGGAGTCTAGTCCGCTATGCAAGCCTAGGTCATTGACATCGGCAAAAAGGCGGGAAACCGCCGCCGCGGCTCATAAATGACGTGTGCAGCAATAAGCCGCCGCTGTGGGAAGCGCTAGTTCCGGCTGATTGTGTTGGAATGGGAGAAAAAAGTTGCACTTTAACGCGTAACGTTCCGCATTCTCTCACCATGCGCTCCATCGACGGACCTTCGGCGAATGGGATTGCGAAACATATTTTTCATTAAACGGATCATCTCGGATCTACAACACCTGAGTACGATCTCAAGGAAATCTCGCAGAATTAAGATCATTAATTTTGTACACGCCTGGTGGGGGAAAAGGTTATTTTATTTTATTTTACCTGAAATATCATCATTATCATAGCAGACTATCAAAACTTGGCTTTATTCGAGCCTCACACATTGCGAACAACCGATTTCTCGCAACTTAATGCAAGCCGTCGGCGACGCTTCATCTTTTAGTTTTTGATCCTCGTAAATATATGAAGAAGTCCGTGGTTACTGGACATATGAAATATGAATTTCATATGAATACGAATAACAAAATAAATCACTAGAAACAATAGATCTTGTTACAACTAAGCGTATGCGCAACATTCGATTTTGAATATCGAGATTTCTTATGTAATACACATTGTGTATTACACAAATATTATAAATAAATTGAGCTACGTACTAGATAAATATTGCCATAATGAATTGACCATTTGTTTCAAAACGAGAAAAATTTTTTCTTTTAATGGTAACGCAGGCATAATTTTTTACTTTTATTTACGGTAATTTTACTTCAAGAAACATTTTTTTTATAATTCACTTTATTTTTTTATTAAAAAATGTGAAAACAAGCTGGTAGTGTTAGCGTGTAGTTATGTTAGCTTATTTTAAGGGATAACTGGTGCTAAACATTGACATGAAATATATTACCTCTGTGGTTATAGACCATTAAAACAGCCTCGGTTGCCTTTCTCACCATACGAAACGCAAAAATGTAGAACTATTATATCTTTTCGAATTCTGTTATTTGTAATTCGAATTTATAGTTATTTGGATTAATCTATCCGTGTTGATTTGCGCCACTCTTTTTAAAACTCACGGTGTAGACAGAGACATCTAATAGTATTAACTATTTACTGAATATATTTAGATCAAACACTTGACATTGGGTATAAACTTAACACAGTGATTTTTACACTTGAATAAAACTTTGCGAATTCGAACTCGTAACATCAGATACCGAAGCTGAAATTACTAAGCCAACACTGCTTTATTTATCGCCAAAATATAAATCTATTTAGACCACGACACATAATAGAGTTCAGGTGCTGTACATTAGCTTAATGTTGCTTTAATGGGTCTTATATGAGATTTCGTCGCATAATTTTCGACCGTAGCTTGCCTCCGAATAATATTGTACAACAATGTAACGAATTATTGGACACAGTTCATTACTCGTATAGGTAGTAGAATGACTTAACGACAATAATTTTTTAAAAGTTTGGTTTCTACGATTGTAATATGCATAAATGTTAAAGACATATATAAGTCACACAAAATAAGGATATAATATTCTATTGGCCTTTAAAAAATGAAATGAGCTACAGTAAAAAAGACGTTTTTATAACCCACTCGATAATCAACAGTCAAACTACTTATGCTGATCTCACGTATTGCATTTTGTCATAACATATATGAAATAGACTAATAATAAATTTCACTAATGATGATAAAAATAGAGCTGAGCTTCAAGATATTTGGATATAAACAAGAATTGCGCAAGGAATGACAAATTGAATATACCTCTAACACCTTTGGTTAGTCTTCATTGTTTAGTAGCGTAAATGTTTCTACCAATAGATTGTTTGAGAAAACTCAAAAAATCCTGTTAGTGTGTACATTACCGCGGCCCCGCATCGAAACTCGGGTGATTGTTAGTATTCGTTACGATTTCGATGAAAGTGCGAACTCTCTTTTGTTGTTATTAATGAAATCAGCCCAGTGGAACATGAGGGTACCTATTGAATGACTTATCGCTCGAAGCAAAATTCTACATCAATTAATTGCACGTTCGTTCTAACAATAGTCCATGTTTTTGTATCTATTGGTTTAGCCAGTTATTGGGACTGAACTAAAGGTGAGCTGAAAAAAAGAATCAATATAAATTTCTCAAATTTAGATCCTTGAGCAATGTTTAAAAAAAAGCGATTAATATGTGTATTTTTATATGAGTATGTCGCAAGCTATCCACCTCATATTAAGTGAGATAAACGCTGTCCATGGACGTCTAAACCGACGTAGGGTTGCAGATGCGTTGCCATCATTTAATAAAATCCGCATCCGTTACCTCAGTCATCAGATAAATACACTACACCATCAGACTACTAGTATAACACTTCCTGGTACTTCTTCGGACTAGCCTTCCCTTTCATGCATTAGTAGACAGGAGTCTAGAGTGGTGTTTTTTGAGTCTAGAATCTAGAGTGTCTAGAGTGGTATTTTTCACAAAAGAAAGAACATGCAGGAGTATGACACTATCACAGCTAATATTTATGGACTCACTTGAACGTCAGTTCTGGATATATGTATTCATGTGAACTGCAGAGTTAGAATCGTGCAATTTTTTTTACTGCATCGGCCTACCACCAAATCATCGCACTGTAAATTTTAGGTCTTTTTATCTATCATACTTAACGAAAGAGACGAATAACTTAATTTTGTAATCTTAGTAATTTTGATTGTGAACCATTTTAATTCTATTTTTTGATTTGCGTGATTTATTCAACACAATTTGTATTAAAAATTTTTTTTATAGTGCTAATCTCTGCACGTAAGATTTCTACAAATTTGTATTGTTAAGAATAAAGGAATATATATAACATAATTTGAGTAGGGTCCTCAGAAGTATGAAAAACCTTTTCAACAATAACTAGCCGTCGTAAAGGTCGAACTCTTAACGAACTTTTTTCGATCATAGAGCGGTTTTTTTTTTTAATTTTTGAATTTTTGTCTTAAATATAGAGATATGGCCGTCTAATAACTCTTGAATGATAGACGGACATTATTTACCTATTTTCAACGCAATAACTAAAAATCAACGCGTCATTTCCTACGCTTAACAATGGATGTATAAAGGAAAGCGCATCTTTGATGAACACTAGTAGATAATATCATGAGAGATCCGCTATGTTCAAATAAGGCCCACGGTGACTATTCAAATTATGTATTACGAACGCATCTAAAGAATACTGTTTCGGAAACTATAGACAGATGGTGCCGCTTTCAGCTTCTCAAAGTGTGAATGACCGCTTGCGTAATTTATTAGTAAGTACCTGGAGGACCGAGCTTTGCTCGGATTGTTTTTTTTTTTTTGGCAAATCGTGTATTTTGGAAATTACATTTAGATACAAATTACTGAGTAATGAAATATGCATAATATTCGCCATATTAAGAAAATATGAACTGGTGTTTTTCACAAAAGAAAGAACTTTAAAAAAAAAGAGAAAAAAGAACAAAATCATCTGGATGGACAAAAAATAAAAAATAAAAAAAGCAATTATCTGGAAACAAAAAAAAAGTAAAAAAAAAAAGTGTGTAAATGATTGTGACACTAACCACGTCCTTCTGTTTCAGAGCCGCCCGATTACCGACGGAGCTATTATAACATTTTTTTCTTTCGGTGAAATTTACCGTCGTATTCGAGTGATATTTTTCATTCCTTGTAAACTGGGATAGAAAGACATTTTACAAAAATGAAACCTAGGTACATCAATTTTTCGCCACCGAATCTACGCACATACTAAATTTCATGAAAATCAATGAAGCCATTTCCGAGATTCCGATTATATATATATGCATTATCCAGGGTTGTGCAACATTTTTATCCCGAACTCATTTTAATCTTTAATCTTTACTAAATATCGTTGTATTCTTTACTACCTGTTATCGGCGGCTTTACGCACGCAACCAAAGGGAATTTACAATGAGCTTTTTATTATACACCAGAATATCTCGCAAATGGCTGATTTTTTTCCTACTTAGTTGACACTTATCATTAACTATATTTTAGAAAATTCACACAATATCTTTATATATTATATTAAAATCTATTCAGTAGTTTTTGTGTGAAAGAGTAACAAAAATCCATCCATATAAATACAATTTTCGCCTTTATAATATTATTAGTAAGGAAAGGAAGTAAGGATACGAAAGATAGCAAAAAATAAGGTGGTTTGTTTGGTTGTTGCCGTCAATAATTTCCAGTTGCAGTTGGACTGACTCATCTATTGAGGGGTATTCCCCGGTTTTCTCACTCTCCAATATACAGTTACTCCTTCCCTAACGATATTTATCAAAAAGCAGAATGTATTTTGATGGTACCGATGGCACGAAAGGAACACAAAAGCATTTTATCTTTCAAATCATCTATTAGAATATCTAGAATCTATAAGTTCAAGGTACGACTTTCTGTGGACCGTAAAGGGAATTGCAGAAAAGTTTCAATAAAACATTATTAATCATAAAAACACTAGGATCTGTTCACCATTATAAAACAACTAGATACGCTTCAATAAAATGATTATTTAATGAAATTCCATCCGTAAGTTTACCGAGAGTTTTTGATATTTTATGGCATACTAAAAATACATTTATGATAAGTCATATATTTATATTACATATTTCCTTTTGACACAGTTCTTTAAATGCAAATCAGTAGAATAACTCCCTATGATATTTCTTACATAACTCTAAAGGTGTTTAAAATAATGTCTAAAATAATGTTTTGTCACTACTATCGTTCCTCTAAAAATTACTTTGTGTAATAATGCGCCTGCCACAATATTTAAAATGAATAAAATTAACATTAACGTTGACTTTTTTGTAAAGGCGTTGGCAATAAAGTCTTCTTCAAGACTAGTATTGCTGTTTAATTAGGTATAAAACATTGAAAGCTTATTAATCGGGTTAAACAAAGATGACTTTAGCATATGCCAAGATGGAGGCGTATTAAACTTACATGACATCACATCAGTGATATGACATACGGTGAATTAAATTAGCGTACTATAACATCGTTTCGTCTTTTATTAACTTGCTTCTTTTTAAATAAGATATTTTAATTGACTTCAAGGCCACTCCCTCTTATCATGTTATCTTAAAGTAAGGCCAATGTTTTTTTAAAACAAAAAAAAATTGTTTTATAGCATTTGAAGCAGGACGAAGACGTGGGTTCGATTCCCACAGCGGCGACAATCTTTTCGTACTTTTTCTACAACTTTTAATGTTTATAGCACCATCCGATGTCAAAATGGTAACGCATTTAGGGTGCTGTTGGGGTCATCCCATTGTCTATGGATGTATCGCAGAGGTATGCGTAGGACCAAATTGGTGGGTGATGTAGCAGTACATATTATTATACTAGCTGCTGGCCGCGACTGCGTCTGCGTAGAATAAGCTGAAGGTAACATTAAGACAGAAAGACAGATGTACATAAAATATGTATATAAATTGTAGCCTGTGTGTTATTCTGATGTATAAGTTATATTATTGTAAAGTTTCATTAAAATCCATTCAGTAGTATTTGCGTGAAACAGTAACAAACACACATCCATACATACAAACTTTCGTCTTTTTAATATTAATAAGCATTTTTTTAGTTAACATTACTTTATAATATTATTTATGATGTAACAATGTATCATGTATTGTATATGAACATTCGTTCATTCATAGCAATATTGTTTCGATTTATTATTAGTGTTATTAATGACTCAGTGGCGCAGTTGCTAAGCTATCGTCTTCAGAGCCGGTCACGGGTTCGATTCCCACACGGAACGACTATTTATGCGTCCAATATTTTCTTCTTATTAATTACCAATGAGGGTTGATGTGAGGCAGGCGGCTGCTAGTTAAGAACCTGGCTAATATCGTTAATAACATGATTCACTTGCTCTGCCGACCGCACAAAGGTGGGATAAGGGGTTGAAAAAGAAGAAGTTTTTGTGTTATTAAGAGTTTCGTACTGTCCTATAATTATATATCCTTTCATCACAACTAAAATTGTCAATTTGAACATAGAGCTGTTGTAAAGAATAGTGCATTAAAAAATGCACTGTTTACTAAAGACCGTCATAGATTTTTGTCCATTACCGCAAAGACAGCGTCTATCTTACATTGGCTGAACTAAGTCTATTATCAATATCACCAGGCTGGGACCGAATTGAATATAAATATAATAATTAATTCTAAATATAAACGTATTAGAATGTTACGTGATAAATGAAATCAACATACAAATGTGACTCCGGCCGATTTTACTTTTGTGGCTCGCTTGTTATGCAACTATAGGAAATAGATGTTAATTTGTTAACGTTATTACTTTATTAGTTTCAATTAATAATTATGTCAGATATGTATATAGTGTTTGACGTAACAAATATAGATTTGATGCTTCTATCGATAGTAAACTCTTACATCTTGAAGTAAAATAAAGTGAAAAGATTTCTTGTCTTTACGAGAATACAATACAGTTTTAAAAGAAGATGTATAACATTTTATATACCTACCTTATTTTAAAACTGTATTTTAGTCTCATAGAAGACAAGAAATTGTTTCATGTTTCTGTTACTTTAACATGGCGTAAGTTTTGACTTTCGATAGAAGCATCACGTAAAATATTCTAATTTTCTTTATTTTTAAATTTGGAAAACATAACCAGTATGTTAATAACTATAGCTAATAACATAACTAGTAACTACGGATGTTGCTAATATCCACGGGCGGTGGTTATCACTTAACATTAGTAAAACCACCAGCCCCCTTGCCACCTTATCACATAAAACGTAAGTATTCTTCACCAGAATGCAGTACATTTTTCAAATTTAAAAGTGTATTGCTGCGCATTAACTGTACTACAAAGCGCAGTAAACTTACCCACGTACTTGACATAAGCAAATTAGACCAGTTTCGTTAAAAGTTTTCATACAACCGTAACATTCCTTAAACGGAGAAAGTGACAGCTGCTATGCTTACTTAATCTGTTTAAACAACTGTCGTTAATGGAACGTTAATTAATTTGTACCTCAACCGGGCAAGCGTGCCCACCTCGCTCTTGGTCGACACCACGCTTTCTAGTTCGACACCTGTAGGACACAGGTCATTACAAATATTGCAATTTATTGTTTATAATTAAGGTAAAAAGAAAAAGTTAAGTAACAGTATACATATGTCCCACTGCTGGGTAAAGTAACCACTGCGTAATGGCAAACATCAAACAATTTTTTTTCATTATTTAGAAAACATGCAGGTTTCATCACGATGTTTCTTTTACCGCCGAGCATCAGATTTGTCACCACATTGATGCCAGCGTCGAAAACTCAGGTTGCTCGGGCATATCAAATCGAAATCGAGCGTCTGGACACTGATCTATCAAGACTCTATATAGTAAGGTTTATTAATACTAAGGTATACTAAGGTTTATTACTAAGTAAAGTAATACTGTAATGTTTTGTTATAGAAGAAAGAAAAACCTAGCCGCATCATTTGCGGCTTCATTAAGTATGGTGTCGTATTTAAAGAGGTCTCGTGGGAAGACTTTTTAGTTTAGCCGCAATAATTTGTTATTCATTTGTTGAAGTATTCGACTCAAATTGTTTTGAGTTGCAAATCTATGTCGGAATCTGGTTCTTGATTAGGGAAAGGATTTATCAATAAGTATGAAATAAGTAGCTGCTCAAGTAACCCGAGGAATAGTAAATTGAAAAGGCAAACGGCATTATTTGACACAGTTGGAAAGAGGATAGTGGAACCTTTCTCCAGAGAGTATTGATTCATCGCAATTAAGATAATATAATATTTTATAGTTTGTAAATCTACAATATGTATGTATTTTCAAAAGAAAAAGCGTTTTTTTAGTATATATAATTATTGAGAAATAAAGCTTTGCCCTGTTTGGGCCTAAGGTTTTGCAAAAAAGTACCTATGCCTGAAAACATTAACATTATTGAATAGCAATTGGTGGGGAATTATAAAAAAGACGAGACTAATACGCTAAGGTGCATGGTTAATAATTACATACATGTTTTTTTTTTAAATATGATATTAAATTTATTCATAAATTGCAAACTACACGCAGTCCCTTCCATTACCTTAGACCGTTAGAGCCAATCTTATCCCGCTCAGCACCGGCAGTTTCCATTTTAAATTGGCACTACAGCTCTATAATTCCGTCGACGTTGACCTGTGATTTTCCTGGAAACTATAAAAGACTAAACAAATTTATAAGTTTTGTTTCGATGAGGTCACGACAAAAGTTTTATACAGTTGCAATATAAATGTTCAATTTACGTGAATTTAATGTGACGAAAATTTTAACGTGTATTTTCGATTCACTATCTTTTTTTAAGAGCGTACACATACGCTGCTGTTCTATCTGTGATCCCGCTGCTGGGCAAATGCCTCCTCTGTACAGAGGGTATCATCGCATAATCCACCACGCGGCCCCACTACGGGTTGGCGGACTTCACATATCTTCGAAATATTTTTTTTGTTATTACTTCGAAAATATGCTGGTGTCCTCACGATGTTTTCCTCCACTACTGTACACGTGATAATTCGGCACTTAAAATTAACAATTTTATTAGTGCCGGCACCGGGGATCGAACTCAGGCTGCTCGAGTATATTGAATTAAAAGCGACCGCCCGGACACTGAACTATCACGGCTTAGTGTCCGGTCTGTGGTGACTAATGGTCAAAATCTTTATCAAAACGCTGAAAGAAAACTTATTTCTATTGTCCATAAAATCCCTTGATACGCCGTACTCTCCTTATTTCTCAATGGGAAACTACACAAATGTCAAAATAATTGAGTTATATTTAAAAGTGAATAAAAAAAAATAGAATTAATCATACAACTTTTGGAGAGCGAAGGTGACATCTCTTATTACGAATGTTATTTGTAAGGTGTTGCAGTCTGTAAAGTATGCACACTAGACGGTGACTAACATTGCTAAAAATTCAATAAATGTAATGTAAATTTAACGCAGATAGAACTTAAAGAACTATGGTAAGATTGTTGATAGTGTTTGCTGTTGCACGAATAGGCAGATCCATCTCCGGGATGTGAGTGAGGTAGCCGGGGCCCACTTTATCAAAAGGTGGCAGAGCATCTGCAACCCTACGGGTGTTACCAATGTCCATGGGCGGCGGTTATCACTTAACATCAGGTGAACCGCCAGCTCGTTTGCCACTTTCTCATATAAAAAAAAAGATAGACATCGAGATTTTCTCCCCTTGTGGTCATCGGCCGCTTAGCTTAGTTGGTAAAACGTCTGGGTGCGAAACTGAAAGACACAGATTCGAATCCCACAGCGTCGATAGTTTTTTTGAATTTATCTACAAAAATTCACAATTTAAAGTTCCATGTTGAGTCCAGAGACTAGCATTTAAAATTAAATTGATCATAAAAGTTGGCCATATTTTGATAAGAACTAAATGCAAAATAATTATAAAATCAACAAGTCCTCCCCCACCGTTAATTAAAACGAAATGATAATTAAATGCTTCAGTTAATAGAGCAAACAGTGACCATTACCTTCAATTAGATAAAGAAGATAGTGGTTGCATAACACAAGGGCTTAAGTACAATCGGACCAGTTCAATAATTTATACGTTTTTTATTGAATTCCCATAACTTTAAGGAATTAACGAGGCCATGTATTAAAACCCAATGACAAAGATATTATTGTTTTTTTTTTCTAAAACAGCAATGCCTGGTATATTACAACGTAGCATATTCAATTTGGTTGCCAAAACACTTAAAACATAGTAGATTTCACAGTGTAGTAAGTTAAGTCGCTTAAGTTATACAACTTTTCAACCGTAAATGAAAGTTTGGCAACTTAGTTAACATAAGGATTCGTCATACTGGAAACTTTTTATGTACAAATTAAACGAAAATAATATAACTCATAATTTCGAAGATAATACTATCTTCGAAATTATGAGCTTGTATGACTCATGTTATATGGTTTAAACCTATGTTAAAATCTAAAAATTTGATTGAGCCAAGCACCAAAACTTAAGTTTAATTTCTCGAATTTACTAAAATAATAGGCAAGGCCAATAAATTATGTTATCACCCGCTTACATCGTCATCATAAAATTGGTAAAATTTCTTATTTAAATCCCTACAAAAATTGCAACGATAAAACTTTCGATAAATTTAAAACTCGCCAATACAAATTGTTGGCATTAATATACGCTAGCATAATTATATATTTCTTCATAACACCATCAGAACACGAACAATATTGTTAGAAATACCAACATTCGTGACTGTTAGCAGATCCCTCCATCACGCTGTGAATGCATCGTGAATAACATAGCGCCTCGGTTGGCACAGAACCTGGGACCACCGTCCCGCTAGATTGGCGCGAGGTGATACTTACGGTATCCGGAGCGCTCTCATCGGTGCACGCTCCGCTTTAGACGACTCCGCTTTTACGAGATGAGGCTGTTATAAATCCGACGTGATACTCCGCATATAATGTTGCTTGTGGTAAGCCTTGAGCTTTTATACGTGGCAAACGCGGTTGAAGTCTGCCGATTTTATTTACCTTATAGCATGCGCTATTAATTTTTTAATCGTCAAATAAACATACAAGAATAACTTTTATGACTGTTTTTATTTTACTTTATTTTATTTTATTACTATTGCGTTTAGGTGAGACTCATTAAGTTGTTTTTCGGGTTCAAGTCAAATCGTAGCATCGGCTGTTCACGTTATTTCAAATTTATTGTAAAATATTCTACACCCACTCTACCTGCTTCTATCCGACTGCATTATGAAAGCAAAAGCCAAAAGAAGTTTATTTGAATAATGGCATTACCGCAATAAAATTGCGGTCAAAAAGGATAGAATTTTGTGATGATTAGAATTCGCTTAAGCTCTGTCAATATGATGTATAAAGATTGAATTTGTTTTATTCTGTCATTACCAATACTTTTTAGCATAAATACTTTTTAAACTTTTTTTTTTATGTGAAAAGTTGCCAAACGAGCAGACGGTTCACCTGATTTTAAGTGAATACCACCGCCCATGGACATCTGCTACACCCGAGGGTTACAGATGCGTTGACAATCTTTTGAAAATTAACGCTACCCCACTTACCAGACGAAACGCGAAAGTATTTTTCATACTTCCACTTTACGCTGGTCTTCTGTGAGGTCGTGGTACTTACCCGGACGGGCCTGCCCATTCGTGCAACAGCCGAGACTGCTGCGTGGCCCTACCACCGTTGTTACCTAACTTATGATATTTTTTTAGTAAAGTAACAACGTGTAAATTTCCCACTTCTCAAAGGCAAAGACCTGCCCTGTATAGAGGTCTATACACCACCACGCGACCCATCTGTGGATCTAACCTATGCGTTATTATTTGTAAAATATGTGGGGTTCCTCGCTATGTTTTCCGACAAAACCTAACCATATCCCACGACCCGTGTCCAGAGAAGTGTTAGCCCGTTCCAACGGCCACGTTTCCCCAACTAAAGTTAGAATTAACGCAAAAAATTCATTCAGCTCGACCGTGATGCGAAATCGACCCATCGACTTAGTTCAAATAATGATCATCGCTCAGCCCAAGACGTTCCATCATTTCGCGCTTAAGCGGCCACGTTACGAAACCTCTCCGGAGCGCAAAGCTGTGAGAAAATTTGCCACAGCCAATACCACCGTGACCAGACCGCGACACCGATTTTATGCCGATAGAATAAGGGAATTTCAAATGGCGTTGGAAAACTTACATTGGGTGTACCCGTCACTTCAATTACTTCGGTACAGGATGATCACGATCCACTGTCCCAAGGTTTAACATGATCCCTTTCGAAGTGGTTGATTTTTATTGTCTATATATTTAATTGATGAATCGTGGGTTTTAAAAAAGAGCAAGGTAGCGATTAAAAAGCATTGGTGATATGCAGGTTCGAAAACCGCTATAGAACGTGACACGTTTTATTGTCGTTATAGAGTATTGACATTTGCAGATCTTGTTTTCTAACTGTACGAAATGTATTCGCGTCGCATTTAATGTGATGCCGCGAACTTTTGAAGAACATTCTCCTTTTTTTATGCGAAAAGCTGGCAAAGTAGCTGGCGGTTCACGTGATGTTAAGTGATAAGCGCTGTCCATCGATGGACCTGCCCATTTGTGCAACAGTGAAAACTGCTGCGTGGCCCTACCTCTTGAATGTACCGTTTTTTCATTCATCAAAAATGCAAGTTGACGTTTTCACAAATGATGAGTTTCTAATGGTGAAAAGCTACTGAATACTTTGAATATCTAAAGAACATATCGTTTTGTATAGTTTTACATTATAATCTTCTACCTTGATCAGATAATTATTGTTGAAAAATGCAAAAATATTCAGCTGACGAACGAACTTGCTTCAATATTACTCTATTGATTATCTTTGCACTCAACCTCTGAACTTTTAGATTTTATTCAGCAACAATAACCTGTTGAAATGATGTCAATAGTGTTTTTTTTAAAGTGAAACCCAACCGTTTATGAAGAAATCATAACTTAAAACGTTTATGCAAAAATACCATGAAAAACAATTTATTCACTCCATTTCATCTTTTGAAGTTGATTGATTCACTGCAACATTTTCTTTAGGAAACATTTTACATTGAAAATGAATTCGCTTTAGCCGTTTTGTAACTATCCATAGCAGTTTCAACAATTCCATTTTATAGGTAAAAAAGACTACAACACGGCTTTCTTTTAAATTCTTAGGTGAATTAATACTTTTTGCAAGAGTACTGAGGTTTTACTTGACTGAAAACTATAACACATCTCTATTTAGAGAAATTTATAATCTCTATTTAGTCAAAGACAGATCAGTTGAAAAAAATTACATTTTAATTTTTCATCACAGTAGCCACAGACTATATCAAACTTCACCATCATCGTCATCATTCTACTCTGCTGAACGTAAACCATCCCCACAGACTGTGGATATGGTCTTGAGTCATGCATCCATCGACATCCCGCGCGTATAGTCAGACTCACTTATTGTTTACAATACATGGTTAAATGAAATCAAACTACGGTTTTACAGCATTCATGATACCATGACAATTAACGATGAAAAGTGGCCGAAACGTCGGGAGTAAATCAAGATGTTTATGTTTTTATTAAACGCGATAAAATCCGTAAAATTATTTCATTTAACCGTGTATAGTATTGTATCATATTTTAATATGAAAAATTTTTTTTGGTGTAACAAATGTATTAAATTAATTTCATATATTGGGTTATCTCTCTTATTGAGCCTAGCATTAATAGCTAGGGTTCAGTAAGCTTGTTGTGTGTCGCTCAACTGTGACAATTGGCGTAACAATTTATACCGATGAATGATCATTAACCATTTGTTATTTTATAGTGTTTTAGGACTATTATGACGATGATATTTTATTTTCATTTATTTTTGATTTGACGTCGTCACGTTTACCTATTGACTATTTATTAATAAGAAAGTCTGAAGTTTAAATATCAAAATCATAGGCCATGTATTAATGTTTCCGCTCCAATGTTCCTACTTGGAGATGACCTCATTTTACTTTTCTACTACTGTTTTACTGAACTGTTTCAAATACTTCACATACTCTTCTCATCATTCCTAATTACTTTTTAACTATAATATGCCAGAGCCCTCCGAGCCGATTTTCTCATAGAGGGAATCAAAACCAATCTATCACAGAACATTTTTTCGCTCCTTGATCTGACAGGAGAATGGGAGATACTTTTAAAACAGTCTAGCCGAGAGACAATTGGCGATTTCGAAACAATGAATAATTTGACCCTATTGAGGTATAGGACTGGACTCATTAGTATGGGAGTATTGCTGGCATTGTCTTAGTTGAATACTTGAACGCATTTAAGTTTTTGGTGTTGCATTATAATAGCTACATTGTTCGAATTTAAATTGTACTCCGGAACTTTTGCCTATTGCAAACATGTCGATATAGCCTATATGTTATTTGTTGACCTAGGACATAATACACAAAGTATACATAATACCTTTCGGATCTCGGAAACCGAGCTTATATCATAGATGTATGGAACATAAAGATGGTGAGTTCTATATTTGTAATTCACCATCTGATGACCATTAGACCGTACTGAATGAGATAACGATATGGTCACTTGACTCGAAACATCAAAAATTAAGATCCTTGCAAGTCATACTTTACTGTAGTAGGGCCACGCAAGAGCCTACGCTGCAGCACGAATGGGAAGGTCTATCCGGATAAGTATCACGACCTCACAGAAGTCTTTCGTTTCGTGAGTTTCGTTTGGTGAGTGAGGTAGCCGGAGCCCACTCAATTAAAAGGTGGCAACGCATTTGCAACCCTACCTACAGGTATTGCAAATGGCCATGGGCGGCGGTTATCACTTAACATCAGGTGATAACCGCCGTCAGTAATCAGGGTCACTTAAAAATACTCTTCTATATCGCTCTCTACCTGATCGTTATAACTCAGAGACGTTACAAAAGTTTGTTCATTTAATAAATTTTCCTTTTCAGGTTGCAATTTCTATCCAGTAGGAGAATATATGAAATTCGTCAGGATACCGGAGAATTTAAAAATCGGAGGAGAAGTGTTACAAGTCGAAGTACATCCAAGGTAAGTGTTTAAATATACAGTGATTATATAATTAAACATTCTAATATTAAAGCTGATGAAATAGGTAACATTAGATTAGCAACTAGAAGCAACCAGATGAAAAATGTAATGTATTAAGTAGTCTAAGCTTAAATTATCAGAGTAATATTGTTTCTCCAAAGTTATTTAAAATATTTACAAAATCACTTTTATAAAACCATGTTTGGACAATAAAACGAAATATTACAAATATTCAATATGTTTTGATTTAATCTTATTTTTTTAATTTCTAAGAAATAGATTTATAAATTCATATTACGTTTGCGCCTACAAGCGCTTGTCTGATAAATTTAGAGTTAACCATTGACTCATTCCTAATTATATTTTTTTTAAATCAACTTTTATTTACATAGATAGAAACCAAAATACATTACACGATATTTATTTGATACACATTATGTATATAAAAATATTATTATTATCAATAACTGCATTCTCCCTTGTTGACAGTTTCCATTTAGCTGGATACTTTTTATGTATAACATATATAACAAATAACAGATAAGTAAACATGTCATGATATACTAGATTGAATTAGTAATTATATTATAGCTAACGTATTTCTCATTCATCTCTTAATCGAATCTAATACCAGTGCAGACATTATGACAGCTTGCTTTACTCTAGAATAGAACGTGTTAAAAAATATTTATTTTTAGATTAACTCTTTAATTTCTTCTCCCGTAGGTGCTTTAGTTAAACTATCTTGTATTTCTTGAAGAGTCCTATCTTTAGTTTCCGGTAAATATTTATACAAAAGTATCACCAAAATTAAACTCGATACACCGTAAAACATGAAGGTCCCGTATAATTCGAGCTTTCTGAATATCAATGGCCCGATTTTGACCAAAGTCGCCAATAACATGAGACCGAACATGCCGATGACAATCATTGAAGAGCATCGGTATTTAATAGACACCAGTTCGCCGTAAACAGTAGTACACATGTTGACGGGTCCGAAGCTAATCGATATGGAGTACAAAGATAGTAACAGAATTGAAAAGTATTTGCTCTCGGTGATTAGGCCTAAGCGTATTACATACAAGTAAATAGATATCGTAAACAGAAGAACGATGGCAACAGAAGACGCCGTCAACAAAATAGTTCGTCTCTTAAACAGTTTTGTTAATACACCTCCTAAGTACATGCTTAAAACCGTAACTCCGTCTAAAGTTAACATTCCTATATACGCAGTTTTTTCACTGTCCGTTATGCTTTTAATGATATCAATAACGTATACACTACAAACAATTTTTCCAGAAAGGTTATAGAGCCCCAGCATGAGCATTGATAATAATATTGGCTTACTAAATTCTTTCGAACCAATGATTTCGAATAAATTGTTAATGGAACATTTTGAATTATTTTTTCGTCTTTCACTTTTTAAAAGTTCCCTTTCGGTGGCAATTAATTGTTTCAATTCCTTTTCGGCCTCTGGCCCGCGGCCCTTTAACCACCTATGTGAATCGGCACAATCATAGAAACGGCCTCTGCTAGCCAACCAATAAGGCGATTCGGGCCAGAATAGTACGGTCGTTGTTTTGAACACGGCGCAAAGTATTCCCAAAATACCGATTTTCCTCCAGTGGAAAAACGTACCGATTGCGTTTGCGATCCATATACCCCAAAAGAACGATGCCACTTTCAATGACATGAACACACCTCGATACGTCGGTGATGTGTACTCTGTTGCTATGAAAATAGATACGGTTATCTGACATGCGAAAAGCAATCCTTGAATAATTTCACTTATCAAAATTTGCAACACAGATACACTGAAATAGAACAGTAGGAAACCCCCCAAAGAGGAGATGCTTACGAGAAGATATGTTTTCTTTCTTCCGATATTTCTAGCAAGTATACTCAGAAGGACCACTCCCGGAACAGCACTGTAGCTGTGAGCCGCAGCTGAAGGAAAAAAAATAAATGATTTGTGATCACGACGAAGTAAATAGTACAATATTACACGTTTTAAAGATTCTGCCCTTACAAAGCCAAGAAGCCATTTCCTCGTTTATCGTATGGTTTGAGCTTGAATCTCGTCTTATTTGCGGAATGAACACAGTTGGTGACCCCATGCAGAGACCGTACATGAAATACGAGGTCCAAACTCCAGAGATGACCAGTAGCTGAAAGTTACAGCAAAAAACAAATAACTCCATCCATTCTATTAAAATCCGGAATACCTACATTCAAGTTAATTATATTGATTTGTAGCTAAACATCAAAGTAGTCTTCATTTATGTGCAATATAGCCATACTTTAAAATGGAACATCCTGGAACCTGGAAACCAGTTTTATATTGAAGGAGATAATAATGATGCCCATTCCTAAAGATCTTTTAATTCCATTTAAAAAACCTAGTGTTACTAAGTTTAGTAATAAAAATATAACAAACCTGCTTAGAAAATATTTGAAAGTTCTTTTCTTCATTATTTTTATTGCTCGCAGTTATGATATCAGAATTTTCCTCTTTACTCTCCATACCTATCAAAAATTATATTAACAATAACAACAGCACATAACATTAAAATCGCTTTTTAAATGAAAACTAGATAACTGGTCCCGTTCATGTCTTGCAATTAAATGTGGCAAAATTCTAAATTAGCATCTGAATAAACAGATCTTTCTTGACGTGTCTGTTTAAAAATGTATCGCCACCGGCTAATTAAACATGCTTTGAATAATAAACGGTTTAAATCGTTGGATAACTTCGAGATGTAAATAATTGTTTATGTGAATAACATTTTAGAATGGTTGATAAGTTCGAAAATTCTTAAATGGATCGATTCATCATATTTTGTTCAAATTCAGTGTTTATTTTATATTTGTTTACATGTTTTTATAATAAAAGAGAAATGACAAGAAATACTACATTGCTGCTTACTGACAAGTAGCATAGTTGTTCTAAATAGATCATAATAAAAGAGGCATGATTAGCAAGGGCGCCATTCATTTTTCACAAGATCTATCATGTTTTGTAGACGTTTAAATTTTTAATATAAAAATAGATGGCCCAAAATATAAGTGTGCATTGTTAAGTGCGAATTTGAATACACCAAAAAGTAGTCTCGTC
This sequence comes from Iphiclides podalirius, assembly GCA_933534255.1. Lineage (NCBI taxonomy): Eukaryota > Metazoa > Arthropoda > Insecta > Lepidoptera > Papilionidae > Iphiclides > Iphiclides podalirius. Next base: position 14,833,102 of record OW152824.1, on the reverse strand, counting down.
CCGGGAAAGAACATGGTTGCACAAAAGACAAGTATAACATTTATGGCTTATTAAATTTTGTCTGAAGAATAGACACAAGAAATATTATAGATATTAGAAATAATATGGACCATCCAATATAATAGACCCGTTATAACCCTGCAGGACAAAATAAGGAAAATCACATATCTTATAGATATTACAGTTTCCTAACACATATACTAAAAAGTTAATACGCAGACCTTAAAGAAGAAGTAACTAGAATCTGAAGACAGGAAAAAGTTTTTGTTATTCATTTAGTTCTCTCAACGACCGGTGCTATCCCCAACCAACCAATATTCTCGATAGACTTAAATCAATTGAATTAGAAGAATCCCTATTTATACATCTTAATCCTACAAAACGCTGCCATTTAAATACATGCATCATCGTTAGGAAGTTCGTGTAGTTAAATAAGAACACATCCTCATCATGAAATATACACCACCCACTGCATTCACTAGACTTTGGTCCATAAATGTACGTATAACCAGGCGGGAACTATGAAAGGAAATCATTTAAGAAAACAATATTAATAATAACGATTATTTGCATAAATCATGGTATAGAGATGTTATAAACATATTATATCGAACAGCACTTGCCACGACAATACGAATCATACAAATATAAAAAGAATTAATAATTTGTACCTTATCATTTCTTGGACATAAAATCGTTAATTGATATTGTAGAAACTTTTATTGATTAACCAATTATAAAGATTATTTTAAATATGGCTCCTTGGCGCCGTCGCCAAGGAGCCATATTTAAAATAATCGGGCGTATAAAAGAGCGTCGGGGGTCGTGGGTTCGATTCCCACACGGGACAGCTATTTGTGCGACTCACAGATAGTTGTTTCGTATCTGGGTGTTTGTCCGCGTGAAATTTATGCATGTAAAACGTCCTTACAACACAGGATAATGTTATCTTAAAGTAAGGGCAATGTTTTAAAAAAAATGTATATTTTTAAATAACCTAGAATGTAACATTTTAATATCCTGAGGTATCTTGTTATATATCTGCAGACACACGTAAAGAAACAGCTTCTTTTGAGAGACCTTCTCCTTCTTTAAACGACAGCCTAGTAATGGGTAGTACAAGTGCACTTGGGAATATTCCACATAAATTAAAAAATTAAAAGAAAAAAAACTTTTTGCAAAAGACAAATAATGAAGGTGTAATTATGCTAAATGTTCTTTATATTCCATCACAAAGTAACACGCTTTTATTTATAAAAACAATTGGGTTTGTGATAAAAAGGCAAATATTTAATACAGGGTATGAAGTTTTAGGGTTTAATAAAATTGTCTAACATGTATGTACCTATTTATGATGTGATTATTGTGACGTAGACGAATATAGTTAATTATCACTAAAGGTGGCAATGTAGGTACCTACATAATGATATTTTTCTTATCAAGTATAAATTATTATTTTTCAATTTTTAGTTTTTTATTAAGAAGAACATTTCTTCTTTTAATTTTATTTTTAACTTTTTAGTATTATCTTTTGTTCATGTTGTTTCCACGAGTATAGAACAAAAAATTTTCATCCCCAGAGGTCCATTGTAGGGAGATAACGGCTTCAGCTCAACAGGGCTCGTCTTGGTACCCTGAGGCGCAACGTAAGCGATATGACATGTTTAGAGACTCTCATACCATTCAGCCCTCGGCACGTGCTCACCTTGGCTTTTGGGTCATCCATCTAATCAAAGACAGAATCCACATTCATAACAAACGGAACGAATGAACTTCATTTCCCAAAGATGGGTCGCATATTCACCTCTACCAAACCACCACCACTCACCACCCATGAAAAACGGTCCACCCATTAAGACGGATCAAACTTGACGCGGTTGTGTCGCTTAATTACTGAGTTCCTATGGCCACCTTACAGCTCCACCAACGGACCCTGGTTAACAAGTCAATACGAGCTGAAACTCGATGGGGTTGCGTCGTTTCATTAAAGAGTTCCTATGATTGGAAGGTGAAGGTGACCTCCATCATCAGACTGTGGTTATCATTGAAAGACATACTACTCGTTAAGATGATAAGCCCAAGTCGAAAGGTTGTGACGTTTCATTGCGAAGTTCCTTTGGCCGCCTTCCTGCTCCATCGTCAGATCAACACCTAACATTATATATATGTTTGTATGCAAAACAGCTCAATCGTTAACAGGGAAGTGGATCAAATTGAATTTGCAAGATTTGATGGCAAACATCGGGACAGGTGAAACTAAATAAAATCTTGTAATTCAAAATGTGAGAATTTTAGTTAATTCGTTAACGCATTTCTTCATTAGAATTGTGATAATTTTATCATAACCTTCAGAACAGGTATTTTTTAATGACATTATCTATTAAGTTACTTCATTTTCGTACATGGGTATGAGGTAATTGGGTATGGTATCGAGTTGACACTATAAGTGGAAGAATTTTTGTTTATCGTGCGTTATTCCTGTGTTGAAGCAATACAAGAACTATTAAAGTTAGAGGCTTATTCACGGGATCCTTGAGGATATTGGTATTTATTATTATTCTAATCATATTCTTCTTCTACTTTAAATAAATTTTCATTTCTGATAACATTCCCTGTAGCTCTGCATTTAATGTCATTTTAGGGATTTGTCCCCAAAGGGTAAAACGGGAAACTATTACTAAGACAGACAGCGAACCGACTGTCTTTCTGTCTGTCTGTCCGTCTGTCACCAGCCTGTATCTCATAAACCGTCATAGTTACTTGAAAGTTTCACAGATGATGTATTTCTCTGTTGCCGTAATATTTAAGTGGGACTCCCATACAACAGACATGTTATTTTCCCCATTTTTCATAGATGAATGGTAATGAACCCTTCGTGCGCGAATCCGACTCGCACTTGGCCGGTTATTTTTAATAATGTATTTTACTTTAGCATTATTTTTTTATTTATAAATGAATATTTCAAGACATTGGAGTACACTCCATATTTAGTTTTGATAGTTTTATTTTTATCTTTGTAGTGTTGGTTCTTAGCATCTTTTTTTTTTAGCTACTTATAAATGATTATCTCATGTTCCCAGCGGGAAACGAATTGATAACCCCGCTCGTAGCATTGAATTTCTGAACGAAAATGTTTTTTTTATATTATTTTATTATTTAAGTGTCTTTACTAATAATAATTTCTAAAGAGTGAAATTACTTAAAAATAATATTAAAAAAATTAAAACACATTTTGTTTAAACTTTGGGTTCCAATTAGAATGACATTCTTGACACTTTTTTTGTACTAAATATTTTTTTTTTTCGATTAATAAATAAAAATAATAATAACAACCTTTTGTTTCGCTTAGTTTTACTACCTATTGTAGGTATTCCTTAATTTTTCCTGCGAAAGCCAATTTCAACCTGATCACTGATTATGTAAACCTATGTAGGGGGACATGCGTAGGTATACTATCAGCTTTAGTTCAGGTGTTAGCATACATAGGGACAGACAGACAGCGGGACGGCTTTGTTTTATAATATGTAGTGATGAAGGTCGGGTTGTCACAAGCCCTTATTATATCGTAATTACTTCACATTTCTCGCTGTTGTACATTTATTTCTGACAGTTAAAACATTTATTTCTTAACATTTATTAAATTTTGGATTTCTAACAGAGTTTTGTCCTTTGTTTCTGGTAAATAAATGTTTAGTAAAATTATAATTACGTTGAAATAGTAGCGTAAATTAAAAATAAACCAGCAAAACCGAAAGATATAAACAAAAATGGCGCTATTTTTAAACTTGTTGCCGATGATAAATTTCTGGACATTCCAATAATCACCGTAAACATATTTCTGTGAGTTAATGGAATGACCTCGCTTATTATAGATGAAATCATTATTAAAGGCCCGCTGCTAACAGCTAATGAATACAATGATAATAATCCAAAGAAAAGATGCATGTTATACCCAATTACATTATACATAAAAAATTACAAGATACATAAAAAATTACATACTGTAATACTGATACATAAAAAATTACATACTATAATACTGATACATAAAAAATTATATACTGTAAAGGAACATGATACCTACAGTAGAAGAAAATAAAAGAAATGAACGTCTTTTCACATATTTAGATACAACACTACCTATGTAAGCTCCATTTATAGTTACACCATCTAGAATGAGCAAGCCATCGTATGCTGCTGCTTCCAAATTTGAGATTTTGTAAAGATATCTAATGCATATACAGTACACGTCATTTTACCCAGGGAATCATATAGAAAGCCCACTAAAAGTGCAATCGAAAAAGGCTTTAAAAGATTTTAAAATATTTTCTTAAATTCATATTTCTTTTCTCAAAATCTGAATATTGTAAGTTTCTATAATATATTACGATGTCATTTAAATCGAATTCTGATGCCGAATCACCGCCCTTTAACCAACGGTGTGCTTCTGCACATTCATCGAACCGTCCTTTGTTTGCTAGCCATAGTGGTGATTCTGGCCACACTGTGACTGTGATCAAGGTATATGTAGTTATAATGAATCCAATTACAGCAATGTACTTCCAATGGAAAAAAGTCCCAATAGCGTTTGATACCCAAATTCCCCAAAGAAATTAAGCAGATTTAGCGGTCAAAAACACCCCACGATACTGTGGTGACGAATATTCTGTTGTAATCAAAATATTGATTCTAATATTAATTGCGGAAATGAAGCCATGAATTATTGCACTTATAAGCAAATCTGTTATTGTCTTACTTAAATAGAAAAGAACAAATCCACACAATGGTAATAAGGAAACAATCGTGAAGCAAAATTTTCTTCCAATAAATCTTGGTAGTATTGCCATAATAATTACTTGTACTGCTTCACTATAACCGTATGATGATGCTGTTATACAGAAAATAAAGTATACGTAACAGAAAATAAAAGAAAAATTACACACATAATCGCAAAAAGTAGGCAGCGTTTTTAGAAACTAATTTTCTGAACTATTTACAACATTCGCTATGTCAATTAAATAGACTAATGAAGAGCACTAACAGAACCATGATGCCATTTCTTCGCTTATGATAGTGGTAGAATTAGCCTCACGGCGTATTTGAGGGATAATGACTATGGGGGAGCCACAACAACACAACCCTTGTAAAAAAAAGTGTGCCCAAATGGCGCTTGAAATTAAAATCTGTGAAAAAATTAACATATATTAGTTTAAAAAATGACTGTAAAGCTAATTTTGATCGAAATCTAAGCCAGATTATAGAAAAACAATCGTCGAAAAGTCAGTCAATAAATACGTATGCTTCAATCATTTCTGTATCACTGCATTATTGTACATTTTTCTGTGTTATGTAATAAAAAATACCATACCAAAATGAAACAAAAATATATCTTACTTTTTTCTTTGGTAAAAATTTTGTGCAATTTCTTTAAAATTTTCTTTGGTTATTAAACGTTTAACAATTAAATGCCATTGAACTTTTTATTTCGTTTTTCCACCGAAATACATTTTTCTACATTAAATTAATAGTCATACTACAACTAGATTACTGCGACGGAGATGGGCAACTTGTTTTCTAAATAGTAGCACAATTGGTTGGTATGAATAACGAATAAACATTTTAAAATTTTAAAAAAAATTACATTTATCACCTTTGTTTTTTTGGTAACAATTAATTTAGAAAGCCGGTTCAACGGCGATAGGAGTACTACTACAGGACCTTTTTAAAGTCACGAACAACTGTTTAGGTATTGTAAGGATTACCTATAATTAAAAACTTTGAAAAAATAATTAAATATTACGTTTTTAAAAATTATAGGTTATTATTATTCAAAATTGAAACAAATAAGGATAAGTAATTATTTTTAATATTTGAAGAACAAAACTGAAACCAATATCTTACATAAATACTTCAACAATAGGTATCAGTTGACACAGAAAATCTTGTTTTTTTTTTTACTAATGGTACATTATCTTAATAGATAACTTATAGAAATTTATATAAGTAACAAATAAATAATAATTCAAAGTGGAAGCTGACCCGGTGGCGCTTTGGCTTTGGTTTTGTGAAAAATTTGTGTGCGCTTGCGCGTGCGTCTAAAACAGGAAGTATCTTTTAGTATCACATTTTTTATAACTGAATTGTAAAGATGCGATGTCAATATTATTTATTTTTTATCAAATCGACCTTAGTTGGACCTGCGTTTGAGATTTTTAAGCACGTGAATGGGAGCTTTAAAAATATATAGCTGCCGTACTCTAAAAACGGGAAATTCCTTGTGCAGTGCGTCTGTAGAAAATCGCAAAAGGTTTTTATACCTTTATTACGGCACGTTGAGCTCTTTCAACTGCCGGGAATAAACATTTCCTAGTTTCCCTCCGCGTGTTGAAATTCCATACTGTAAAACTGATTGACATAGAGCGAGAAAACTCTGCGAAGAGTTTCAATTGAGGAGTAGTCTTTTAACGTCTCCATTGTGAAGATAAGTTTTCTCACACGCCTAGAGAGTGATTGAAGGTGTTATTTAATGTCATCGTCACCATCGTTGAATCTACAATCGATATTGCTCATCACTGTGGTTGAGCCCAAAAGAACTGGCAAAATTCTTAAAGATTTAGAAAAAGGTATGGGTGAGTGTTTGGTGTACAAGTATAACTGTCCGACATATTAGAGAAAACGGCCAAGTGCGAGTCGGAGCCACGCACGAAGGGTTCAAGGTACGATTATCTATAAAAATGCCAAAAAATTAATGTCTATTGTATGGGAGCCCCAATTAATTTTCTTTATTCACTCTGTTATTTTGTATTTTCTGTTATAGCCGCAACAGAAATATACCATCTGTCAAAATTTCAACTGTCTAACTGTCACGGTTCATGAGATACAGCCTGGTGACAGACGGATGGACAGACAGACAGACATCGGAGCCTTAGTAAGGTCCCCTTATACCCTTTGGGTACGGAACCCTCAACATTGTATACGTATTCAGCTCTGATGGCAATACAATAATTTTGATGTAATGGGTTATTGACGTCAAATAGTCCAGATAGGTTTTGGTAACGTCTTATAAAGTAAAATTAAAGTAAAAATTAAAGTAATAATTTAAGTACTCCTTTTGTAACACACGTCTAACTAAAACCTTTCAATAAATATTACAAAAAATATTTATTTAACAGTTTCACCAACATAACGCACGTTATAACATAAAACATTAAAAAGATGAAACTTAAATCAAAGATAATTACATAATTACGTGACGAAAATTTATAGACGAACACCACAAACACCAAAAAAAAAAGCTAAGTATCTTATTCAACAATCACATAAAATCTAAAAAATATTTCCATAACAATAACCATAAGCTTATAATTGAATAATAATAAAACAAAAATAACATGACACTAAAAATTAAAATTACAACTAAGAATTAAAATTGACACAGTAACGTGACATGTTTTGTATATTTAATTAAGACACCAATAAACTTTAACTGAAAACAAAATACCGAAAACAAAATTTATTGAATTAAATAATTGACATATTAATGGTTCAGTTACAAATACATCAATAATCATAACAATACAAAATAAAAAAAAACACTTAGATATTGATGTGTATTAGATATTGCATATTTACATTTACTTAAAACTGGCTACTACTAGCTACCGTACACCCTCAGTGTGCGAGAGAATGTAATGACACTGCTATTTGTCACGTCACTTTAAACAATTTAGATAATTACATAAGTTATCGATACTATCCATTCTAGTGCAAAGTAAATCACCCGCTAACTAGAGATGTATTACCGAATAAGTAATTAGTTGATCATGAACCGCAGAAAAAAACAGGGAAAAATACTTTATTGAATTAGATGTAATCCTAACCAAGTTAGGGTGGTCTAAAATCATGGCAATGTGACGTCGTAATGAGTCAAAATATGGCTTTTTTTTTTTTTTTTCAAATTAACACCCTGGTTTCTTCTATTTTCTTGATTTTACCGCATAAGCAGTCCTGTATTTCTTGTAGGGTTCGATCCTTTGTCTCAGGTAAATATTTATATAAGAGAATTATACAAAGAAAACTAGATACTCCATAAAACAGAAATGTTCCGTGTATATGGAATGTTTTGAAAACAAAAGGACCCAGTTTCAGCAACGTTGCCATGAAAATGTTTCCAAATATACTTATCATAATCATTGAAGAGCATCGGTATTTCAACGAAATCAGCTCTCCGTAAATTGTGGTACACATAACTAAAGGTCCAGTGCTAATTGATATAGTATATAATGACAATAAAAATAGGGAAATGTATTTATTTTCAAGCAACAGACCCTTGCTTACTATGTATAAGTAAGTTGATAACGTAAGTAAAAAAATAACAGCAGATAATGAGGAACTCAATAGAATTGTTCTCCTCTTCAATACTTTTGACAAACCACTTCCCAAATACAAGCTAAAAATGGTAATCCCATCTAAACTTAACATTCCTATGTATGCCGAGTCTTCACTATTTGTGATACTTTTTATTATGTCAATGGCGTAAACAGCACAAACTATTTTCCCTGAGAGACAATATAAAACAATCAATAGCATGCATAATAAAATAGGTTTAGAAAATTCTCGGGAAAAAATAATTTTAAATAACACCCTCAAATTAGCTTTTTGTTGAGGTGCAGACTTTTTAGCTTTTATTCGTTCCTTTTCAGCAGCAATGAGTTCTTTCAATTCATCTTCCGCGGCTTCTTCGCAGCCTCTTAACCACCTATGTGATATAGCACTGTCATAAAAACGTCCTCTGCTCGCCAACCAATATGGTGATTCTGGCCAAAATATTACTATAATTGTTGTGTATACGGAACATACAACTCCCAATAAAGCAATTTTTTTCCAATGGAAAAATGTTCCAATAGTGTTGGCGACCCAAATACCCCAAAAAAATGAAGGTCCTTTTAAAGCCAAGAACACTCCACGGTACTTTGGTGATATATACTCCGTGGCCACAAACATTGATATTGTTAATTGCCCGGAAACAAAAAAACCAAGTATTATTTCACTGGTCAAAATATGAACCGAAGATCCACTAAAATAAAACGCTAGGAAACTTCCTAATAAGCAAAAACTTAAAGGAAGAAACAGATTTTTCCTTCCTAAATATAGTGCCACTATACTGAAGACAATCGCTCCTGGAGCTCCACTATAACCGTGGACACTAGCTGAAAGAATAAAAGAAAAGCTTTTGAAGGTTATCATGGGAAAATAAGAATAATTGAATCATGCCGAAAGCGAATCTTACATAGCCATGATGCCATATCCTCACTCATAGTGTCGTTTGAATGTACCTCGCGCCTTTTTTGGGGAATGAGTACCGTTGGTGACCCTATGCAAAGACCATACATAAAATATGTGGTCCATACCCCACTGATGACCAAGAGCTGAAAAACCACCGATAAGCGATTAGAAATTAAGAGCAGGTTAAGGGTATCTTTATCTAGCTATATTTTTAAATAAGGTTATGAGATTATAGGCCAATAACGTTATGATGACCTGTAGATAATTGCTATATGCATTTAATCGTTCAAATCCAGACTTTTTACGACTAAAAACGTTAAACTCCTCTCTAAGATTTATGATAATATAGTATACATAATATAAGTAGTTTTTTAAATCGACGAACGTGGTTCATACTACGATGGACAGCGAGAGCTCGTGGGGTTGCGTTTTGCGAGGTCATAATGACCCGAAAATGAAATTCGGAGAGAGAAAGGGTAACTGCCACTATGGAAATCAGCCACCGGGGACCAGGGCACAGGAGACTAGCCTACGCACGCAACCCTTCCTTGATATCCAGGTTCCCGTGTGACGGATGTGGTATTAATTGCGGCCCCACAAATGGCGCAAGAAAAGTACCTAGTCAATTGCACCGACGTGGCACAATGTGGATGATTCTAATGTCCTACCACCCTGAGAAATGAGCCCTGCGAAGGCCACAATCGAGCCGAGGCTTACGAAGGATTCCTATCGAAAGGACGAACCGATAAGGAAGTTGGAACATGGGCCTTTAGTGGGAACTTCGATATTAGGGACTTCCACAAACCTTAAGTTGAAATTAGACCATATTCTCTTTTACCTTATACTATATCTTATAGTGCAAGATTTATGTTTTACAATCCTTTGAACTTAAATGCATAATCAATATAACGTCAAAAAGTCTAACCTGTTTCAAAAACAGCTTTAAGTCTTCTCCTTTAGCCATTTCTGGGCAGGATGTCTTAGTATATATTTCTAGAGACTGCCTGTAAATATGTCGTAAAAATCCCTCAAACGTTGTGTTTGATAGCCGACTGCTACGGTACTGTAAATTATTACCTGAAAATACAAGGTCTACGTCACACTCCTATTTAAAATGTATCGCATTCAAGTGTCTCAAGCATAACTTACCAGTAATCAGTTCTTATGGTATTAGGGTTTCGTACCTGAAAAGGAAAAAGGGCCGCATGTTGTTTTACTTTTGTTTTTATTAAATCCTCCTCCGCCTCTCTGTCTGTCTCTCTGTCAAGACCTCAAGACCCTATTTCTTAAGAACGCGTATAAGTATCAAGTGTTTAAAGTTTATAAAATAATTCCGTCTGTGATTTTTTATTATTTGTTGTAATTTTCCTTTTTTTAGGTTATATATTGTATATATTAGGTTATTATATTTATACATTTGATTTTTAATATGTTACCTCTTTAGTGCTAGTCTCGCAAATATTTGTCAATAATTTCATGTAGCTCGTGTATTTCATGACACATGAAATCTCGCTTTCAAAAAAGTTATTGTAAAAATTTAATATAACAAAAGACTCATTAATTTAAAAAAATCATATTTGATAACTTGCTACAAATTGAAATAAAGCAAATTAGATAAAATGTCAAGAATTTCTCGTGGTGAGTATGTCGGCCTCTTAGATTAGTTACTAGACCGCATGGAAGCGTAATCCAAAATGCGCTGGTTCCATTCCAGACAGTGGATTAATTTATTTTGATATTGAATTCATCTAGCAGTGTCATTTGCTCAAACTATTAATGAACAAATCCATTTATGAAATATCGTGTATTCCCTAGTTCCATTCTCCGTTCAAAGTACGACTAAGTAAGTGCAAGAAGAAAATACGTGGTGAGAATATTTTCATCAATAAATGGCCTTAATACACACCAAAGCATAAATAATAAAACTCCCCAATCATACCAGTGAAGGTATTCAATATTTTTTTTATGTGAAAAGTTGCCAAGCGAGCAGACGGTTCACCTGGTGATAAGTGAATACCGCCGCTCCGGCCACCTCACTCACCGGACGAAACGCGAAAGTATTATACTTCCACTTTACGCCGGTCTTCTGTGAGGTCGTGGTACTTACCCGGACGAGCCTGCCCATTCATGCAATTGCAGAAGCTGCCGCGTGGCCCTACCACCGTAATTCCCATTATAAGATGGAATACTCATGAATATCAACAGAAGTATTATCATTTTGATGATAAATTATCATTGAGATTGTGCTAAATGTTATAGCAATAAAGAGATTTTATGGAATTAGTAGAAGTGCAACTCATTGGTTTGCCAGTTACTTAGAAAATAGGTCACAACGGGTTGAAATGCACTCAAGTGAAAGGGACAAAAGTATCTCTGGAGAGCGACTTGTAGACCGAGGTGTACCACAGGGATCCATCTTAGGTCCGTTACTTTTTATAATATATAGTGCAGATCTTATTAAAAATATTGAGTTTTGTAAGTATCACATGTACGCTGACGATTTACAGATATATATTTCATTTAAGCCTCGTGATGTTCACTCAGTTGTAGCAAAGTTAAATTTGGACTTAAGTCGGATATCTTTATGGTCAGAGCGTAATGCACTAGTTCTCAATCCGAATAAATCTCAGTATATGATTCTAGGATCGCCAAATCAAATAAAGAAGAACATATTAAGTCACCCTGCCATTACCGTAAACAACGAATCCATTGTAAGAGTGGCGGAAGTCAGAAATTTGGGGGTAATAATGGACGACCAGCTGCGTTTTGAGAAGCATATTATGGGTATTGCACGTAACTGCTTTTACAGGTTGAAAGTACTCTATCGTATTCGTGATTACCTAAGTGTTTCCTTACGTATCAATCTATGCGAATCTCTCGTTCTCTCAAAATTCAATTACGCGTATTCTCTCTTAGGCCCACGTCTGTTATCACGAACAAGGCAAATAATACAGAGGGTACAGAACGCCTGTGCACGTTTCTGTTTTAATATACCTCCACGTGCACATGTAACGCCTTTTATCAATAACGCAAATATCCTAAAGATGGACCTCCGCAGACGACTACACTTCGCCTCACTTTTATTTGGAACTATTAGAAACAAAGAGCCGTTATATCTTTACAATAAGTTGATTTGGGCTAAAGATCAAAATGAGATGTATAATACGAGATCATCTAATTATAAATTAGTTTATCCTTTCTACCGTTCGGCCGCTTTCAGAGGCAGTTTCAAATACAATGCCACTAAGTGCTGGAACAACCTCCCGCCTCCCTTGCGCGACCTGAAAACAATAACTGGTTTTAAAAACAAGTACAAATTATATCTACTTGTAGAACAAAAAAATGCTGCCGTTTAATTCTAATTCTTATCAGCTTAATTATACGCTATAATATAATATAATAAAATACAATGTAATATGATTTGATACAATATAATTTAATATAATATATATACATAATATTTTTTTTATAAACGTATATCATAATTTATATACTTATAAGACAGTCATTTTGTTACCTTTATCATGTGGCCAGCGCGCAACGAGGTCTGTCTCGCATTTTACGTTTCAAATTAAGTCACGTGTCCACTGCTCGATCGGTAAATGTCACAGTGCCACAGAGTAGGGATAAATCTTGGTAACCTAAAACCAAAATGGAAAAAAAGCAGCTGACACCAATATCAAATAAGAAAACATTAGTTCTAATTTTTACTTACCTCTTCAGACGAATGATATCCACTGTCTATATAATTTAAAGGTTCAAACAAAAATAATTTAATTATCGCTATACTGCGTTGTAGGTATGTTATTACAAGTGCGCTGACGCAGCCGTCCGAGTTGTCTCGAAGTGCGGGCGGACTGAAAACCGGCGTCGGGATCAGAACGAATCTTAGTTACTGTATCTCGACTTTTACCGAGTCCCGTCCGTTTCACGGTCTTATGCTGCTACACAGTTATTTTTTTTTTTTTTTAGTTTTTTTGTTATGTTTACATTTATTTTAAGTTATTCTAATATTATTTTACATAATGTGTAGTTACATTATTATTTTTAAGTGTTCTTTGTTTCTATTGTGCTTAGACCGTGAATAAACGTTTCTTCTTCTTCTTCTTCTTCTTCAGATATAAACGAGTTCCATAATGCCCGCAAATCATAACGTCGAATATAAAACTGAACATTTTTCTATGAGCGGCAAGTGGACAAGTTTATCCGGAACAGATGAAGAATGTGATTATAATGAAATGATGGAAAGTATTCAATTTTACGAATGCACCGAATGAAGAAGAGTTCCAAAGCTGTTTGATATTCAGATTCCCCACACAGATGATGCAAATTAGATTAATGTAAGAAACTAGATAACGTGGTGAACAACCTTCATTAATCACCGTCATATTAAGTGTAACTGACCTAGCGGATGAAACTCCTTCAAAAATTTCGGCGATTAACAGATGAGTAGAAGTTATTAGTAATCAGATGAGTAAGATAGAACTAACGCATCCAGATAATTTAACAATCTAGCTAAGCGGTCGATGACCTCACGGCACGAAAATCTCGACAATATATGCGTTCTTTATTGCCCTTTGCCAATGCTTGGTTCAATCTAGCGTTCTACCATATAAAACCTCACTTGAATTCATAATTTAAGTTTTCTCTCGAGGGCAAAGGCTACCACAAAAATAAATTATTAGTCCTGAAATTTGTAAGGGCAATTTCTCGTTACAGATGTTCATCGATAAATTTTGTGCGAGACAAACAAAGCTCGACCGCCTCATGCTTATATATGTAGGTAGGATATGTATAGGTTCTTCAAGTAAACAAAACAAAATAGGGGTCAAATGTTATTATATAAAAAGTTAAGGTAAAGTTAAGGTTGGGTACCAATTGCATTACATTACAATACACATTCTGAGACCATTCAAGCTTATTCCGAAACTCGAAATATTACCTCGAGTGCTGAACATAGTGCTTTTATATATCTGTAATTTTATCCTTAATCGAGCAATTCTTATATATACTTATGTACTATTTTTTTTTTCGATTCCAGATCATTGCTTTCTTTATTTTTTATTTTTTGTCGATCCAGATGATTTTGTTATTTTTTTCCCTTTTTTTTAAAGTTCTTTCTTTTGTGAAAAACACCAGTTCATATGTTCATTTTTTCATTACTCAGTAATTTGTATCTAAATGTTATTTTCAAAATACACGATTTACCAAAAAAACAAACAAACCGAGCAAAGCTCGGTCCTCCAGGTACTATATATTAATTGACAAAAGAAAAGTACGTTTAATTATGTTTATCAGTTACCTAATACCCTTAGTACATTAGTGCCTTGCTTAGTTTGGAACTAGACAGAGTTGTGTAAAAATATGTTCCGAAATATTATTGTTATAATTAACACTATAACTTATTGTAAAATATGATAAATATAACCGATTGCCAGATTTTATCGTATATTGGGAAATGTTGTGCAAAAATTTCGACCAACAAAGAGTCACAACAAAAAACATAATAAAACAATCATTATTCGTGTACGCGCGAAACACTTTCACTTTCAAAAGTAACAAATACGAATGCGCTTACAGGTAACTGTTTTTTTCTTCACTCGCGAACCATTGCAAATAAATCGCCTAACGAGACCTCGGCAATACACTTCTCAAGACATTCGCTAATATAACCAACTTAATTACAAACAACGTTCTTAACTATGAGGAAAATACAGCTGTATATCATAGCATATTCTCAAATTGTATAACACCCATATCATGTCATTATAAATTGACAACTTGTGATTGATCGATCCGTTGAAATTGTAATGTTGAAGTTAGCAAATGCTTTAATTGAGCTTCTAACACATGTACTAACCACTCAACTTCGCTTTAAATAATAATAATAAATGTGATTTATTGAACACTTAGTTACACATTTAACGGCGCTTTGACTCCCAAACTAGGATATCCTGTATTTCAGGAGCCAATCCCATCCCCTAATTAACATACACTTTTGTGCCCATAAACAAAATAAAAAGCTAATTATGACAAAAGGAAAAAAAAATAAAAAATGCGTGTGTGTGTGTGTGTGTGTGTGTGTGCGAATACATAACATTTTCGAAGAAATATTATTATAGTAGCCAATATACCGCCCGTGAAGTTTTTACAGAGCTGTCTCCAGCTTCATGACCACTTACCATCGGAAAATGTAAAAGAAATATTACAAGCCAGGTTAGATTTAATGACAAGATCGTTAAGTTTTTTTTCAAGCTATCCTGGTTGCAGTTTAAAACACATCAGGTCATTACACTCTTCAATGTTGCACGAATGCGCAGGTCTTGAAGTACCACTACCTGATAAAAGACTGGCGTCAAAGATAGCAACGCATCTGCAATTCTATGGGTGTTGCAAATGTCAGTGGGCGGCGGTTATCACTCAACATCAGCTACTGACATAAAAGAAAAAGAAAGAATTTATTGAAGTTTATTTATATAGGACAAGAAGATACATAAATGCACTAACTTAAATAATGCTATGCTAATGTTATCTTGAAAATTATCAAATTGATAAAACAACTATCATAATAATATTAATAGTAATGATTGTAATATATATTTGTACTTATACGCACCTAAGAAGTTATGCTTCTTTGGCGAAACAAAGGATAAACGACTAAAGAGTGTAGCCTCCTTCCAGTACTCTATGTTTTTGAAAAAGACATTAAATGCGGTTGAATTAATAGTTTAATTAAATAAGTTGGATTTATAGATTAATGTCAAAATTGTAATTGGTTGCCATGGTTATACCGCGAAGTTGGTCGCTTTGCAATCCACTTCGTCATGTCTCTTTCTGGCTGTCTACGTGCGAGCGCATCGTAAGAATTTTACTCTCATGTTTATTTCCAGACGCGCCAAAAGAAGAACACCAAAGATGATTTGTTACATCTTACTGTACAGTAACTGTTATAATGCAACTGGCCCGAATGTTGCACTTATCAAATAAACTCTACTATTGCGTAATGTGCAACCAATCCAAGACTCTATATTAAGGCACCGTTAGATATTAAATAATCAACAACTAACAGCCGGCAGGTCGCGTGAAGCGTGTAGAAACGCCCTAATTAGCAAGATAATCTATTTTAAGCGGTTCGTTTTTTAAGGCTCACTCGAATTATACTGCAATATTTTCAATGATTCTAGACAAGGTAGACTAGTTTTACGTATATAAAATACTTATAGATCGATTCAGCTTCAGCGGAAAGGGCCCAACACAAAAACAACCAGGTCAGGAATAACCTCCAGTGTTTTCTTTAACAAAATATTAAATTTAAAATATATTAAGTATACATAATTATGCAAAAAATGTATATAATTATATCCGTATTTTCATTGTTCTAGTTCACGATGTTGTCACCAATAAAAAAACTGCAAAAAAACGTAGGTATAAAATTTAAGGAAGCATTAAAATTATTCATTCTTATCAGCATATTTTTGTTAAGATGGTAACTAATAAAAAACTCAGAGTTTATTGACTTCACTGTTACAGTGTATTTAAATTATGGTATTGGTCTTCAGCAGACACGCGGATATTATGGTTTTAACTTTTTTATTTCATATCGTATATCGTCAAACAAAACTAGTTTTCAAGTATTTAATCCTAACGGAATAGAAAGAAGCAGCTAGTGGTATTTATTTCAGATAGATGATATCCCAAATTTGTTTGAAGCAAATGACGATAATTTTGTTTAATAAGTGTTGTAACTTGTTATTTTTTATGGAGCTGGCGGTTCACCTGATGTTAACTGATAACCGCCGCCCAATGTCATTTGCAACACACGTAGATTTCCAGATGCGTTGTCAACTTATAATAAAGTCGGCCCCGCCTACCTCACTCACTAGATGAAACGCTGAAGTGTAACACTTCCAACTTACGCTGATCTTCTATGAGGTCATGGTACTAACACAGATGGACCTGCCCATTCGTGAAACATTGAAGACTGTTTCATGGCCCTACTACAGTTGAATAAATTTTATGTAGTAATTGTATACGATGGAAGGAAAATATTGGTAGATATCACAGTCTTAAAGTATTTTGATGGGTTCGATTTAAACTCAATTGCGGACCGAAAGAGCAGTATTTAATGTTACATATACATATCTAATTATTCGTATTATGTTATGCAACATAATGCCATCTTTTATATGCGAGATTACAATGACTTTGCAAAATTAAAAAGGCCAGTCGGACATAAATTGACGTAGTGATGACAATTTACAATGAAAACTGATCACAGAATGTTATCATTGCGAAATACAGAGAATAAAGTGTTAAGTGCTAGACAGCAAGTGTGACATTAAAATAACGAGTAGGATTTGCCTTACCGAGGCTGTACAAATGAAAGTATTATTCGTTTATGTTAGATAAAACTGAATCAAAACGCGTATGTATCTGGGCGCTCGCCTTTAATTCAATATACTCGAGCAACTTGAGTTCGATCCCCGATGCCGGCACCAATGAAGTTTTTAACTTTAAGTGCTGACTTATCACGTGCTCCGCGGTGAAGGAAAACATCGTGAGGAAACCTGCATATTTTCGAAATAATAACAAAAAAAGTATATTTCGAAGATATGTGAAGTCAGCCAATCTGCAGTGGGGCTGCGTGGTGGACTATGCCCTGATACCCTCTGTACTGAGGAGGCCTTTGCCCAGCAGTGGGACACCAGCGGTAAAGGCTGTTACTTTACTTTTTTACTTTTATAATTTAGCACCCTGAGTACAAACCCCGGTGCCGGCACCAATGAAATTGTTTAATGCAATCTTAAGTGCTGACCCAAGAAAACATCTTGGAAACCTACGCAGTTTCGAAATAATAACAATAAAAAATATATTTCGGGGCTATGTGAAGTCTACCATTCCGGATCGGATGTGTGCCCTAATACCTTTCATACAGGCGAGGCTTTTGTCTAGCCGAAGGATATTTAAAATCTGTTACTTTACTTACTTTGTGCCTGTGATGTCATAATAAATGGTAAAGTTTAAATGATATTTAGCATGTACAGCAGGCGGTTCACCTGAGGGCTTGCAGATCCGTCGACAACCTGTAAAAAGTAGGCCCCGGTTACCTCACTCACCAGACGAAAAGCGAAAGTTTATTACTTTGACTTCTGTCTGGGCGTGGTCCTTCCCTAGACGCGCCTGCCCACTCGGACAAGAGCTGTTGCGTGGTCCCACCACAGTATGCATGGCATAGTTCACTGTTACAAGAATATGTACCTGCCCCCTGTGTCGAATAGTCTCCGACATGGCCCAACAGGTTTTCAATGATTACTGGATAAAAACATAATTAATTTAATATTTGTATTAATAAATGTCTGACAAACATAAATGTATTAGTCGATGGTATTACCTTTTATTGAGTGAATTGAAAATTGATAAAGAAAAACAACTATTTGAATACTAAGTCTATATTGGCACTGACGAAGTATACTAATGCCTACTAAGTTTCACCTACAGGAGGCAATTAGTAAATGCTTCGTAGAAAATTCTTAGATTCCACCTGACATTTCCACCTGACCTCCTAGCTATTCAGTTAGTACTGAATAGCTACTTAATACTGTAAGTAGATATCCAACTTATTGACTAGAGACACTAGATAGGAGAGCATAGAATATTCGTTGAAAATACCTAATACTAATAAAACCACTTAGATAAGATCATAAAAATTGTATGTTTTCAACCGTTTGTTTAAACTTTACTAATCGGATCCGTAACATTAAGAGCATATTATAGCCGCAATAGAAGATGACGCTACATTTCGTAATTAATTTGCATCGTGAAACTATATAACGACATTTTTGTTGATGCAATACCTTCGAACATTTGACATTTAGAGAGATCGTAAGGAGAGTTCAAACGTCTAAATAGAAAGAAATATAAGGGTCAGACTTTAAATTATCCTCAATGTGTATGGTCAATGGTACCTAGTGTTTGTGATTCGAGATCTGAAATTCTAGGTTCGATTTCATGAAGCATGAATTTTTCATACAATTTGTTTTGTACGAAATTCATTAGATAATAAATAAATATTTCAGGACCTTTTGACGAAACGTTATCTGGTCCCAAATGAAGTAAAGCTTGAACTATGGTTACTAGGTTACTGATAAATATTCTTTGCTTTTGTAAATAAATTCTAGAAGCCTAGAATCTGAACATTAACATCGACTGAATTTTTAATTCAGCTATAGCAAATATTTACCTCCAACTTCCTGAAATCATAAATTTTGCTTTGTGAAATTTTTATCAAAATATACGGAGATCCCTTTAATATTGCACATCTAATTAAGGAACTCCATTTGGCATGTACATAATTTTTATTTTGAATCTTGAAAATATATAGATAACACTTTTGCAAATTACTTCTGCGAGGATTCGAACCTACGTATTCTGGATTACGCGTCCAGATGCTTTAGCCACTAAGCGAAGCGGTCGACATTCACACCGAGTTAAATATCGATGTCTAATATATTTTATTTTTTTGCACTTTTAGTAATGCTTGGCGTTATTTCACAGCAGTACATTTTAAAGTTTCACCATACTAGGGAGACCAACACTAAAAATCATAAATTAGTGTTTGAACTATCCATTTTATTCAAATATTTTAGCTTACATGTATAGCGGAGACTAGCTCTAAAAATAATAAATTAATTTTTAAATATCCATTTTAGTCATGTATTTTAGCTTACAACTAAGAATTTACAATCTCGTACTTTACCGTTTTCCATACGCATTTCAATACCAAAATGCAAAGCAAAAAAAACATGACACTAGCTGAAACCACGTTCGTATGTTTTAACTACTTGTTCAATCACATTTGCAATAAAACGGAAGCTTAATGAAACCGTAAGAAAGAAAAATTGTAGAGTGACTTGTTTTTTATGTCTAACCGAACATATCTACCGTATGAAATAAAAATTGTATATTCTGTTTTTTTATGTCTAACCGAACATATCTCTGAATTTCAGGAAGAATCTGATGCTTCAAGCCGTCGACAAAGAGGACGACACGCACCTGTTCACTTACCGCGACGTGAACCGGACCCACGTGTCGGTGGTGCTGGCTCAGAGCGTGGAGCATCTCGTGGACAGCGACTCCCCGCAGAACGTGGTCAAGTTCAGACTCGGCTGCGACTTCAACTCCGGAGACGACATCGTGAGTGAATTAAAGTAGAAATACATGCTGTCTTTATCGCGACTAGTGGTAACCTACCAAGACCCGTTAAGTTTGAGATATAGTCAAATACTCATTTTATACATATCAATGGGCATATTAATCGTCGTAGACTGATCGCATTCTGAACCTGACAAGTGATAAGCCTGTCGCCTTGAATCTAACACATAATAGTTATGTTTGCAAAAACGGAAGGTGTTATTTAACTAACACGCTATAGTGCGTAAAACTTTTCTTTGTCGAATAGCTTGTTAAAATAAATGAATATCGATAAGGTAAACCTGCGAGCATGTAGGTATCTGTATTTATGTATAAGGAAAAATACGTGTGAAAGGCAAAGTATTGTCATCAAGCCACTACTAGCGGCACCTAGTGGTGAAAAGTTAAGATAGAGAAGCTGCTGTTATGATTTGAACATTTACCAATAGATGAGGCCTATATAATATGTAACTGTGGTGGTATGTGGACTAAAAAAATGGTTCATGATTCCTTTTCATTTATTTTTATTTAAAATCTTTAGTAACCGCAATTAGAAATGATCTTTTAATATAAAAATATTCCGTATTTTACCGACATCTGTCCTTGAACCGCTACACTGAAATAAACTTATAAAAAGGTTGCAATATTCAGCCGGAGATGGCGCTGTACCCACATCTACTTCATGTATCAGACCACAATTTTTACTCAAGTACATCTTGCTTTATTCTGTTTTAATCTAAGTAAAAAAATAATAACCATTCATTATCTTTTCTTCTACTATATATATAGGAATATAGCTCCATCTAAAACACAAAATTGTTACTTGATAAATATGAGTTAATTGCCTGCGAGGCGTGCTTCAAATTCAACTAAATGATTATAAAACAAAAACACCTTAATTTTAATTAGAACAAATATCTCCATAGAAATATTTTAAATCTGAAACACTTTTATTTTCCACTGTAACTACCCATAATAACATGAAACATAATAAAATAATTTCTTTACAATTTGGTGCTATCTCGGACAGTTCTTATTATGATTTTCATACTTTTTTAAACAAACTAAGTTCGATTTTTATTATTTACGATGTTCACAGTTTCTTCATATAGGACCTAATAAATTGGTTGTTTTCATTATATATTTTTTTTTCAAAATAATATTTGTAACTTTAAAGTTATTAGAAGTGGTGGATGGCACAGGAAAAAAATACGGAAACAAACATGCAGAACTTACCGAACGCAAGAAAGGGAAATTATTCAGGCTTGTACGCTACTAGATTAAACACCTTTAATGGCGGTTTGAAGCATCTAGCCATTGTATCTTTTTTCGGGTTTGCCTATCGCTCGTAACGCATCGGGTAAGATGATAGTTAATAAATAACAAAAATATAAAATAACAGTAAATTCGTTACTGTCTGTACCCTCTCATCACTCCGGTTTCATGTCAAATTCTTTCACTGTCACTTCAATCTTACTTTGGAACAGGTTGCCTGTTGACCTGCGACAATCGCCAACAAAAAATATTTTTAAAAGAAAACTGTTTGAGCATATCCTTGCTGAGTCTTAGCTACTTAATAGTACTTACTATGTATGAACATCTGATATGCATTTTTGTGTATATGTATGTATGTATATTTATATATAGGTTTGTATGTATGTATATATATTTATATCTATGTTTACGTTGGCAGTTTTTAGATTTATTACCTAATTATTACATATTATTTATTTAATTATGTATCGTATATAACTACTTTACTGCCCTTGACATTTTGTTTCTGTTCTACCTTGGGTTAGCTGGTAAAGAATGCAGTATAGCATTAAGCTCGACTTTGTACAATTTTCTGTGCAATAAAGATTAAATAAATAAATAAATAAATAGTATTTTCAATCTTATTTCTTACTTAGGAATCGAACTCACCTCTTCGACGGGTAGTGAATAGCAATACACCAGCCGGGTCATCGCAGCAGCAACTTTTCCTTAAAAAAAAACATTTGTTTCTAAATTAGCGCTAGACAAATAAACCGCAGGAAAAAGTAAAGGGCGATGGTTTCAGAATAAGTTCTTAAAATAACGCCGAATCTTCCAACATTGAAGCTAATATTTCACATAATAAAACTCGTATTAACTGTATTATTTAACTTAAGAAAACTAATAAGTACATCACTGTGTCAAACAGCCCGTCGGGAGACTCGTTTCGGGAGCTAAAAAGGAAAATGAAAGGCGATAAACTCCTTTAAGAAGTTTTACCATAACTCCAAGATTTGAAGGTTTCGTGGGCTTATACACGCTTACGACAGTTAGAGGCTGAGTCTAGTTTTACAGGAAACGACATACCGAAGGAAACCTCAGGCGTCCTCCAATAAACGTTACGATTTATTCCCGCACTTAACTCGCATCGTAAAATGTGAAAAGATTCAAACGGTGTCAACGAACTGGCCTTATCAAAGTCAAGTGTTAGAAAAATGTTCAAAGATTGGTTATATACTTAAGCGAACTTTAAAATTGAGTAAATTTTCAGTCGTGCAATTAGCTGGGAAGTGTTGGTAGGTGTATGACATTCAATATAACTACTTAAGTGTACTTTTATATTGAATAAATCTTGTGTCGTTCAATTAGCTTGGAAGTATTAGTAGGTTTATGACATTACATTTTAAAAATGGCTATGCCGCAATACCGGTTGTAGGTTCGATTTACGTGCGGAGCAAATAATCGTATTGATGAAGTTCCGGCAGCTTATTGTAGTGTTGTCATATTGGCGGATGGGATTAGCAGCCGAGGCTTGGTAATCCATGGCCTTGGCTTAACTAAGATGCTCGAGAGGGCCGCTGCAAGTGGAATCATTGACCACACTCTGGATACGTGCTGGGTAGGTGCGGGTGATAGGACGATGTCGCCAGAGAGCCACTCTCCCTTTCTTCTGCAATCGAAGTGTTATTGGTATAGAAGTGGTGTTGGGTATTTCGTTGCCGCTCCCCCATCTGCGGGGCTTTACCGTTGATGGAGTAGTGGTGGGGTCGCGGGGGGCGATGAGTATTTGTATTGCGATATGCCGTTCCCTAACCTGCGCGGCCGAAACGCCGCCTACCAGGCGGCGGAACCACAAACCATAGATCCACTAACAAAGTTTTGAGGTGTTTTAGGCACCATATTAAAATAAAAGAAATGTTCTTGCTTAACTATTGGGGTACCTAAAACTACGTTCAGCTAAACACACGTGCTTTGCTGAATACGGTTAGGTTCTGTAATAGTTCCACGCATTAAGAACTGAAAGAGCATTCAAAGCATATGCGTTTATAAACAATTATATTGAAATAAGAGCATTTTTTCTGAAAAATAAAAAACCCGATTATTATTAATCATTTTAACTTTACTATCTTGTGGTATAACGCAATTCACTATTATGAAAATCGATTTTTACTTCAGGGCAGTTGTACCGTGCTCCTATCATCGAAAAGGTGCTGATATTTTTTACTTTATTTTTTTATCTGCACTCCGTAAAAACGGGGCTGTTTGTATACACTTCCATTGTTTTCTCGGTCCACTGAAAATACTTGTTCGGAGAGTATTGTTACTGTGTAATCAACACCGAAAACGTTTACCGAGCCGAGGCAAAACTCTAAACTTAGTGTTCTTATATCAGTGATATTTTGGTTTTCTTTAAAGGCCGAGGTACTAAAGATAAAAATTTTATCGTCTCTTTACTTTTTAAGGGTGACTTATTACTAAGATTCCTCTGTCTGTCTGTTTGTCTGTTTGTCACCAGGCTGTATGCAGCATACAGCTGTCACCAGGCTGTATGCTGTAATGAACCGTGATATTTAGACAGTTGAAATTTTCACAGATGATGTAGGTATTTCTTGTGCCGATGTAACAACAAACACTAAAAATCAGAATAAAAAAATATTTAAATGGGGCTACCATGCAACAGACATTTTTTTTTTCCGTTTTCATAGATAATGGTAGGGAACCCTTGGTGCGCGCTTCCGACTCACACTTGGTCGGAGACCCTTTCCCAGCCGTGGGGCAAAGATTGGCTATTTCTTTAATTTTTATAAATTATAAAATCGAAGACATATAATGCAAGAATGTATAAATAAAAAAATATGTTAGAAAACTTAAAATACAGTTCAGTACAGTGAAGTACAGTAAATAGGATGAGATATCATATTAATAAAATTTAAGTAATTTTTTACTGTTATAAATTATTTTCTACTTGCTATTTTTGGACTTCGCTTAGCATAATTCTCTATAAATTACCGATAAGCACCAGACTGATATTGAAAAGTTCTATCGAGAATAAACCAGTTTTAGACTCTAGATGGGCCTTCGAGACCAACAATAAGAGTAGGGTGTATTTAATATTGAAAGAAATGCTCATCGGGCCGCGTTATAAATTTAATAAGGCCGTGTAAAGGCGACGATCGCATACGGCCGTCCTTCACCCATTTCCCTTTGTTGAATTATTCGCGCGCCTTTGAGTGCCTTCCGTTCCGTCGGCCCGCGGTGCGCGCGGCGAAGCGGAAGTTATTCGCGGTTTAAACGCTCTACGAGGATCGTTTACATCCGCTGTCGCGTAGCGTTCGGATGCACAAATGCAAACTGAAGGCAGCGATGAATTCCTTAGAACAACCGGCCAAGTGCGAGTCGAACTCGCACGAAGGGTTCCGTGCCATTATCTATAAAAACGGCAAAAAAAATCATGCCTGTTGCATGGGAGCCCCACTTAAATATATATTTATTTTTTAGTATTTGTTTTGTTATAGAGGCAACAGAAATACATCAGTGAATGAAAATTAAAACACGTGAAAAGTGACAGACGGACAGACAGATAGGAAGACAGACAGACAGCGGAGTCTTAATAATAGGGTCTCGTTTAACCCTTTGGGTACGGAACCCTGTAAAACACAGAATCTTTCCATCGCCTCTATTTATCACTATATAGTTATATGCTACCCATAAGATTTTTATTTCTAAACTACTTCACGAATGTACCAAGCAGATGGATTCTTTGAAATCTAAAGTTACGTTAAGTTAATCTAAAATTTAAGTTACAAATACTTCAACCTTTTTGTTTAGCTATGAATAAATGAATGATATATAGCTTACAACTATGTTATCAAAAACAAAAAGATGGAAAGAGAGAGTAAAATGTAGTGTTACTCGTTCCTGAACCACTCAAATTTGGCTTTTTGTTTGCAGATATCAGCATTTCTCTCAGTGACGGTCTACATTGAGGATGTCAACGACAACGCTCCAAAGTTCCTAGACCTCCCTTACCGTGTTACCGTAGACGAACTCACGCCAACGGGTACCTATACATATCTATGTGTTTGCCTTTCTTCATTCTTTCGTCTTCCTACGTTTTACTTACTCTTAAAAGCATCTCTCTACTTAAAAATATTATTACGTGATGACGGGAGCTGTTAATGTACCGAAAATTATTTATGCAAAAATAAAGAAACTTACTACCCGTGACACATCGATGGTAATAATTTTGAAAATGCGTCAATCTATCAAAAAAATTGTAAAAAATTTGATCCTTTTGCTTAAGTCTATTTATTTAATATATCATAAAATAGCTCGCTAGTGAGGCCACAGTCTTCACTGTTGCATAAATGGGCAGGAAGTGTAACACAGTGAGGCAACTGGGTCCCACTATAATAAAAGGTGGCGACGCACCTGGAATCCCACGGGTGTGGCAAATGTCCATTGGTGGCGGTTACCACTTAACGTCTGGGGAACCGCCAGCCCGCTAGCCACTTCTCACACAATTAAAAGGATATACCTTAAGTTATATTAAGAGCAATTATTAATTCTTCATCGAATTTAACCATACCAATTATTTTCAATAATATTATCTATCATTCACTTTATATTGTATACTTTCATGACTATCCATTTGAGTAGTCCGAATAATCTTATAATTAAAAATACCGATTTCCGTCGTCTCGAGTGAAGGAGCTTTCAGATATCCAAAGCGTCTTCGTAACAAACCCCTTAACCAACCGCAGTCACTAACTATAATCTGTCTAAAGTAAACTTCCTCCGAAGTTTACCCGAACTGATTGAATCTTATGTTGGTAACTTTTACTTACCCCGATGGGTAAAATGAATAATCTTAACTAAATCGCTTACACTAACTTAAATTATGCTGTCATCAAATAAGATTTTTAGTGATTTCTATTCATTTGTTATCCTTCTAACAATGAATGTTCATACCAGTTTTTTTTAAAATAAATGTGATTATTTTTCTTATGTTTTTTTCAAATAAATTTCCATAATACTTAAGGAGTAAAAAACCATTAAATGTTTACAAGAAATAAAAGAAAAACGTAGGAGGAGCATTTAATTAAAATGCTTAATGCGTGACCTCATACTGATAACTTTTTTGCACGGGACCTTTGATAACCCTATGTCTTCCTCAGGTCTGACGATCTTCAGGGGCATCCGAGCTTTTGATCGCGACAAGCCGAACACACCCAACTCCGATGTTCAGTATAGCATCACAAGTGGCGATACTGAGGGGCGGTTTTCTCTGGAGAGCTCACACAAGCCGGGTCTTGTGTTAGCGAAGCCTCTGGACTACGACGCTGGTGACCGAGAGTTCTTAATCACCGTCACAGCATCTGTGCGTACTAATTAATTTCATCGCGAACGTTTATATCAGTATCTGTAGTTCTTCTCTGTTAACTGTGTTTTACCTATTTTTTCATATTTAAATATTGTTTCATTTTGTTTTCCAGGACCGTGGTTCCCCGCCACGCAGTTCTGTTGCGACAGTGCATATCATCGTTGCAGATAACGACGACCTCCCGCCTAAGTTCACTCTCGACGTCTACCGGACGAAGATACCGGAGTTCCATCCAATTCTTGTGAGTACCGCATTCCTTTTACCATGAACGCACTGTTCATTTATCGTCTTACCTCATTGGATTATTAGCTACATTTACATTTTACTTGTGTATCGTTATTTTGGGAAAGAAAGACGCAGGTAAACTACCCTGATCTTTTTTTACCTTGCAAAAAACCGACGATGATACTACATAGTTCAGTTGTATGCAATATCAATAATAAATACATAGAGATCAACTGAACATAAAATAGTTGCCCGTGAACGACCCATGCGCCTTTTCTAAATTCAACGTACGTTTTATTCATTTTAAGTATTGGATGAATACATCAGCCATATTACTTTATAATTTATTCTATTCCTTCGTGAGTTATAAAAGGTTTCTTTTCATTCGGTTTATAAATGCTGTTTTAAAGCATCGCAGCTATTATTATAATTTTTACGGACCTTCTTCTTTGAAATTCAAATATCTTTGTTCAAAATAAGAGCATTACACTTACTTATTGATTGTCAAAATACTACAACTTCATTTTGTTCAATCTATATCAATATAGACTGAACAATCTTTGCTGTCTTTTCCATTTATCATCTTTTATATGTTGTTGCTTGTGTTCTCGCGCTTACTTTTTAAATCAGATTTATAAATATAATTTACACGTGTGCTGACAGGAAGAGAGCATCCACAAGCCGTTGGTGTTCGAGCAAGCTGTACGAGCGTTTGACCAAGACGCAGGAGTTGGTGCACCGCTGCGCTACCAGCTAATACAGACGCCCCAAGTAGACCGTACTTTCTCGCTCGGAGCCCTTAACGCTACACTCTTCCTTGACAGGGAGATCGACCTAGAAGCAGAGTCACTACCCGGTAAGTGACTAAATGCGTAATACGTAGGGAAAAACGATCTCTGCCTTCCTCTCTTAGGGCCATTCGCAATACCAAAGAGATCGCAAGTGTGCCACTAGATTTCTAAAGTGTACACACATCAATATCGCAAAAACGGAATGAATCGCAAAAGTGTAAAACTGCTTTTTTACTGTCAGTAAGACATTGGTTTTAAAATGATACGTTATCACATTACGGATGAAACGTGAATTAGAGTGTGGAAGGTTAACTGTGGTAGGGCCATGCCATGGCAGGTCCGTCCGGGGAAGGACCACCACCTTACAGAAGACTGGCGTGAAGTAGGACTTTTACACTTCTACGTTTCGTCTGGTGAGTTGGGCAACCGTGGCCCACTTTATAAGGCTACACATGTGTTACCCTACGGGTGTAAATTTCAATGGGCGGCGGGTACCATTTAACATCAGTTGAACCACCAGCTCGTTTGTCACCTTCTCTCATAGAAAAAATGATGTCCCAAAAAAGTAGCGTGTAAATTGGAGATTGATTTTTTTTCTCATGAAAGAAGATAAAAATGTTCATCGGTCTATATTCTAAAGCCGTTGTTGATTGCATTGGATTACGAAATAAAAAAGGTAGTCATTAACATATAATAAACTTGTCTGTGACTTCAATTGCACTTGCTAGACTGCTTGAATTATTTAATCAACCGAAAGCAGTAGTTAACATCAGTTAATCCTATGCAGGTAACATTTTTGTGCTACAAATTCAAGCTTCACAAGTCGATAATCCCCTCAAGACTGCACAAGCTCGTATCGAGGTAGAAATTATGGACCTTAACGACAACCTGCCAGAGTTTGAAGTCGATTTCTACAATATAAGCATCGTTGAGAATTTGCCTAATGGTAAGCTTTTACTAAATATTTAAGGCGGAATTTTATTATCTTCCTTATACATATGGGATCTGGTTACAATATTTTATCTGGGATGAAATATTATAACTAAATTTAAAGTCAATCGAGGGTTCGATTCCCACAATAGACAACTATTTGTATGACTCACAGATAACTGATTTAGATCTGGGTGTTTGTTCTAAAAAAATATGTGTATAAATCGTCCTTACAACATAGGATGTTATCCTGTAATAAGGGCAATTTTTTATATAAAAACAAATAACGTAAGTAACCTTATAACAGCCACTGCTGCTCGGAAAAGGAATGCTTAGTAATCTTCAGGAGCAATTAATAATGTTGGGCCATTTCGTATCTGACCTTAATTAACATTTTCAATATTTTTTTTTTAAATAACTCAATATTCAGGTTTCCTTATGAAATTACAGCAAAACAATGAAAATGATGCTCACGACAAAACATTTTGGACACCTCAAACGTCTGTAAAAGCATAAATAGAATAGTGGACGCAACTTATGTTAACATTATTTTGGCAGTATTTTTTTAGGATAGTTTTTGTTGTTATAATGAATCTATACTCTATCCGAGTAAGTACCACGACCTTACAGAAGACCGCCGTGACGTGGAAGCGTTATATTTCTGCGTTTCGTCTGGTGAGTGTCGTAGCCGGGGCCCACTTTATCAAAAGGTGGCAGAGCATCTGCAACCCTGCGGGTGTTGCAAATGTCCATGGGCGACCTTGGTTATCACTTGACATCAGGTGAACCACACGCGGAACTTCTCTATTAAAGTATGGAAGAATAAGAACAAGTGGTTCCCATCAGGTTTTAGCGTGCTCCAAGTCATGGCGACGGATAAGGACCAAGGCGAAAACGGGGAGTTCACTTACCAGCTCAGCGATGCTGAAGGGGCATTCTCCATAGATCCAAGAAGCGGCTGGTTAACCGTAAGAAATCAGGTAGGTCAATAGCACTTAGTTCCAACTCAAGTTGAAATTTTAAAATGATAAGGTTGTTGGCACCATTCATAGACATATATTAATCAATTTTTTTTTAAAGTTTTTATAGTGCTAATCTCTGCACTTAAGATTGAACATTAAAACATGTAGAAAAAGTACGGCAGCCGTTTAGCTCAGTGGCTAGAGCGTCAGGCCGCGAATGCCGAAGACGTGGGTTCGATTCCCACAGCGGCGACAATCTTTTCGTACTTTTTCTACATGTTTTAATGTTCAATCTTAAGTGCAGAGATTAGCACTATAAAAACTTTAAAATTTATAAAAGCAATGGCGACATCTCTCGTTCGAATTATCGTTGTAAAACGATATTCGAAATTGTTTGTATGCTGGAAAGGATATAACAATAGATGCGCCAAGCATTGCTTCAAATACTAAATAACAATGTAGAAAGAAGGCGTTAAGATTTTCGTCGCTGTGGCTATCAGCCGTTTAGCTCAGTGGCTAGAGCGTCAGGCCGCGAATGCCGAAGACGTGGGTTCGATTCCCACAGCGGCGACAATCTTTTCGTACTTTTTCTACATGTTTTAATATATTAATCATATAATTATTCTGTACGTTTGTGTGTTTCACTGAACTTGTTACACTGCTTGAATTATTTAATGAACCGAAATTTTTTGTATGCGTTCAAGTTGATTCGGGAATGGTTTAGATTCACATTTTTTTTAAGTTATTGGATTTAAGTCGTGTCTACAGGACAACGTCTGTTAAGTCCACTAGTGTAAATATAAATATAAAATTAAATGTAAATGTTAACATAACTATAAATGTTCCCGACATTTCGAAGACTTTTGAAATTAAGTCGTCGTTTCTAGAACTGAGCTAGAATTTTTAAAAGGAATATCGAAGATCCACCATTGATTCTCATTATTAAGACCTCTAGTGATGGACTGGCTAGAAACCAAGATTCTTTAATGATTACATAATAAATACTATAATATATTGTTTCATACGAAACTAAACATAGTGAGAGAAAAACACTTTGAAGGTCCTTTCCGTCCATTTATCCCGTACAGTAACTTTTTTATTATCATTTGTACAACCGTAATTGCCTAACTTAGGCCTACTTTAGCCCGAGCCCGACTAAATAGTCCGTTAAATAATACAACTTCTACTTAGCCCTACTTTGCTGAGAAACGGATTTTACTAATCCTTGACCTATTCGCTACGACAATAGTATCTTCTTTGCTCATAGTTTATGTGTCGTTACTGTTCTGAGCATCTCGCTTGATGTTCATAAACAAACGTTAAATATTACACAATCTATAATACTTCACACATAGTGAAATCATTGATATTGTACCGTTTTTTTTTTCCGTCTGGCTGTTACAGAAAATACAGAGATGTTTTCTTGTAATTTCCAAACGCTGCTTTCATGTTGAATTACTTAATATACGTATATTTTTACACAACATTTTAATTGAAAATCCATATACTTTTCGTGTTTTGACATATCAAATAAGTGTTTTAAATAAACATAACTCTCAGGTGTATCGATTTCTATTACGGATAATATTGTGTTTTTGTCTGGAAATTAAAAAATGATATCAGACAAAATAATCATCCAAACTTTATTACACCTGTTTTAAATAAGAATTAAGATACTGTGACAGTATCGAGCATCACCATCGTCATCGTCATCAGCCGCATAACGTCCACTGTTTAACATAGACCCCTCCCTTAGAACGCCACAACGAACTATAGTCTGCCATTTGCATCCATAGTATAGACCATATTTCACATTACTTCCACTCCTCATCTTCTAGACCGTATTGGACAGAGAGCGGCACTCATCACTCCGGATGAAGGTCTACGCGAAGGAGAAAAACCCGAGCGTGGTGGGAGCGTTCCTGGACAAGCAACGCATTTCGAAGTGGCGACGGGACCCGACTCCGGGGCGGCCTCCGGGCGGCACCACTTACGTGTTCCCGGACAAGGCCAACTACGACACTAGGAGCGCGAGCGTCGAGTACTTTGAGGACCAGCGTCAGCTGATGTCTTTCGTGACGGTAGAAGTGACGCTGTTGGACGCGAACGACAACAACCCGGCCTTCGTGCCGAGCAACCTTTACGAGTTCGGTGTGAGGTCGACTTCGCCGGTGGGCACTTATGTGGGGGAGGTTAGGGCCGTCGACCCCGATTTGGGGGGGAACGGCATGGTCTTATACGGCGTGCAGCGCACCAGCAACCTCACCGTGACGTCACCGTTCAAAGTGGACCCTCGGTCGGGGGCGCTGTTCGTGGCCGAGACCCCCATAGCTGAGGGTAGGCACGTCCTCTTTGTGGAAGCGGCCGACCAGCCCTCGAATCCCAGCGAGCGCCGTTACTCCCTGGCGGTGGTGACGGTGGACGTGACGAGGCGCAGCACTGGTATTCATAACGCAGTATTTAATTCTAACATTCGCTTAACGTATTTATCTAAAACCCAAAAATCCATTGCGGACCCATTAATAGTTTAATTTTTAATTTTATTGCTAATCAGAAATATGAAACATGAAATGTGTTTTAAAATATTCATTGGCTAAATGTGAGTTGGAAAAATGACATTTGAGAAAGTGTTTGATATACCTACGGGAAGCACATTAGATGATACTAAGCATTGATAAGAAGGCAATATAAACAAAGTAGATACGATGTCGAGATTGACACAGTGATCTTCGCTTAGTGACTAGAGCTTCTGGACGCGTATACCGCTAGGCGCAGGTTCAAATCCTGCCAGTGGCAAACCATTTCGCTACAATTTTATCTACAAGTATGTACACGCTGTGTCTGCGATTACTTGCAGCCTTTGCAGTATTCTCTGTTCAAAACTAAACAACTCACTTCACTCCATACTAAGATTTTTTGTTATTGTTTCTTTTATTTTGCAACTACAAAAATAATTCATACTGGTGAAATTGTATTACCAGTACATCTACTTATTTTTGCGGGTTCCTTGCGATAGTTACGGCTGATTGAAAAAGTTCCACCTGTTGTTTATGATAGAACACAAGGATTGATAGAGTGTTTGTTTTCTAGATGATATTAATAGAAATTTGACTTCAATGCTGCATACGAAACTCATCACAAAATATACCAACCACCAAGCCAAATACATGTGGGTTAAATAGATAAATTTAATAGTTAAGACACGTTATGTTTAGCTTAGTGGCTAAAGCGTCAGGGCGCGATACCCGAAGACGTGGGTTCGATTCCCACAGCGGCGAAATACTTTTAGTATTTTTTCTACAGATTTTAAAACTATGACACGGTTGTGATCATCGATTAATAAATAACAAATGTTAAATATGAGACATACGTTTCAGGTAAACCGGATTTTATTGGAGCACCTTACGAATTCTGGGTCGGCTCAAACGTTGGAATCGGAACGAGCGTAGGTCAGATACGTATCAACGAAGCCATGGAAAAATCTGATGTCTCTTATGATCTTCTTCACGGTTATGAAGAGGGAGGTAAGCAATATTAAGAAGTATACTTTTTTTAAGAAACTACACTTTTTATTAGATCGTGTGTTAAAGCAAAACACGCCTTACATATAATGTTGCCGAAACTCCAAGCTGGTTCTGTCAACTGTCAACATGATTTATATGTTGGTGCAACATATAAATCATGTTCTAAGTGGTTTTGGAGGGGCTTTTTTACGACCGGTCGCCAGCGTAACTGAACAAATGCCAAGATCCAATTATCTGTCTTACGATTACTTGTCCCGAACCCACGACTTTGACGCCGAAGCCGATAGCTCAGCAACGATGCCATCGACCCATCTGTATTTTAATCTACCATCACTATTTTTCTTTCCTTCAGTCCCTTTCGCCGTCGAGGAGCGTTCGGGGGTGATCACCGTGATCCACGAACTGTCCAAGTTCGACCGGCCCGTGTACGAGTTCGAAGCCGTGGCGGTGCAGGAGGGCATCAACCTGAGCATCGCCACCAACGCCACCGTGCACGTGGTAGACGCAAATGACGAGAGAGGGGTGCTGCTAAAGTAATTGTGTTGTTTGACTTACACCGTATCGCCTACTAAATTATCAACGCCATATCAAAGTCGTGTAAAGATACAAAACATCCCATATCTTATCGCGCTATTTCGATTTCTTCCAGTAGCATTTAAGATTTGCGTATACATCAAAACAACCACTTATTAATAAATATATATCGTATAAATATTTGAAGATAATTATGTGAAGACATAAATACAACCTAAGTTGTAATGCATAAATGCATAAGAAAATAAAGAAAAATGTATTTTGTCAACTGTTTGTTACGGTAAAAATTTAGATTCAATCGTTAATTAAATTTTCCTGATTTCAGGGGCACTCAATCTCCAATTGAATTTCACGTTAAAGAAAATATACCCGGAGCTATCATTGGGCAAATTTTCAACGTCAACATTAGTTCATCAATGAATAACTCCGGAAATATAAGGTTCATAATTGCAAATCAACAAGACGTCACCGACGATATTGCGATTGGTAAGATTTTATATTAATTTTATAACATTTTAATTGGAACATTTATCGTTCTCCTCTTTCCCACGGAAGAATACTACGAAACAGAAGTTTTAATTTGTGCTGCGATTTATTTATTGCTTTTGATAATAACATATTAATTTAGTAACATAGCAGTTTGCCTGTTGCGAGGTAGTAAACTAACAGTAAATCGTATACTAATCGGATCATTAAAAGCTTATTTCATTCCATAATTAGACACAAAATATGTTTAATTTTTTATTAAAAATTCGCCATTTTCAATTTTTCTTAGGTCACGACGGAACAATTTACGCTCAAAAAGCATTAGATCGAGAAAAGCGTGATTCGTATAGAATGACAGTTATAGCAGAGTTTAACAAAGGTATGATATCAGGTGCAGGAATATACCAAGTAACCATTTTCGTGGATGATGAGAACGACAACCCACCTATATTTGATGTCTCTGCTTACGAAGGTGCTATCACTGAAAATGCGAAAAAAGGAACGGAAGTAAAAATGACCAATAAAATTCGTGCAAAAGATGCCGATGTTGGACTTAATGCTGTTTTCTCGTACACACTATTTGGGGACGGACACGATATTTTTAGCGTCAATGAAGCTAGCGGTGTAGTAACGTATGTTGGTAATAAATTGGATCGGGAAGAAAAGAGTTCTTATTTACTGAAAGTGGTAGCAAGAGATAAAGGTAGCCTTAAATCAGAAGCAAAATTAACAATAACGGTTCTCGATGAAAATGATAACACACCTAAGTATAATCAAATAATTGTACCTTTGGGTGAAAGTATTGATTTGTTAGAAACAGATGACAAAATTCCTGTAAAAATCTTTAGGGAAAAGAAGAATGACGTGAATGGTGGTGTTACGAAATTGGAAATGAAACCAAAGAACAAGTTTTCTGCAGCCACTGACGCCAGAGGTCCCTTGTTCTTAGTTCCGGAGAACACGGCAATTGGTTCTACCATACTTAAATTAAGTGCAATAGATATGGATAGCAGTATGAATGGCCAAATTCGTTATGAATTTACATCGGAAGTGTTTATGCCACCCATTGCAATGTCTGGTAATGCATTGCAGGTTAAAAGATATTTTGTGATTAACGAGAGACACGGTCATATAGTAGTTGCTAGAACATTGCCACCAGAATCTGAATTCAGATTAAATGTGTCTGCAATCGATGGTGGAGAATTAAGTGATCACATCACAATTAGAGTATTTGTGAAGGATATCAATGACCACTTCCCAATGTTTAAAAAAACATTGTATACCTTCAACGTAGATGAAGCTCAATATAGTAGAAGAGTTTTGGGTAAAGTCGACGCAACAGACGCAGATTTTGGGCAAAATGCTAATGTTACATACTTTTTGCAACCGGATAGTAAAGACTTGCCGTTTGAAATCTCACCATTAAGTGGAGTTTTGAGCATTAATGGTGAGCTCAATAGAGAGAGAGAAGATAAATACATTCTTACAGTAGTTGCTAGAGATAATGGTTATGAAAAGAAATTAACCTCTTCAGTGAGCGTTGAAATAGAAGTCTTAGACGTTAATGATAATGCACCAACATTTTACGGTTATGATGAATTGTTGGAATGGAAACATCCAGAGGCAGATAACATTTCCAACCATAACTTTGAATCAGGTGATGATGATTCCCGTATACAGGGCAATTTTAGATGAAAATGCTCCCATCGGAAGTATTGTCACTCGTTTGCATGCTAATGATTCGGATTTTGTAGGGAACGGCAATGGATTAATCCTTTTCAGTTTACCCCAAAGAAAAAATCAAATGAATATCTTTGCAATTGACTCAAAAGACGGAGTTATCACAACTACAGGAAGATTAGACTATGAAACCCAAGCGTTGCATAATGTTACTGTAGTCGCTTCAGACTTAGGCTCGCCAAGTTTGAGTTCCACGGCAATAGTTGTGTTGACAGTAAAAGACGTACCCAACGAGATAGAAGTGTCAGACAAGCCAGTTTTTATATCACGTTATTACGAATTGGAAATTGAGGAAAACGTCCACACACCCGTCGAACTGGTCACGCTTAATTTGACCGAGTACTATGAAAATTTCAAAATGCGATATTTTATACTGAACGAGAACGATACAGACATAAAGAGGACGTTTGTGATTGATCCGCGCAACGGGACTTTGTATCTGGTCCGAAGTCCGGACAGAGAAGTAAAGGATGTTTACGAAGTCCTAGTTCGAGCGGAGCGGCAAAAAATTAGTCGAGAGTTGCCCCATATGATATACCCAGTCTCTGATGACGTGTTGGAGGGAATGACGAAGTTCGACGTAAAAATAATCGTGCGAATAAAGGACGTTAATGACAACGCTCCGAAGTTTACAAACGGTGGAAGGCCGATGGTCACAGCTATTCCAACTACCGCTTCTTTTGGATATGAAGTCATTCAGCTCCAGGTATGCACACTTTTATTCTACTGCTTTTTATCTATCCCAAAATTAATCGATATTTGCGTTTCTCCGACATTTGTAGCGGATCTCGCCTTTGAAATGAAACCGGCATTTAAAACATTTCATGATTAAACAAAAAATAAAATTTTATGTTCGACGCACGTACACGCGATTCAAAGATGCACCAATATCCACGAGGCTCGTCTTCAATCAAATATACATTTAATATTTATGTTCATGCTGTGTTATACTTTCCTAAGTGTATTTGAAATGAAGTAAAGTAAAAAAAGTAAAGTAACAGCCTATACATGTCCCACTGCTGGGCAAAGGCCTCCTCTATACAGAGGGTATCAGGGCATAGTCCACCACGCGGCCCCACTACGGATTGGCGGACTTCACATATCTTCGAAATATATATATTCTTTTTGTTATTATTTCGAAAATATGCAGGTTTCCTCACGATGTTTTCCTTCACCGCGGAGCACGTGATAAGTCAGCACTTAAAGTTAAAAACTTCATTGGTCCGGCACCGGGGATCGAACTCAGGTTGCTCGAATATATTGAATTAAAGGCGAGCGCCCGGACACTGAGCTATCACGGCTCTTCACTGAAATGAAGTAAAACGTAATATTCCCAATGTTGACTCCTTTTTCGACATAAGGTCTATAAATTGAATTGCTCATTAACCATGATAGGAATCACCGTTACCTGGAAACGTACCCTAAGAAATGTTAATAGATAATGTAAGTAACAACTTAATACCATCTTCCAGGCCACGGACGCGGATGTAGGCCTGAACGCGGAGATCCGCTACCAGGTGATGAACTCCGCGGGCGGACGCTTTTCTGTAGAAGCGGGCAGTGGGCGGGTGCGGGCCGCGGCAAGCTTCGCGCGCGACGCCGGCCGCGTGTTTGGCTTCGACGTGAAGGCGACAGACAGACGGGGCGCCGACGACGGCCGCTCCGCTATCGCCAACGTTTTCGTCAGTATTCATATACTTCCTCCACGCTCCTTACGTGTTGAGTTACATATACCGTAAACTACCAATATCCATTCCACCTCGAAAATTAATAATAGCATAAACAGCTTCAGAGAAAGCAACTTATTCATATTGTTTACATTAATTATATTGGTTCTAGGATAATTTTGAAGACAAGTGTACGGAAAGTTTTTTGAACATGATTTTTTTAAAACAAAGCAACCAAAACGTTGCTTTGTTTTAAAAAAATCATGTTTCTAACATATTGTCACCACTCGAATTCGTACAATAATGCAAATGCTGATCTTTATTCTGTGTAATTGTTATTTGTTTACTTTTTTTTTTGAATAACATATATTATATTTCACTTTTTATTGATTGTGACCTTATTGAATCATCGGTTAACGTTATATGTAGTCTTTCACAAATGTTCTTTTACTCCAAACAACAAAGGAGCGCATGGTTCATACAATAAAAGTGGCTACTACGCCAGTGACAACTGAGATGTTGCCAGCTATAAACATAAAATAATTACTTTCAGCTTTTTTTTTATGTGAGAAAGTGGCAAACGAGCGGATTCACCTGATGTTAAGTGATAACCGCTTGACTGTACCTGCCTCCTGCGCCAGAGGGTGTGGGTTCGATCCCCACTTCTGAAAAATAGTGTGGAAAATACTGTGATGAACATAGTGTTTTTCTAGTGTCGGGGTGTTTATATATGTATTATATGTATTTATTTACAAAAGAAAAGCATGTTTAAGTATGTTTATCATTTATCTTGTACCCATATTACAAGCGTTGCTTAGTTTAGGACTAGAGAACGTTGTGTAAAATGTGTCCTAAGATATTTATTTATATTTATTAACGGTCAGGTGTACGTGCTCGACGAAAGCAAGCAGCTGGTTCTCGTCGTCGGGGCGAAGCCGACTGAAGTGGAGAAAGGGATGGAGAACATCACGCGGCACCTCTCCAACATGACCGGCTACGACATACGAGTGCGCCGGCTAGAACAGAGTCCCAGGGCCTCTATGGACAGACATGCGTGAGTGTTTAAAGTGTAATTCATATTACGATCTTCGTATGATGTTCAAATAACGCCAATTGGTTCAATTACATTGAAATTCTATAGATTGTCTATCAGTATCAAAATGAGAAACTGTCAGAATTCTTCAGACTATCTCTTTCCGTATCATACGTTCTATATCAGCCACATTCAATTATATATGCCCTAAAATGTTCATCGAGTTTTAAACTTTTTATGTTTTTGCAATTTAATAAGTTGCTGAATTTTCATTTTATTCTTGTATAGTTTATTTCCAAACCCTGCCAAGTCTGCGAATGAAAAAAAGGTCTTTTTAAAAACGTACTTACATCTTTTCAGGACTGATTTGTACATCTATGGAGTCGATCCCTTGTCAAATACAATCATTGATATGGACGTATTGCAGAAGTAAGTTTTACTGTTAATATACTAGTTTCAATTTAATAGTACAATCATAATGGAAGAAGAAGTTTAAATTTACTTTATAATAATTTATTTTCATCACATGTTAATTTTCGTGACTATAGTAACTTTTGACTATGCTAGTGTGTGCACTACTTACATTATAGTCTATACTATTGACCCGCCCCGGAATCGCACAGGTGCAATGTAGATATTAAAATTCTCGTATTTTCTCTACTATAATATGCGTTTATTCTGTATAAACCTTCCGCTTGAATCATTTTATCTATTGCTGAAAACCGCATTAAAATCCGTTGCGTAGTTTAAAAGATTTAAGCGTACAAACATCACTTACTTTTGGAATCATTTAATATTTCCTATCCGTTCCGGTTCGGGTTTTTTTATGTGCCACCCTAAAATATCACTGTACACTTATGTTGAATCATTAGTATTATTATTTATTAGTCTAGCTAATAGTGCGAGGATAATGAAATGTTTTATCTTATAAATCTTTTCGTCCTATTTAGATCTATTATGAAAAGGGAGACAGCCGATCGGGTTACGGTGGGTGGGTTTCGCCTCCTGGGCGTGGGTAATGCGGGAGCCGAGTTGCTGCAAGCTCGAAGTGGGAGGTTGCTCAGTACCGTCGAGATCAGCGTCGTGGCTCTTGGCTGCCTAGTATTCGTCGGCGCTTGCACGGCCGCAATTTGTATACTTTGTCTCAGGAGGAACCGAAGGTATTTCTTACCTACTTCCTACTCACTTTTTGCTCTCCCTACTTTCATACATCTTGTTCCTACATATCATACAATACATCGCATACAGTAAGCCTGGCAGTATATGAATGAACGATATGATTAAAATGTACATCATTTACCACTGTCATTTTTGAAATTGCATTTGAAGTGGTACGGTCAGTTATTCAACCTCCTTTATCTCTCAGGCGAACGAGTTTAAATTTAAATTGGAACATACTACTAACATTGTAAAATCGAAAGAAGACAATTATATTAGATAATTTTGATAAAAGAAAATAAAACTCGGGAAGTCGTCAAGATCCGTGTGAGGTATTCCAGGTGTAGTCGAGGCTAAGTGCAAAAATCGCAATGAATTATTTGGAAATTCGAAAATATTTTCAGTATTTTGTCTGAAATAAATCGTTCATTTATTGATTGATATTGACAACTGCGCTCATATACATCTTGCAACACAGTGTTCGAAAGTTTCCCTTTTTTTCAGCACTCTACTCCCGTTTATTTCCGTTCCCGTTACCGTTTTTATTAACACAATGTTGGTTTACCATTTTATGATGGAATAAATTATTCACAATTATAAATCATTCCCAAAGATCATTTTACAACCTCTATTAGTACATAACTCAAGTTTGTCAAATAACAAAAGACTATAAATGCACGCATAATCAAATAGATATTCAATTGCATGCAATAAACGTTATATTCTCATTCATAAAATGAAACTTTACAAAGTGCTGTAAAATGTGCAATCCCTTCTCGATATGGGCTGTTAACAATCAAAACTAATTTGTCAGAATTTCCTTTAATGTCACGAGTAACTTTGTAGTCACAACGTTAAGTTTGTCTCATTGATCTAGTGGTAAGTTTTATTTCGTCGGGTAGATGGAAATTTAAAAATGTTTGAAGTGCTAAATGTGTGATAAAGTTTTCGAAATTGTTTTATAATTTCGATCATTACTTTTTAGTAATCATTATCAAATATGTTATGTCAATATTAATTAACAACATTCAATTACTAATTTCAATCATCAGACTATACATTACATGCAATGTTGCAATGTTAGAAAACTTATTCATAACAATCTATTTGTTTCCATCTCTTTTATGTAGAATTTTTGTGAATTCTAGAATACTAAATGAGGTAAGTAATATTTTATTTTACTATTGCTTTTCAGACACGAACATCATCACAAACGAAAGCATGCAACTCATTATTTCACATAAAACCGCCATTAGCACGTACTAAATAGGCAATGTTATTTATTTATTTATAAATTAGTTGATACATTGTAATTTTAAGCAATAAAGTTTCGTGACCAAGCAAACCGACTTTTTCTTTCAACTCTGAAAACGTAACGGGCCCTTCTGTATGCAGTTAGGCTTCTCGCCCGACGTTACTTCCGTTGACTGACTCCTATTCTATCTTTTGCCCTAACAGAAAACGCCACAAACCATATTCCCAACAACGCCTAAACGCTTTCTCCACTGAGCACTTAACAAAGTACGGAGGCCTCTTTCCGTCCGGGGCCAACCAGTGCCAAGAGCT
Organism: Iphiclides podalirius; assembly: GCA_933534255.1. NCBI lineage: Eukaryota > Metazoa > Arthropoda > Insecta > Lepidoptera > Papilionidae > Iphiclides > Iphiclides podalirius. The sequence continues at coordinate 14,791,374 of OW152824.1, read as the reverse complement.
TAACCAGTCTTATAGCGAGGCTGACTCTTACATCGACGTTATCAACCACAGTACCTTGAAGAAAACCTGTCCCCATGGTAACACTGTGGAAGAGTTCGGGAAGGCACATCAGAAATGCGTTAAGAGCCAGTTCGGCGAGAGCTCGGACGCATTCAATCAGAAGCACGAAAGAATGTGCATTAAATTCAACCAACGACCTTTGCAGAAGAGGTGAGATAAATGCTTAAGCATTTTGGGCGTTAGCAACTGAGTCACCGGGCTATATCCATTTTTTGCACCAAGTTTAAACTGGTGATGTAAGCACATCTGCTGATTTATATTGAATTAAGTCACCACAATCAAACTACGAGTACCAACCAGTGTTCATTTTATATAGCCCGTAGATTGCGTTGATAACAAAATTCCTTTGGTATAACTATTTGGTTACTTTATTAACCAAGTATTTTCTCTTTGCAAACCACACTTTTTCTTACTCTAACCAAGCAACTATACCGCGTCAGATAACAAGTCAACCCAAACTACCCCTTCTTCGGTTAACAAGTTTTCACTAACATTAGGGAAACATTCGAGTTATAATAACAAGTTTAATGGTATCGGTACATAACACAGTATTAATATAAAACAATCGCCTCCTAATCAATTAAAACACCGGCTTTCAGTTGAATATTTCTCTTTACGTCACTAAACACTAACGAGTAACTAGTACGATGAACATGCCAGCATTGCCGTTAAACACACCTACACGTCCCAAAATAGGAAAGGGCAGGACACTTCGATAACATCAGTGAATTCCAGTGGCCAGGACTCGGGAATCGCAGAAGCCGCCAGGTGCCCCTGCGGTTATTCCACTGCTCACACGTCAGAGGAGAGCAGCGGGTGAGTATCCATAGAAACCTGTGTAATTATTTCAACATGCAATTTGTGATTAGCTTCAGTTACTACCTCATTTGAATTGATTGAGTATAAAACTTATATAAATTAAAAAAAAAACTTTCAATAAACCTCCAAAATGTTATTCAAGACACATCTGCCCTTAAATCGGTTATAGTACAGTTGAATAAACATTAATTGTAAAAAAAAATACCGTGCTTGTGTACTTATGTAAAGACGTAGGAAGTTATACTTTTTAGCGTAACAAAAGAAAAATAACTAAAAATCCTATCTCATGTGCCAGTACTCTTTGTTTGTGAGAAAAAAAAAACGCGAAATGCAATTAATACAGGGTTGATTAGATTACTTGGGACATTTAAATGTCAAAAAGTTTTTAATGATTTCCATGGCAATACCATGAAGTTGGTGTCGCTTTTATGTGCCGCGCATGGTAAAAATTTTCTCATCATTTTTTCAAGTTAAAAAAAAAGACTTGACTGTGGAAAAATTACGGGGCCACATTTATCCCATGGATGGAACAGTTTGAAAGGGGAAGATTCTAAATTCTTAACGACTTCATATAGCAGACTTAGTGAAAAAGTTTTTATCTTTTCATGCAGGGGGTGATTATTACCAGAAACATGCTGTCTCAAATTTTAGCAATGCCTTCAACTAATTCATCTAATTTCAATGATGAGTAGCCAAAAATTGAATAAATAATTTACACTTTTCATGTCTGCTTTTTTAAAAATTAATTTTCCATTACGAATATCCCAAACTATGTAAATGTGACTTCAGATAGATTTTGAGTCATACATTCAACTATAGAAGCAAAGAGGCCTTATTATGACATTTCAGTTGCAGTTACGAGGATTCCCTGAAGTCCAATCACAATCAGGAGACGCATCCGAAGCCGTATCGAGCGGAAGCTGAAACGCGATTCCTCAGAAGGGCTTCCTTCGGCCACCAACCGTTGGATGCGCGCCGGTTCAACCACAGGCGGCAGTCCTTCTCGGAAAATCTCCAAAGGCACTTCCCGCCATTCGAAAGGATCGGATCGGGGGGTAGGATGACCAGGCAGGTGTCCACACCGAACGTTGCCAACATCTCTCAGTCGTACTTCATGGGTAAAAGTGCTCGAAAGAAAGAGATTGTTAAGGAGCCGATGGTGGACTACGATCAGAGTGAAGCGGAGGACTTGTTCGACACGAGACTTGACAGGAGATTGAGCGGGCACCATAAGAGAGGGAGTTTCATGGAGCTGAATGGTCAGACCGCGGTGTTCGTCGCCACACCCGCTGCAGCAGAGATAATGCGGCGGCAGGGCAGTGAGCGACTGATGTTCGCCAGACCCTTATAGTTTACATGGATTTAACATAAATGTAATTGGAAACAGGATATGATTAATTTGTAAGCGTGGAAAATAACATTGAATCGGATTAAACAGACTCTTGATTAGCTTTAAAGTAAAGAGTAAACGTGATGGATAAAAAAGTTGTGAAATTTACGATTAAATCAAGTTAAACAAACTTGTTTATCGCTATTTTGATTAAGTCTATGAACTGTATAAGGGTATTTAAATTGATACAAAGTACGTTGTGTTATGTTATAACTTCGTTTATTTACTAAATTTTAATAAAATAAAATGTAAATAAAACTAAAATCTTTGTGAGTAAATTACTTCGGGCTTTTAAGAATGATTATTGTCATGTAAGAAATTAACTTTTTTTGGATATTTTGTATTTATGTAGATAGTTTAATGTAATATATTGTATATGAAGAGTAATGAGAAACCTTATACATAAAAGCATTATAATTAATGTATTTCTGTATCGTTACCACATTTTTGCAGAAGTTCACTGTATTATAACTTGTAAATATTTACATAGCTGACATCTTGTAATTATTATACTGCCTTTGGAAAATGACATAAGTCCAAAGAGAGATGTTTTTTTGTCTAGTACTTATTATAAATAAGTGCCATTTGGAATAGGTCTTCACGCGTAAGAAGATCTTTGAATGTAAACTTTTACCACCTTTTTAGGGTAATTCTTGTAAACTTATTGTTATATAATTTATGCTTAGAGTGTTTAGTTGTATTATTGTAAATAAATCCACATCAAGAAAATATAATGGATTATACTTGTTTATTGATTTTTTGTTACACTGTGTACCCTCATCTAATACGTATCAATCCACATTGTTCTCCTCGCCATTAATCAATTTTAGAAGTAAATATTTCGGAGCACAGTTAATAATTTTTTGAATTAAATAAGCATTTATGAGAGGTAAGTCAAAAAGTACTCAGCCGAGTCAAGAAAATAAAATAAATTAGAATAAAAATATTTTTTTTGTGAGAAAGTGGCAAACTTGAACTAGTGCTGGCGCTTCACCTGATGTTAAATGATTACCCATTGACACGTTGCAGAGACATTGCCACCTTTTAATAAAGTGGGTCCCGGCTACCTTACTCATCAGAAGGAATGCAGAAGTATAACACCACTTCACGCCGGGCTTTCAGCGAGGTCGTGGTTCTTCGGACAGAACTCCCCATTCGTGCAGACTGTACGGCCGTACCACATTTCAAGTTTTCTGAAATGATATCCATCTACCTCCCTACAATTGTTCCACCTGCTTTTCTAGGATTCTACTGACGTTTTAAAACGATTGTGGGTCTTCCAAAAATTAATTTAACGCAGCTTCAGCCTCTTGAAAACTTTTGAATAATATGGTGTTTTAGGCTTACAAATGAAGGTCGTGTGGAATCTGGAGAATACTCCGTTTGGGGCAGAAAAGACATAAAAAATAATAAGGAATGTATGAATGAAGTATTACCCTAATGAAACAACATTACTTTTGAGCAAACCTGGCGGTTTCTCTTTGATTTATTAGCTAATGGACCGAAGAGCGTGTAAAAATACTAAGAAAATATCGTTTCACCTCTTAGCATCCCAAAAGAGTAATGCTTCTCGCCATCAAAATTTCTTTCACTTTATTTGGATGAACGGATCACAGATTTTTCTCACAGCATTGAGACCCGATTTGACGACCCGAATGGCGTAGTCGGTAGTGTACCTGCCTTCTGTGCCAGAGGGTGTGGGTTCGATCCCCACTACTGGAAAAATATTGTGTGATGAGCATAGTGTTTTTCTAGTGTCTGGGTGTTTATATATGTATAATGTGTATTTATTTACCAAAGAAAAGTATGTTTATGTATGTCTATCAGTTTTCTAGTACCCATAGTACAAGCATTGCTTAGTTTGGGACTAGAGAATGTTGTGTAAAAAAAAAAAAGAACGTGTCCTAAATATATTAAATATATTAAATATATAGCATTAATTGTTTGTTTGATTTTAAGTTACAAGTGATTGGGCTTCATCTATTATTTTATTATGAAAAAGGCAAAAGAGCAAGTGGGTTACCTGATGGTGAGTAATCACCGCATCCGCCCATGGACACTTGCAACATCAACCTTGCAAGGTCGGTCTTTAAGGTAGGAGTAGGCTCTCTCCTTGAAGGTCCTTAAGTTATTTTAGTCCCGATATACCGCAGTTCAACTGGTTTCACAAAGCGGTTGTGTGTGGTAGAAAATTGCGAGAAAAATGCACATTTGTGTACCGCTAAACAACAAGGTCATTTCGATGGGATTTGGCGATTCGACGAGTTTTACAATGGTGAAACTCAGTAGCAGATTAATACGTAAAGTTACTCAGACCTTGATATGTGGAAAGGTGTAAATGCAATAAGATGCAACATCGGAGGTTAAAACGATGACGTGATCGGTTCTGACCTGTTTATCGATGATTCGAGCAATCCTTTGTTGGACAGGGTTGGATAGGGTATCCTAGTCCAGTGATGGGAACAGTATTTCATGTGCTTAAAGAGCTGTAAGTCTTGCTCTACTGAGGACCGAAAGACCGCGAAATTTACCTCGCCTAAAAAGCGAAGCATTAATAATGACGTTTTGTTTAATAAAAATACTGAATTAAAATACATTTTAGAAATAAAACATAAACTTGAATGAGCCACCCAATGTAAAAATACATTTATTTAATTATTTGATATCTTTTCACTTTGATTTTCAATATGATTCAGAGGGCTGTTGGAACGTAGAACTATACAATGCAATGCGAGGCCGAACAAACAAACTTCCCGCGTGACATTCAATTGATCTTTGTCCAGTGATATGTTCCGATACATCTTCACGCACGAACTCAAAAACATGCCCACACTGATTAATTCAAACGATATAGTACCACGATTGACTTATGGCGGATGACAAACAAGATTACTTTCACCCATAAAACAATATTGAGCAGCGTCTATGCTTTTATGCCGATTTCTGTTTGACCGTATTTTTTTTGCTTCTATTGTAAATACTTCAAAACATTTCGCACGACAAAAAAATGAAGGGGTCATTACATTTCAACCTAGATATAATGTATCATCATCATCTTCCTACCCTTATCCCACATAAGTTGGGTCGGCACATCATGTGAATCATATTGTAAGCGATAATATATAATTGATTCAAAAAGAATTAAAGGAACGTATGTGTGTTAAAGGTTAATACAATGTTAGTGTTTATTTAAATGATAAAAAACTCATGAGATTAATTATTAATATATTGATAACATGTTTTATTTGTCAAAAAATGATAAAAAAAATTGTCCCGCTGAGTCCCTTCGCCAAGTTTTTCTTAGGTCTGTGGTTTTTATTCCGAACCGGTAGTAGTATTTTGACAACTAATATGAATAAAGATATTTGAATTTGACATGTTTATATATAAAAAATAGAAGCTTACTTCTTCTATTTTTTTATTTCAATAGTATTAAAAGTTTTCATTATTAAAGCCATATAAACCATCATTAGATTTGGCTTTCCTTAAAGTCTCACTCGGTGAGTTCAAATTGAATTCATGAGACTGCGTCTCCAATTCGTCTGCGGGCCATTATCCCAAATTCTACAAACTTGCAATCGTTGGAATTGAAGTATTTGCTTTGATCTGTCTTAATTCAAGAGGAAAATTCTCATTTTGAAATAAATTATAATGAACAGTCTTATCCACTATCGCGCACAGGATGTCTCTTTTGTAAGGGGATTATTTGATGAAAATATTTCAATTGATACGTTGTTCTTAATATATTTTAGATGTACAGGATAGGATAGGATAATGTTTTCTTCAAATCTATTGGTAAATGAGCACTCAAAATTATAACAGTTTAAATTTATACTCAGGTGTCATGACACCGTACAGTGAATCCAAAATCAAGCGTCCGGACTGATTTCCACAACGGCAAATCTAGTTTTATTTTAGTATTTAAAACTTTATGACTGAGTTAGGTCCGTGTTTGACCTATAGGATACGTCATAGCGGATTGAAGATCTACAAACTTTCCTACAAACGGTACAACAGATAACAAATAACCATCCAGGTGATTATCGTTACGATATCACATGTTGTAGTCTCATAGCAAGGGCAATAAATGAAAGAAATTGACTCAAAGTCTCAACTTGAATCACTTAATTATATCCTAATATGCCAATAGATGTTGATATTGTAATATATGTCGCTTATAAACACTTGATCAAACATTTGATATATTCGACAAAATTCCTCGTGGCTGCATCACATCGTGACAAAACTACAATGCCACTGAAGTCATGTTTGTAAAACATGCTCAAGTCACTTCACTCGTGTTGTGATTAACAACTAAAGGCATTTAGTTCATCATTCAGTGAACCATCAGAGAGACTTAAAACTTTGAATTATCCCAACCCATTGTGAAAACTGTTTCCTCGGTCATTTGGTATCTCGCGTAATAAGAATAGAGGAAGTAATTAATCCACGCCTTTGCAGCTTAATCCCGAAAAGGGCTGGCTGTAGAGTCGGACGTGGCGGGTCACGTGCTTAGGCCTTTTGGTCATCCTAATCCATGTAAAGGCGTTGGGTCGACGCACTCGAAGCCGTTTATAGCGTGAAAATTATGTCTTTAGAGCCCACCGAACTTTTTCGGTCTCCTGTAGTTTTTAAAAACCCAATTTTTGATTGAAAAAGTTTTGGGAATGAAAATTAATAATCCATGCTATCTTTATCATGATGTTATATTTTTCAATTAATTTTATATATGATATTTCATTCTTAAATGACGCACAGCGCTGTTTGCCGTCAATCAACTATATTTTCTTCTTGGTAAAGAACTATCTATAACGTGAAAAAGAACATAATTTCCGAATCAAGGTGTTGAACTCTGTTGAGTCTATCTGCGAAGCTGCATATCCCACTATTTCCAAAATCTTGGAGTAAGGTATACTTCACCGTCCTCGAAGACGTACTATTGTTAGTGACGTTCTGATGTTGATGACCCGGACCCTTTAGAGATCCTTCTTGTGTAAGAAGAAAGAAAACAAAAAAAAAAAATTTGCAGTGCCTGGAAAAGGCATCTAATACATCGATACGATTTCTATATACATCTCTAACACCTATTTATATAATGTAAACTTAGATGGCAAATAAATTATTGATTGATTGATTGATTGTATTTGATCGTCCTCACCAATAATACATACAACTCCAGTCTCATATGCGATGCCAAACTTCAAGGAAAAAATATCATTCTCCTTGTACGTCGATTGTTGAAATTGCCGTATTTCTTTCACTGTCGAATATACTCGCGAGAAACCGCGTGAAGTGGTTGTTGCCTCGTTGAGTCTATGATCATAAACGAGTCCTTTTAAGATGACGGTAAAAATTAATGGACGATAATATTGAACCAGCCCGCCATTCGTTTTCTGAAGCTTCAGCAGGGTTCCACGGATCTTTGTGAATGAAACGGATCAATTAAACGTTGTATTTCTGCAAACATTTCACATAATATTGTTATCATTAATAGGAAGCATTCGAGCACTTAAATATATTTATATAATTAAAAATATAATTATACAAATGGGATGTCATTCCACATTGTTGAAGTTGCTTACAAAATAAACAATTTCTTGATTCTTTTCGCCGACCTTCAAATATCTATATCAAAATGCGATGAAATACGAGATACGTACAAAAGAAATTTTACCGTTTTAAAATAACTGTTCTCATTAAAATGTTTACATAAGTGTATTCGTTTCATTAGGATTTAATTTCAAACGAATTACCAAAGACTGTCTCAGTGTAAGAAATGACAACGCAAAGGCGTAAATAATACGGAACCCTGATCGCAAGGGTCGATCGAGCTTGCCCGCCTTTTTTAGGTTTACGACACTTTTACGAGAGTTTAGAAAAACACATAGGCGTATGCCTCGAGATTGTGTGAGGGTGAGGAATTGAACTTGTGCTTTAGAATTATTGTCGTTTCGTACATTTGTTACACCTGTCGTCTTAACTACATATACTAGTATATTGCGTAGATTGAATCGCTGCGACATGCCGATCCGGGTAAACTTTTCATTTCCGTTCCCATTTCCTGTCTTTTCTTTTTGTTACATTCATAAAATAGACTGGTCTAAAGACTCAATTAGAATCAATAGAGATGTCGAAGCTGTTTTGTGACATTTATCATGGATAGTTATCGTACTTACCAGACGAAACGCAATTAAATAAAAATTGTACAATATCCTCATTTTAATACCGGTCGGGTTTGCAGATTTGTTCAACAGCTGATTACCTGCTACATGATGTTCGCTTTTTTATGGAGAAAAATGGCAAAGGAGCTGGAGGCTCACCTGATGGTAAGCGATTACCGTTGCGATTAACAAATGCGTTGCCGGCCTTTCAAAAAAGAGTCTAAGGTATGTCTCAATGTTTATATATATCAAGTATTTCATTGAAATTCGTATTAGATATAAGAATAATACTTCTAAAACCACGCAGGTATGTAGACATAAACCAAAATTTCAAATGCCACTGAATTTATAGCGTATACAAATGTATTGCCCCAAACAACGACTACTGGGTGGAATTGATTTCATCTCAATGCCTTTAAATCTTCAAAATAGCGTACATTATGATGAATACCTAACTAGTACTTTCTAATTTATTCCTACGTAATAAACACATTAACATTTCTATACAAATAAAGAATATGGTTACGCCAATATTCGTGTTAATTATTCGTCGAAATAAAGGCGAAAGATTTATACGTTTTGAAGGGAAACCAGAACCGTGATAGCTCAGTGTCCGGGCGCTCGCGTTTAATTCAATATACTCGAGCAACCTGAGTTCGATCCCCGGTGCCGGCACCAATGAAGTTTTTAACTTTAAGTGCTGTCATATCACGTGCTCCGCGGTGAAGGAAAACATCATGAGGAAACCTGCATATTTTCGAAATAATAACAAAAAAAAAAATATTTCGAAGATATGTGAAGTCCGCCAATCCGCAGTGGGGCCGCGTGGTGGACTATGCCCTGATACCCTCTATATAGAGGAGGCCTTTGCCCAGCAGTGGGACATGTATAGGCTGTTACTTTACTTTACTTTTATTCGTCGAAACAATCATTTGTCCAAAGTTTTATCGTAGATTCAAATTTTGAATTTAGCAGCTACCTAGGATGAGGGTTTGGATCCGAATTTTTGTCTACAAATTTAACATTTTCGAATATTGTCAGTAGGTTTTAAATAACAACGTCCATTAATGCCAAGAACTCTATCTGTGGTTGGGCCACGCAAGAACTTCGGTTGTTGCACGAATGGGCAGGTACGTCCGGGTAAGTACCACGACCTCACAGGGAACCGGCATGAACACTTCTGCGTATCGTCTAGTGAGTGAGGTAGCCGGGGCCCACTTAATTAAAAGGAGGCAACGTATCTACGGTTGTTGCAAATGTGGCGGCGGTTATCACCTAACATCTGCTGAACTGTCAGCTAGCGTGCCACCTTCTCTCATTAAAAAAAACTCAGTGTACATACCACAATGGCGGGTTCTACCACTTGAGAACCACAATCCAACCATCAAATACTCCCATATAATATGAAGATGAATTATATTGATCAGTGACGGAATAGTGGAGTATTCACGATCTTACCTAGGTTGGAAGAAGGTTTGAATCCCAGAAGCGTTCTTTGACTATTTCTTAATCCATCATTTTCCACCTAAAGCATCTAGTACTAATTATTATTTTTATTATTGGCGACTAGTTTAGTGCAATAGCTATAACCATTCCTCGTAAAATGCAAAAAGATCTTTTCAAATCCGACTGGTAGTTAAAGATTCGATCATTCAGACAAACAGACAAACTCTTCGGCTTTGTTATATTAGTAGAGATTACTATAGATTCAATGACATAAGTGAACGATTACACTACAAAGTTGTTTTGCCTCAAGTCTAGATTACTGTTGCACGAACAGATGCACAATCACTCTCCCGGCGAATTACACCGCAAAACGTCAATTCATTCAACAACAACAACGCTATCGCCGTTTTGTCCAATTGAGCAATAAATAAAGGGAGATATTGGTGTAGAAGAAAATGTGCAACGTCTTTCCCGGGTTTTTCAATCTAAACTTTCACTACTAACTCGCAAAGGGTTGAACGAACTCGTCACAAGACGGATTTAAGGGTTTCGTTACACCACACCGGCCGTTTTATCAAATTCATTTAAGATAATCTTATACAAATTGTTGTTATAATTTTATTATAGTTATGTTATTATTTAAGTTAAAAGAAAACATGCAACGAACTTGTTTTATTTCAGTAAGTTTTAACCGTCTTCTAGTTACAATTTTAAAAAGAAAGCAGTGATGTACTTGTAGCATTGTGCCAATCGATAAAGAAGGGCACGATTTATTATTACAACATAATTATCTGTTGATAAGTATGTTGTAATAATAAATCGATAACACATATAACATTGTAGCTGAATAACAATTTTCATCGATGAACTAAATGTTACAACAGCCTCAGATCTGTGAAGTCTACGAAACGATTTAATCATTACACTATTGCTACAAGTTCTGTCATGATAACGAATCTCGCTAAAAATAATAGTTTTTCTCGATTTTAATTATACTTGATAAGTTAAGCAAAGTTATTTTTTAAATGTGTCAATATTGTTTAACTTTCAGCCGAAAAAATCGTTCATGATTTATTTATTTTTGTCTTCAATTTATTTTATGATGACGTTTATTGGTGCTATGTCAATTTTTTTGTTATCAAAATGTCTTTTCAGTGGTAACTACATTGATGACTTGATCAATGTTATGTGTTTAACATATATCTTGAATGGTACAATGAGTACTTCAAGCTATGGCAATTAAAAAAAAGTTTATAAAATGTGGATAACACCGCAAGGTACGCAATAGTACTTGACCCTCTTTCCTTACATACCTCCGAGCAGTTTATCACCTCGGCGCCATAGAATCACCATGAAATTTGTTCAAAGAGAAAAATATTGACTTTTGCTTCTCAGTATATACTTCAAAATGTTATGCACGTCCAAGTGAGTGTAATATTTAAGAAAGATATTTGAGTTTTAATTGAATTTATACGAAAAGGGTTAAAAACGTTAGACTTTATGTTCTATTTAAATTGTTGAAACGATTAAATTAAATCTGGATATGTCGACGTTTAAAAGTTATCAGAGTTCACTAACTTAATATTCAAACGGTAAACGTCTTAGAATAACCTAATAAGCCCCACTCTAGTGTATATTCGCGCACATTTGTGCTCAGCGCTGTGTTGTAAAATGACGGGATTAAGTTATATGTAGACCGTAAACTACGCACCTAATAGGTCACTTAATTCACCCCAGTAACTGTACGTCTAGATTACAACTGATTTATTGTAACGCTTTGAATTTAGATAGCCTTTTGATCTGTTGTACACACTATCGCAGCTGCTAGTTCAAGCTGTACTGGTAAAAAGCTAATGCATTAATGTTAGAATAATGAAGCTTTAACGGAATTTCTTTTGGTCTTTTAATTTTTTCAGCACGTTCATCTTCTTTTCACAGATAAAGTGCGTGAAGATGAGTTTCCTATTTGAACTTAGTATATAGCGGACCGGACAGACGTTGCACACACGACATAAAAATAAATCTAACAACCACTTATAAATTTAAAAAAAAATGTAGTGGACCTAATTGTTAATCTAAACCATTCTCGAATGGAACTGAAGTCACACAAAAAATTTCATTAAAATCGGTCCAGCCGTTTAGGAGGAGTTCAGTGACATACACACGCACAGAACAATTATATACATAAAGTTATGCCTACACTCGGACTTTTAATCCTGACAGTAATCAACGTATGGTATCACTTCATCCTACTGAAAATCTTTATCCAGGCATTTTCGTAACTAAAATTTGTCTCCCCGAAACCTACTATCAAAACCGCGTCTTCAGAAAGTCGATGTTTGCATGCCACGTCTGTTTGTCACACTTCTTAAACAAATGCGAAAGTTTGTTCGCAAACTTGTGGTAACGAAAACTAATCGTTTTCAATAGCAGGTAAAGTCCCGGGCGAAAGGTTATCTAAATTGTATAAAACAAAGTTATCCCGCTGTCTGTCTGTCCCTATGTATGCTAAGATCTTTAAAACTACGCAACGGATCTTGATGCGGTTTTTTTTACTAGATAGAGTGATTCAAGAGGAAGGTTTATACGTATATATAATACATTGCACCCGTGCGAAGCCGGGCGGGTCGCTAGTTTATAATATGAATCAACATCCCGTTAAGTCAACGACCGGAGCTCATTTCCGTTTAACTGCACGAGTTAATAAGACATCTCGTCGCTTCTGTCTGGATGTTAGAGTGCCGTGTTATGTTGACTCGAGCCTACTTATGGCATGTAACTCGGTGTTATTACCTTGTCTTTTACCGTTTACTGTCGTTATTAAGCTGGTGTGAGAAGGGTGGGGTGTAAAAAGAATCCCGGTGCAGCTTAGCAAATCCCAGACAGATATAGCTGAATAAGATGTTAGCTTATTAAAGAGATTATTGAAGACTAGTTTTAAAGATCTAAGCATGCATGCACACAGACAGCGGGACGACTTTGTTTTATACTATGTAGTGAAGCTATCAGTGCCCAAACATTTATCAACCTTATCACCGTAACCGTACGAGGGCCAAAAATACATAATGGTGATTATTGTTTATAAGACTGCATAACAATAAACCCATTTAAAACCGAGACACGAATACAGGAAAAATTGGTCACTTGATTTGATATAGAGCCACGGTGACGTAGCCGTAGTGTACATAAAAGCATCTTATTTTTCCATTTCAAGTATGAACTCGACCCTTCACGCCTTAATAACGCAAGATAAAGCGACCCCACCCCCCATAGGGGTCCGTGCACGAACGAGCCCTTGCGTCACGGGGTTGTCGACCGGCCCAGCTGCCGGTGGCCGATGAGCACATCCACGGGATTCGAACAGACAGTCAGACCGATCGCGACCTATTTTTGGACCGATAATCCCTTAGCAACTTGACGTGGCAGTGTAAGGTGGCTCTCCGACTGACTTCGAACAAAGACCGACCTGTTCACCTGTTGAAGTTGCTTCTTTGAAAAATTGAAAAACGGCAGAGTTTCAGACTTTTTTTATCGACTTCAAAAAAGAAGGAGGTTTCGCAATTCAACCGTATATATTTTTATATTTTTTTATGTGTGTTCGCGGATAACTTCGTCGTTTATGAACCAATTTTGATGATTCTTGTTTTGTTAGAAAGGGGATATCTCAAGGGTGGTACCATGATAAGGAAACCCGGATCTAAAGATGACATTTCAGTAAAATCAAAAGCAATCCTCAAATGTTATAAGTATTAACGATGTTTTTGTTAAGTCGGTTCTTTTGCTAAAAATTATTATGTGAGGAGGTGGCAAGCGAGCTGGCGGTTCACCTGGCGTTAAGTGATAACCGCTGCCCATGGATTTTTAACCGACTTTAAAAAAGGAGGAGGTTTATCAATTCGTCCGCATATATTTTTTTTGTGTGTTCGGCGATAACTTCATCATTTATAAACCGAATTTGATGATTATTTTTTTGTTGGAAAGGAGATATCCCAAGGGTGATACCATGATAAGGAAACCCAGATCTGATGATGGCATCCCAGAGTAATTGAGGGCAATCTTTAAATGTTATAGGTGTTGACAATGTTTTCATTAGTATCCTGTTTGCAGTCGGTTTTTATTTGTTCAAAATTATTGTAACAACGGAAAGGTTGCAGATGTCTTGCCACCTTTTAATAAAGTGAGCCCCATCCGTAGCGTACTGTGTGAAAGTGGCGTCGTTTTAACTATTTTAAAGTCCCAAAAAAAACAGGCATTGGACTTGAAACTGCACCTCGAGCTATTAATTATAAGAAATCCGTACTGGTATTTCACAGCGAATTGGTTATAAAGAAAAAAATAGTATGCTTTAAGTGATAATGTTAAAACAAAATTTGCTAAGCTTTGTTTTAATATCCTCAAACTTCATATATACTTATAGATGTATATATAATTATGTATACATACTAGTATTAATGAATTATTTATGACTCCGTGGCGCAGTTGTCAAGGTATTGGCTTCGGCGTCGGGGGTCGTGGGTTCGATTCCCACACGGGTCAACTATTTGTGCGACCCACATATAGTTGTTTCGCATCTGGGTGTATGTACTCGTGCAATCTATGTTTGTAAAACGTCCTTACAACACAGGATAATGTTATCCTAAAGTGAGGGTGATGTTATTAAAAAAAAATTATAGCTCCCTCTTTGTCCTACGAGGAAGTCTTGTTTATTTTGTATAAGAACTATGTCTCTTTCTTATTGCTCACTAATCTACGCTTCGTCAATATATAAACGTCGTTTACTTGATCTAGTAAATATAAAAAGCAAAAGGTTGCTTACTGTTTTCCTTTGCGACTATGATAACAACATATTCATTTATACAATTTTCTTTTTGTAAATTTTATTTTGTATTCGTACTTCGTTACTGTTTAATATTGTATGTATAACTGTTGTCTGATCTACATACTGCACTCTCAGAGAAAGTTTAAGGTAGGAAGTATCGCCTATGGAAGTATAATAGAAGACCGTCAGAAATATTTACATTTTCGTTTCTTCCAGCTTATACGAAAACTATAAGTTTTTTATTGACGATGAATGAGTTTATTCATCCACTATCATCTCTTTTAAATAAACGAAACGAATCAAAAAGAAATCGGTGTATGTATTTATATTCATAGTATGTGAAAAGTCGAAGAAACAACACAACCGTCATCATTTCTCCATAAGATCAGCATCGTTTGTTCGTACACACGGCGAGTCGACCATCAAAGGTCCTCAGTTGTTCCGAAAACGTTTTCGGTCGCTTCGCCGCGGAACTCCAATAAAGCGTACATACATAAGGATACGGTGACGGGTTCGTCGGACCCCAGTTCTGTTATTGTTCGACCGCTCGGCTGATTCGGAATTTCTTAGGGCCGCGCGTGGAAAGCTGCCAGCGAAAAGTGTCCGATTGCGTTACGGGCGACGAGTGGCGTCGGCATCTTGGCAATACGTTAGCTTCGCCCCAATAACTGAGAGGCATTATCATAGCTTGACAAATGCCCAGTCGTATCGAAAGAAACTATATTAATGTTCATTTTAAGGGGAGTTAAGGGCTATGTTTAATGTAGTCAAGTCAAAGTCGAAATTTCATTATTCTATATAGGCTTACTTTAAGCTCTTGAACGTCAATAAACCACCACAAGTTCACTAAACTAGACACCGGTTCGTTAAACGAGGTGAGAAACTCTACGGTCTTGTTATATAGTTTTTAAACTATATACGTAAACAAGTAGAAATAATACTTATTGTATCTGTGAAAGAGTAGGCGGTTAACCTGATGCTGAGCGGATACCGCCGCCAATCTACATTTACAACAATTGCAGATGCGTTGGGAAACAAAAAAAGTTTGCCCCGGTTACCCCACCGATCGGACGAAACGCGAAAGTATTATGGTTCCACTTCTTTGAGGCCGTGGTACTTCGCCGGTAAGCCTGCCCATTCATGCAACAGCAGAATACTCAGTGCATGCTCAGTGCATTTCGAAAGATAAATGAAAGGCATATTTTTTGGAAATATCATAAAAATTTAATTTATATTTTATATGACAATCTTAAATTAATTAGATTTACGTATTAATTCATTACATTTGAACGTGTATTTGTGTTTTTATATATGTGTTACACAAGTAAATGCTTATATGTACTGCCCGTTTGTAATATTTCATTCTATATATGAAACGATTGAGTGGTAGAGTCTCATAGTGGTAGAGTGCGTTGACTTTATGTCCATCTTATTGAGGAAAACAAGTAAAGAATAGAACAAAACATATTAATATCCCGAAGAATAGTTTTCAAACAAACATCTATTCCAAGGTTTATTGAATAATAAGATTTATTCAAGAAGAGCCCTTACCGTTCTATTGTTTTGTCATGTTTACGAAATCTATAACCAATTTGAATGACGGTTTCTTCTTCCTCTGACAATTTTTTTTTTTCATCAATAAGATCCCCACTAACCTCATAAGTGATGAGCACATTATTTGTCAACCAATTTTAAAATGAGCTTAACGAATCTTGGATAGTGTTTTTATAGTTATAAAGTATATTTCTGTAGCCCCCTTGATCTCCGTCACTCTATCTGAGCAAAGTTGTCAAATTAGGATTTAAAAATGTTCGTAATTAGGTACTTTTTAGACGCTTACTGCGTAAAATGAAATGATAATTAAAATAAAAAGGATACATTCAAATTAAGTGCTTTGGAAGTGTCAGGTCAGTTTTTCCGTGGAAATGGATGCGGTAAAGCACAATTAGTACCGACCGTTTTTCCCTAAATACGAGATGTGAACGCTTGTTTGTTGTACTATAAAACCATAATAACCGCATATAAGGATGTGTTTCTGTGATAATTATCCCAGAGCACAAGGGGCGGTGTCAACTGTTTGCAATAGAGAGAGGCTCGTCGGTAGAAACCCATCTCGTGGAACACTCGAAGTCAAAACAACAATATTGACTTGGTACTCAGTGAGGGATCTGTAAATTGTCTGCACACGATGAGTCATCGCACTTTGCTGTTTAGGCTGGTATCAGACATTAAGTTCGAAAATGTTATTTACTAGCTGCTGCCCTCGACTACATCTGCGTAGAATTGGCTAATGGTTTAACATTCAGACAGAAAGACAGATATACATAAAATATGTATATAAATCATAGCCTATCTTTTATTCTGATGTATAAGCTATATTATTGTAAAGTTTCATTAAAATCCATTCAGTAGTATTTGCGTGAAAGAGTAACAAACATCCATCCATACATAAAACTTTGGCCTTTATAATTTAGTAAGGATAGTTTAATAGCTGGACCGCACCACATAGGATACTTTTTTATTACTTTATCAGATACTTACTTTATATATATATATATATATATATATATATATATATATATATATATATAACAGATAGTGAGAGTATCTTAACTCACTATGTTTTCCGAGTCTGTGAAATTGTCAATTTACTATTTATGTTTGTAAAACGTCTCAATATCATATGTCCGGTAGGAATACTTTAATTTTTATATAAGATACGTGATCTCTCATTGGGTGAATAGCCCTGGGGCGCTACTTTTTGCTTTGATTATCGCGTTCCACGTGGAGCGTCTGACAGATACGAATCAATGTACGTCGTTTTTCTTTTTAACACTATGATGAAACCATTTGAAAAAACAATTATAAGTTTTTCTAGCGGTACGGTAAGTTTGTAAACACCCTAATAAGGACACAAAGAAGTATGTGACACTGCTATGCATTTCAATATAAGATTAAAGGTTTGCTTCAAATTGTTTTTAAATTCAGCGACATTTATACCCGAAAAGAATTATAATTTTATTTTGTTGGTGTAAAGCATAAGGAAAATGATATTTCGATTACTTCACACATGTATTCATTACAATTATTATACTACATATTACCGGTTATTAAGCTTGACTACCATCCCATATTAGGGAACTTGATTGAATCATCATTATTTCTTATCATCCTTTATTTTATCTTATTGAATACTACATACTAAATGTATACAATTTCACCGATTTAATAGTTTCATTTAACTTCAAATCACGCGCTTACAACTTGGAAACCGTTAATGGTCACGATAACAACTGAGATTTTTTTCGACCAAAGTCACTGCGGAGGCAATCTGTGCTTAGATATTAAATTATTTCAGTAATTCAACCAGAAAAAAAATAAAAAGATTGTTCAAATGTTTATTACATACATTGATACAGATCATCTAAATAAGTTAGTAGCTAGACTACATATTTCAGCTGATGTGTCTGTTGCGTGGAGAAACAATATTTACAACACTTATTACAGTGGTCATTCAAATTAAAAGTAAAGAAACTTATTTTCCGTGACTTTCTTTACAAAATAATGAGATTGAATGATAAAGAATAAAATGAGACTAGTGTCTGTTGCAAAGCTCTTAGTAAATTACGAAATTACCTAGTCACGAATTCACGTAAGAATTTCTACATCTGAACAACATGGCAATTACTTTGGTTACTTTATGGTAATTCGCCTCGTTACAAAGCAATGTTACTATTTTGTCTATTGTGATGGGACTTGTACGTCAGAAGAAAAATAATACACGAAAATCATACGCAGTGTCATTACTTATTCATGTTATTGATGCTATTGTTTTTTTTTTTCTAATAAATCAAAATTTCTTCAGAAATCTTTTCAATTATAACATTTTAACATTTTTCTAATGAAAACCAAATACAATCGATCACGATATTATTATATTTGGTGTAACTACGTACTTTTTAACAAAGTACAAAACCAAATGTATAAATTGTTATTATTGTGTCTATTCATATTTTAAAGCACCTACAGCTAGTGCATAAGTAAAAGTATCTACTATTCGTTACATTGAAAGGACGTGAGAATGAAAAACAAAATTAGTACACACACACACGAAAAAACCCCACTGTACAAAGTCTCTATTTCAGTTTTCTTTTCTTTTTTTGTGATGTCCCAGTGTTAGTTTCATCATTTTTCTGTCCGTCTCATAGGCGTAAAATTGAGCTTTAGTTATCAAGTAAAAACATATGAACTATGCTATATAAGTCATGTTGTTTACCCTAATAAATTTCTCTTATAATTTCCATCGTTGTGCAAAGTTGTCGCCATTTAAATCGCGAAGTTCATCGACCCATTTCGGGTTGGCGACACTCGACAAGTCAAACAGAGCGCTAATGAAAACGCGAATGAGACTATTCATCATATTAATTATCGGAGTTTAAGCGAATCAGTCGTCTCCTAAACATTCTGAAGAAGTAAGTTCGAGGATTTACTTACCAAAACTACTTTGAGGTGCGGATCTTGTCTCGGGGACTGTATTTTCTCAACTGGCAATAGCTGATAGATTGTATCTATTGAAGAGAGCCTCACCCTAGCTATGGCTGCGGTGTTATTTAGACAGGTAAGTTGCAAAGCTAGTTTCTTCCTAAAAGTATTAACATGCAAATTTCATCTTCTTTCTCCTTCAACCTTTTTTACGTGGGATAAATCCTTTATGGATCCCCCGCTGACTTGTGGGTTGGCAGCAGGTGTGTAGGAGTTCCCGAGGAACAAAGGGGTAGCCACTAATATAACCCACCTTACACCTGCGCTGTCGCTTTTGGCGGGAACACGAAAACGCAATCTTACACGAATCCCTTTATCCCACCTAGGTGGGGTCTGGGAATCATGCTGATGGCTGGGTTTTTTACGATCTGCCGCCTGCACGAAACACTAAACTCGTCTTGGGAGCCACCCCGGAACAGTTATCCGTGGGTCACAGAAATTGTTCCGTTTGGGAATCGGATCGACGACCCCCAGTGCAAGCAAATAGCTTGCCAACTGCTACGGGTAATCATTTAAATGAACATTACAAGTAATTATTGTTTATGGATCCCCGTTTCTATCTTTGCGAAAAATTTATCGAAAAACGCCTCCACTACTGGTCACTTCGCAGAGAAGCTATGATGAAAAAATCTTAACAAGTGCAAGAAAGCTTCGCAATACGTAAACTTATAATGGTACAAAATTTGATCAGTTCCTGATAAAAATAGGTCTCGCAGCAAGTTCCGTTCCAGTTTTAATTGAGGCACATACGGACCTCTTACAAAACTGGAGAAAAGAGATATAAACTATGACTCATTTCTTATAATATTTTGACGAATTCTCGACTTTTAAGCAATCAACGCACTGGCCAAGCAATAAATATGATTAAGTAAAAAAAATATTACAATTAAGTAGAAAAGACATTTATGTAGACATAAGTAGAAAAGACATAAAGACGGTAAAAGTATGTGTGGATTGGGCATTAGAGCATAGTCCACCCGACTCCATTGCGACTTGACATTTGACAGACTTCATGTTTAATTTTTTACTAACATCCCGAAAAACAACTTTGCTAATATAAATGGTTTTCCCACAATGCTCGCTTTCACCGCTAAGTATGTAATAATTAAATACCTGAATTTCAATTAATATGTAATTTCATTTTTGCTGGATTTGAACGCAGTTTTCACGAGAATGCTAAAAGTAGGTGTGCGCTAACAATGAGCTATCGCGACTCATGATATTTTATATATTATACATTGAAATAATATGGCCAAGTGCGAGTCGGACTCGCGCTGGTGGGTTCCGTACCTTTATCTATAAAAATGGCACAAAAAATCATGTCTGTTGTATGGAGAGCCCCACTTAAATATATTTTTTATTGTGTTTTTTAGTTTGTTATCATTGATACAACAGAAATATATCATCTGTGAAAATTTCAACTGTCTAACTATCACGATTCATGACAGAGAGACTGACAAACAGTGGAGTCTTAGTAATAGGGTCCCGTTTTACCCTTTGGGTACGGAAGCGTAAAAATACACTAATGGGCTATTTTCTATGGAACGTACGCTACTGGAAAGGCAAAATCACTTAACCGCCAAATAAACGTTTGGCGTTTAAGTAATTTTGAATTCCAGTAAATGATACCTAATTCATATCTTGGAAAGGCGTACCAATATAAGTGCGGCGGTATGCAGTTTTATAATGCTTTTCTACTTTGCCACATCACTGGCTTTTATCTACAAATCGTTTAATACTTTTAACTTGTATTTTGCACTTTTACTATCTCCATATAAACTTCCTAAGTTGTGAATTCTTTGCGACAAGGGTTGCATCTTATAGGGGTGATATCCCGTCCACAGTATTCGGGTTCATTGACATTTATTTACATTAAAGAAACGCAATTTAAATAGTATTCATAATGCGCCTTTATGTAATCAGTTTCAACAGTATTTATATTATTTCGTGGCGATGTAACGTTTTCATTTATGTTTCTAATTGAAGGTTTTAATTGAAGTTTAAATAATTTCGTGGCCTTCGAAGCACAACATAATCATCTGCATATCTGCCAACTCCATTCTCTGTTGTTCTATAAACAAAATGACACAAGCGATTGAACCAATTAGGCTTAGACTAATTAGTGCAATCGATTCTGAGTGCTGAGTAGGTACTGCTAGATGTGTCTAATTTTCACCATTGGTCACCCGCAACGTCTGATTGCGTGCATTTATTGTGGTGTTTCAAACACTGTGGTTCCATACACTCACGAGTAGGGAGTGAAAAATATAAAATACCTTTATTTCACACCGTCATTTATGAGACCCTGGTACTTTCTAAATATGGATAGTCCATCTTGTCTCCAATAAATTAAATACGGTAGTTTCATGAAATTCTACAAGTCGACATTTCCTTACTAGATTAGCCGTGTTCCGCATAAGGTCTGGTTGGAATGTAACGTCATGTGTAGCGCCGGCCCGAAAAGGAAACGCCATTGATGGTGAAAGTGGGGCAGAGACCATCAGCGGGAACTGGAGGCGTCAGTCGGGAATTGAACTGGCAACGATCCAACGTTCTGGTATTTTGGTTTAGCTTCTTTACTAATGCCAGTTAGTAACCAAAAGTTAGATTTAGCTTGCACGTATGATCCTTTTCCCAATTATCGATATCGCGTGATAGGCCGCCCGGCCTTATTGGCAACAATTAAAAACAATTAAATTAAAATAGAAATAACCACGTGATATCGCGTGATATACAATTAGTAAACAACATCTTTTTTACATAATATAAAAGTGTATATTGAGTTATATTGAGCAAAATTAAGACTAAATAGAAGAAACAAATTTTTTTCCCATCTCACTGAAATTCATATTTTCCGCTTGGCAATGAACGTGACAAACTTTTTTCTTTGCACATTACCTGACATGCTATCCCTCTCTTTCGAATCGTGAAGCACCAAACGCACACACAAACCGTCACATTCGTAGTAACCTTGCGATCAATGTAAGTAATTGAAACTTAATAATTTATATTTCATTCGATATCTTGCTTTTTAAGGTTCCGTGCTTACCCTTTGGGGTTAACCGGGACTAAGAGTCCGCTGTCTGTCTGTCCGTCTATCAGTGTGTCCTTCTGTATCTTATAAATCATGATCTTTAACACAGTTGAAATTTTCACAAATGAAAAAAGAATAAAAAAGTATTTACGTGGGGCTCTCATAAAACAGACATGATTTTTTTGACCTTTTATATATAATGATACGGAACCCTTCGTGCGCGAGTCCGACTCGCACTTGGCCGGTTTTTTCTAGATGTGTGATTTCGACGCTAATATGTCAATGACTGAACAATAGCTTGAGCATGATCTTGAACTCTTCTCAACATTTATGCATCGTGAGAAACAACAAGGATTTACACAGGATTTACAAGCACAATAATTATTGTTCTTCGTTAAAGTTATTTTTTTTTCTTTTCTTACTACGGTTCTTTTGCTTTTCAACCGAAACATCCTCCAAGTTTTTACTTATCGTTTGAAATCGAGAATTCCAAATCGTAACCCATCAAAGTTCCCATCACGGGGACTACCTAATAACTTCGTTTTAGATCGGTTACTTCCACGAATATTTTTGGTGAATCTTAATAATATCAAAAAACATATATGTGTTGCATTCAATTTATATAGTATAGTACTGGCTATATTCGGTAATAGTTTCATAAAAGTTGATCTGTCGATTAAACCTCAATTAACTTTTGATATCGGCATTGAACCCTGAACGTCGATTGTACACGCGTATTCACAAAAGATTACGCCATGGTTTAATACCTACGCGAGGTGAGACCATGAAATTTAACTACTCATCAATTCCATGGTCATTCAACACATACACATATAATTTGCATACCTTTTTAACATTGGCCCAAAGATTATTTGGCCCATTGGCGTTAAGATTTTCGTCGGTGTGGTCATCAGCCGTTTAGCTCAGTGGCTAGAGCGTCAGGCCGCGAATGCCGAAGACGTGGGTTCGATTCCCACAGCGGCGACAATCTTTTCGCACTTTTTCTACATATTTGAATGTTCAATCTTAAGTGCAGAGATTAGCACTATAAAAACAATTTAAATTTCTAAAAAGCAATGGCGACATCTCTCGTTCGAATTATCGTTGTAAAACGATATTCGAAATTGTTTGTATGCTGGAAAGGATATAACAATAGATGGCGCCAAGCATTGCTTCAAATGCTAAGAAAACAATGTAGAACAATGCGTTAAGATTTTCGTCGGTGTGGTCATCAGCCGTTTAGCTCAGTGGCTAGAGCGTCAGGCCGCGAATGCCGAAGACGTGGGTTCGATTCCCACAGCGGCGACAATCTTTTCGCACTTTTTCTACATATTTTAATTGGCCCAAATCTTAAATCGCTTGTCCAACAACTCGGAAGAACTATTTCGAAGACAATGCGCACGAAAGGATGTCCGTTGTCGTAAAGTTTTATTATAACGGACGTAAACATCGTCGCTGTCAATTTGATCCGCCGTTGACACTAATAGTGGTCCAACTGAACTTTTAAGTTTAACTTTCATAAATCTGATGGTACGCTTTCAGTCCTTACACTATAATACTGTTGATCGTGGGCTAAAATAAGACTATTACCTATATGTTATATGTTGTCTGATTTTTTTTAAAAGGAGCAACTTCTTCCCGGCTCTCTTGTCAACAGAAACTGCTTTCCGAACCGGTGGTATCTTACGAACCTATATATAAGTTTTTATATAAAATTCGACGATTTCTAAGAAAGCGTCTATTTGAATAAAGATATATGTTGTCTGATTTTTTTTAAAAGGAGCAACTTCTTCCCGGCTCTCTTGTCAACAGAAACTGCTTTCCGAACCGGTGGTATCTTACGAACCTATATATAAGTTTTTATATAAAATTCGACGATTTCTAAGAAAGCGTCTATTTGAATAAAGATATATGTTGTCTGATTTTTTTTTAAAAGGAGCAACTTCTTCCCGGCTCTCTTGTCAACAGAAACTGCTTTCCGAACCGGTGGTATCTTACGAACCTATATATAAGTTTTTATATAAAATTCGACGATTTCTAAGAAAGCGTCTATTTGAATAAAGATATATGTTGTCTGATTTTTTTTTAAAAGGAGCAACTTCTTCCCGCTCTCTTGTCAACAGAAACTGCTTTCCGAACCGGTGGTATCTTACGAACCTATATATAAGTTTTTATATAAAATTCGACGATTTCTAAGAAGCGTCTATTTGAATAAAGATATATGTTGTCTGATTTTTTTTAAAAGGAGCAACTTCTTCCCGGCTCTCTTGTCAACAGAAACTGCTTTCCGAACCGGTGGTATCTTACGAACCTATATATAAGTTTTTATATAAAATTCGACGATTTCTAAGAAAGCGTCTATTTGAATAAAGATATATGTTGTCTGATTTTTTTTAAAAGGAGCAACTTCTTCCCGCTCTCTTGTCAACAGAAACTGCTTTCCGAACCGGTGGTATCTTACGAACCTATATATAAGTTTTTATATAAAATTCGACGATTTCTAAGAAAGCGTCTATTTGAATAAAGATATATGTTGTCTGATTTTTTTTAAAAGGAGCAACTTCTTCCCGGCTCTCTTGTCAACAGAAACTGCTTTCCGAACCGGTGGTATCTTACGAACCTATATATAAGTTTTTATATAAAATTCGACGATTCCTAAGAAAGCGTCTATTTGAATAAAGATATATGTTGTCTGATTTTTTTTAAAAGGAGCAACTTCTTCCCGCTCTCTTGTCAACAGAAACTGCTTTCCGAACCGGTGGTATCTTACGAACCTATATATAAGTTTTTATATAAAATTCGACGATTCTAAGAAAGCGTCTATTTGAATAAAGATATATGTTGTCGATTTCTTTTTATATAAAATTCGACGATTTCTAAGAAAGCGTCTATTTGAATAAAGATATATGTTGTCTGATTTTTTTTAAAAGGAGCAACTTCTTCCCGGCTCTCTTGTCAACAGAAACTGCTTTCCGAACCGGTGGTATCTTACGAACCTATATATAAGTTTTTATATAAAATTCGACGATTCCTAAGAAAGCGTCTATTTGAATAAAGATATTTTAAATTTGAATTTCTTATTATTTGACGATTCCGTGGTGCAGTTGCCAAGGTACACAAGATACACACATGTCGACTGTTTGTGTGAGCTACAGATATTGTTTCGAATCTGGGTGTTCGTTTACATGAAATTATTGTATGTAAGACGTCCATAACAGTAAGGGCAATGATTTAAACGTAAACAATATCCTAAATTTGATTTAATAAAAGTTATATATCAACATATTTGGCATAATATCATCCATTCGGCCGTTAATCTTGATAATCATGTTCATAGCTTAATCAGCCCGCTATAGTAATTGGCTTGGTCACCGCGGCTCGCTGATCCTATTTCCGCACGAGACAGATATTTTTACGATTCATAGATAATAGTTCCGAGTTGGACGTTTATAGATGTACAAGTGCAAAATTTTTATTAACGAAAAAACCAATACCGACCACAAATATCTTGCTCTGTATTCATTTTATAATTGATTTTCAGAAGTTCCCTAATATCTCCGGAGCCCAAGATCCAATACCAATGAAATTAATACGGGACCGCATGGCCACCACCAGCGCTCACTCAGTCGCAAGTTGTGAGGTAACAAACATAAAAAATACAGTCGAATTCAGGACGTCCTCCTTTTTTGAAGTCGATTGAAAATGGTTCAATTAGTGCTGTCACTGCATTGAAATGTGGTCAAGTTAGTGTGTTAGTGACCTTGAAAATCGATAATAAAACGAATACGGAGCGAGATATTTTTTGAAATCGGTTTTGTTTTTCGTTGATAATACAAGTTTATTTTTAATCATCAAATTCGGTTCGCCCAATCGAAAGTTATGAGGTAACAAACATAAAAAATACAGTCGAATTGAAAACCTCCTCCTCTTTTGAAGTCGGTTTAAAATGGACTTGTAACTGTTATAACCATCAAGGTAAGTGCAATAATTTTGGACGAAAAAGAACGACTTCAAACAGGAAACTAAGAACATTGTCAACGCTTATAACAATTAAGGATCGCCCTCGACTTCTCTGGGATACCATCATCAGATCCGGGTTTCCTTATCATGGCACCACCCTTGAGATCTGCTTTCCAACAAAAAAGAATCATCAAAATCGGTTCGTAAATGACGAAGTTATACGCGAACACACATAAAAAAAATAAAAATGTATACGGTCGAATTGAGAAACCTCCTCCTTTTTTGAAGTCGGTTAAAGGATATTTCATTATACTTAAACAAATTTGTACGTAAAAGTTTAATGATTGCATTTAAATGTCGCTTGAGGGAGTGCAAACCCTAGCCTGCCGTGACCCGCTTACCTAGATCCGGGCCGGGACCTTGCCGGGCCAGCCCCATCGACTTTATTCGGCCCGATCCCGCCGTTTCCTGTAGGGATGGCGAATTAATCATGAGATACCGCTGCACGCAGCAATTTGGCCCCTCACCTTGAGGGCGGCATTCGAAAATTTGGAATTTCTTTTCATTTGCCGCTTTGGTCGCGCTATGTTCGGAAACGCGCTCAAAATCGTAATTGGTAGATTTTTTTTAAAAGTTAACTTTCACACCGTGATTTAATTTAAATATTATAATAAGGAAATTCCCTGTAGTAATTTTTATCCCGATTTTTAAACTGACTTAAATTGTTTTTGTATTATTATATATGAGTTCTGAGTTAAATTGTTATTGTGTTACTGTAAATCTATTCTTTATATTGACCAGACTCCCAACCATTCATGTCTTTACATCAAATTATAAGGATTAAAGGGTTTTAATTATTAAATTCCAATTAATTAAATAATTTCCAAGATTTTTTCTTTTTCAATGTAATAGCATTTGTTATTGGGCATTTTTATAGAGTCACGGAACAGTTTCTGATGTTAGAGGAATCAAGGGGAAGTATACCACGAAATACTGAATACGTGAACTGGAAGTGTACATTACTTTCGCGTCGCGATGCGTGAACTAAAAAATTGGTGAAAAATTCATAATCGCGGTATATGTAGATTGTTCATGATGTTTTTTTTTTTCTTTATATATACCTACTATTGCTGCTGCTATGATATACCTACTATTTTAGACATATACTAATAATTCATAATGTTTTGCTAACAACGAATGGAATAAAGTTATTATTTCAACAAATATTCGCATAGCTCGTACAGAGCTTAGGAAAAATCGCGATGGAAATCTAGTTCAATATAAATGGCAAACAGATCGGCGCTTAAGAGGGGATCGAGGCATTCCATCACAAAGGACATTTGGAACTAAAGCGGGTCAAGTGCGTCGGATGGCTCTTTTTGCATCCGCCAGTTGCAAGGGCTGCCACGCCGTCTAGCCGCATCTTCCAACTGCCAACTAATTGCGGTAGAGCTTATATCTGATGGAGAGTTTGCAGATGACCAATCGTCATTGACATTATTATCTTAATCGTGTACTTTAGCTTTTAAAATATACGAACATACTTTATAGAACGATGGACTAGTTTTAAATATTTGATCAATAATTTTAAATCTTTTTTTCTCCTGCCCTTATCCGACCCTAGGTGGGATCGACACGACATGGCCATCATTTATTTTTGGATCTATGCTGTTACTTAAATTATTTTTAAATGGACTACTACTAGGTAGCATTTTTTATTCTTTTCTTTTTTAAACATTGCCCTTACCTTAGGATAACGCTACCCCGTGTTGTAAGGATGATTTACAAACATAAATTTCACGTGGACAAAGACCCAGATCTAACAACTATCTGTGGGTCAAACAAATAATTGTCCCGTGTGGAAATCGAACCCACGACCCCCGACATCGAAGCCAATACCTTGGCAACTGCGCTACGGAGTCATCAAAATGATGTTCATTTTGATAACATTATATTTCATAAAGCGCACGTCAACATTACAAATTACTCATTCGGTTATAGTTGTTCATATTTTTATTAATATTACGAAGCGATGCATTTCAAAATAAATTAAACGTCGTTTCAAGCCGCGAAAACTCATTATAAACTATCGTTGTTCCAGCAAGTACGGCTTTATTAAAACAAACTGCAAAATATCATCACTTACATTTCAGTATTTCTTTATAATACAACAAGCTTTTCACCCAGGGCTTCGCTCGCGTTGAAGCCCTTAAATAAATATCAACCGTTTACAACATTTTTTTACAATTAAAAATAGCCTATGTCCTTTCTCAGGCTCTAGACTATCTGTGTACCAAATTTCATTATAATCGATTCTGTTGTTTTGGAGTGAAAGCTAGACAGACAAAAAGACTTACTTTTGCATTTTTAACGTTTTTTATAGTGCTAATCCCTGAACTTAAGATTGAACATTAAAAGATGTAGAGAAAGTACGAAAAGATTGTGGCCGCTGTGGGAATCGAACCCACGTCTTCGGCATTCGCTCTAGCCACTGAGCTAAACGGCTGATAGCCAAAATCAGCCGACAATCTTTTCATCTCTCGTTCGAATTATCGTATCGCATTTATAATATTAAGTATAGAAGCATCGTTTTTAAATTTATAAGCAGAGTAAACTAGTGCTTTACACACTCATTCCGAATTATAACATTATCCTGTAGAGGAAATTTTCTAATAAAATTGAACGCAGACACACAAATCTGGGATTAATTTAGACATTAAAAAACCAATAGAATATAACCATAGAATCAGAATATAACCATATAGCTATAGAATCTAACCTATAAATCATGCGCCGAGGCCTGTAATGTTAACGGAATATATGCTTTACCACTTACCAATCATTACAAAAATCACGCAGACACACACACATACAAACAGGCGTTAAATTAAACTGTTGTTATGTTTTTTAATTATCTGTTATTGTTAAATTATATGTTATTATAGTTAAAGTCGTCTTCTATCGATCTCTCCAGGTTCCGCTGATTTTTTCGCGATGTAATGATGAGTTTTACCTTTTTGGTGCATTGTTGTCTAAATTTTAATTGTTATTTTTTTTTTATTTTATCTTGTTTATTATGTACCAAATAAATATTTCTTTCTTTCTTTAAAGTATACATTAGAAGGACTTCAGCTGTGGTATGACCACGCAACAGCCGTCGCTGTCTTTTTTTTTTTTTTTTTTTTTTTTTTTTTTTCGTGGGAAAAGTCCTTTATGGATCCCCTGCCACTGGATGGGAGAAGTGGCAGGGGTATGTGGGAGTCATGTTACCCACTAAAAAACCCACGTTGCATCAGCCGGGGACACGGGAACACGTGGACGCAATCTTCCGCGACCGCGGCGCGACTATGGCCCGTTTAGGCCTCCTCTACTATATAGTGCTGTGCCCGTGCAATTGGCACAGCACACGTCACGAGCCCCATATTGAGCGACAGACACTCCCATGTCTGCCGCTCAGGGTCTAAGTACCACGACCTCACATAACACCGCCGTGAATTGAAAGTGTCATACTTCTGCGTTACGTCCAGTGAGTGAGGTAACCGAATATCACTTTAATAAAAGGAGCTAATCTCCATGAGCGGCAGTTATTACTTAACATCAGGTGAACCTGATGCAAACGCTAGCTCGCCAACTTAACTACACAGTTTAAAACAAAATCGTCCCGCTGTCTGCCTGTCCAAATGTATGCTTAGATCTTTAAAACTACGCAACGGATCTTGATGCGGTTTTTTTATAATACACGGTTATACGTTTTTATATGTATGATACACGCGCACCCGTTCGAAGCCGGGGCGGGTCGCTAGTCTTACATTAAAGATATACATTATAGAATTGTTTTGTGTCTCAATTAATCGCATACGAACGGAGCCCACCTGGCACGTTGCATATCGATTGGGAGGTCGACTCAGTGCAGTGGCCTTGAACCGCGGCGCGCTCGAATGTGGGTCAACCGAGCTACACCAGCCTCGTGTTTAGGAGTCTGCCTAACGCCCGATTGATTGTTGTTCTTTAAAACAGCAATATCATACGTACAAGTGATGGTAGGTAATGTCATTGTCTTCCATAAACAAAATCTTATACTATAGACCATATTATTATGTCGTTTTGTTTCTTTATTAATCCTTACTAATATTATAAACGCGAAAGTTTGTATGTACGGATGGATGTTTGTTAATTACATATTTAATTTTAGTACGACAAAGATATTAGTTTACATAATTAAAACTTTAACGTTTAAATAAAAATGTGGTATGGCCAGGCAGTCTTCATCGTCAGAATGGGCAGGTCCGTCTAGGTAAGCACCACGGCCTCAGAGAAGACCTGTGTGAATTGGAAGTGTTATTCTGCGTTTAGCCTGGTGAGTTTGGTAATCTGGACATACTTTGTTGAAAGGTGGCAACGTATTTGAAACCCTACGCGTTTTGAAAATGTTCATGGCCGGCGGTTATCACATTAACATCAGTTGACCCGCCACTTTACTTGCCATCTTCACTACATAGTATAAAATAAAGTCGTCCCGCTGTCTGTCTATCCCTATATATGCTTAGATGTTTAAAAGTACGCAACGGATCTTTATACAGTTTTTTTACTAGACAGTGGAAAGTTAAAAAAATAATACTTTACACGCAGCGCAGCCGGGGCGGGTCGCGGGTCTTACATAAAAAAAAAAACATTTTGTCACGTCATCCAAGCCAGACTGATGTCCTAGCCTAAGTGATGTCCAGCAAGAAATAATTCAGTTCATTGAAGGAAATAAGTACAGGAAGTACATAAAAACGTTTGGTTGAACTTGCGGTCGTAGGTCATTATTTGGACAATCAGTGGTCCGTCGTCGAGACACGCTCAACCCTGACCCGTAAACGCGCCCAAGGTCCCACGCATCCCCGATGCATTCCGCTCTATTTAGCTCTGCACTGAATCCACTCCTGGCCGCAGAACGGGATCAATACGAATTCCCGTTCGGGATTAGTCGCAGCGCTATTCAAATGAAATCGTCTTGTTCGTGTTTGGCCTTTTCATGGAATAGATGGCAGTTAGTTAGGGGCTCGTTTGAAAACGACGAATTGACATGCATCCTCAAAGTCGTGGAAAGAAAACTTTGTGATAGATACAAGACGGCTAACATACTCTTCGTTTAAGACATTAATTTACTAAGAAGTACACAACGTTATGCCGTATAACGTAGAACGGGATGTTGGCGTACTTCATTTTTTTTATTTCTTTTATTTTTTGTTATTTTTTTTTCTCTTTTATGGTCTTTATTTATTTTATTTATTGACGACTCGAATGGCGTAGTGGGTAGTGTACCTGCCTCCTGCGCCAGAGGCTGTGGGTTCGATCCCCACTACTGGAAAAATATTGTGTGATGAACATGGTGTTTTTCTAGTGTCTGGGTGGTATAATATGTATTTATTTACAAAAGAAAAGTATGTTTAAGTAAGTACCCATAGTACAAGCTTTTCTTAGTTGGGGCTAGAAAATGTTGTGTACAAATGTGTCCTAAGTATTTATTTATTTATTATTTATTGTGTGCGTCCTTTTTTTGGTAAATAAATGGATTTTCTTTCTTCTTTTCTTTCTACTTGGCCTGTTATGTAATGTAATGTTTAATAAGATAATTTTTTTTTCCGTTCATAATAGTGCTGGTGTATAATCCAACAATATTAACTATGAGGTTTTAAATCGATGAACTGAAGACATGTTTTATAAGTTTTTCACATGCACACCTACACTAACAAACACAACTTGTTCTTTATTTATTATTTTATCAAGCTCTAGAAATGTTTTTCATCTTTTCTCCCTCTCCTTTTGATCCACATCAATAATCGCTTCACAGAAAGCTTCGACGTGTACAAATAAATGTTAAAACATAACTTTGACTCCCACACGGTATAACACACGTAGTTCAATAACCTGTACTTAAATTTTCGCGAACATTATTCCGTAACACGTATCCCGTATCCTTACTTTGTATTATATTTTTATCCCTTAACGACAATGCATACGAAACCTGTTAGGATTGCGACTATGTAAGTTCATTCACTCTTCAACTCACGAAATTGCGATTTTAAATGTTATAAAGAATAAAGCGGTGTCTGCGGCAGGCGGCCCAGCAGCTTCTGTTAAAGCATCAGCGAGATCATTGATGACGTACCACGGCCGCATGAAAGACCGGTGCGAAGCGAAAGATCATATTTTTGCGTTTTATCTCGTGATTGAGGCAGCCGGGACCCACTCTCTTAAAGGCAGCCCATCGGCAATACAGGTCTAAAGGTGTTCATGGGCTGTCTTTGGCTTGTCTGGTGAGCCGACTACAAAAAATGGCTGGGACTCGGACATTCATTTTCATTTCCAGTGTTGTTGATGGTGATAAAAGTGTCATGTCTATTTGTAATTTTATTGTTTGAGTGCCTTACGCGATCACTGCAGCTTGTTACACTGGTTGCACTGGTAGCGTCAAAGATTTCGCCGGGTTTTTACATAAAATCACCTTTAAGTTTTTATCGTGTGGCAGGGACACGTGTGGTTAAGCTTAGAAAAAAGTGCATCGCTTTCGCTCCGTTCCCGTTATGGCTAAGAATGCGAAAGCTTAATAGTGTAATTTTCATAATCTGTTAACTAATACTCAATCAGTATTAGAAGGTTGCCTTTAACTTATCTGACAGGGGAGGAAGTACGGCCGCGGCATAACTAGGTTATATCTTGGGAATGAGAAATGCGGCCTAGAGCCCTAACTAATGAGTTTAGAGCCTTATCGGGCCGTCCCTGGGGGGGCCGTGAACCGAGCTTTTTGGGTCACCGGTGCGAGGTTGCAGCGAGGTAGGCTGCACCGAGCACCCGTTAGGGCTTCCACCGACTAGTTTAATATTCGGTGATATTATTGTGGGCACTATCATCGCTGGTTTTCATCAATGATCTAACCGGCAATACATATAGTTGTTAAGAACGTGTACTATCACTAAATCCTCGTAGTTAAATAATAAATAAAATAAAAATAAAAAGCCTTTTATTTCTTGCTACACAATAGAAATTAACAATTAGAAAAAAAAAAAGAACAATGTGACGTAATATATAATTAATAATTTACAATAATTTTTTTGGTATAAACGTAGAACCCCCCTCTCAACGAAAGGTGAAGGCCTCCTCCAGAGATGACCAATGTGTTTTATCCTCTGCTACTCGCATCCAGTTGGTACCTGCTATTTTTATAATATCCTCTGCCCAGCGCGCATTTGGTCTGAGAGAGGGCACTACTGAGCCACGATCCTCGTAGATACTTCGAAAAGATTGCGACCCGCTTTTATCCCTTGGCATATTTATGATAATTGATGCTCGATGCCGGACATCCAAACTACGCAAAATATCCGGAAAATTGCAAAAGTGAAACTAATTGTACTTTCAATTGTTTTTATACGATAACTTGGTATTTCTGTTTTAGTCGATCCTTCTTAATAATAATAATAATAATAATAATAATATCGTCAGTGATGAGGCTGTACCTGCCGCGGAAGCATGGCGGGAGGGGCTTTTTGAGCGCCCTTACCGTGCACAATCGCGAGGTGTGCAGCCTCCGCAACTACTTCCTGGCGAGATCGGATGAGTCAATCTACACGGACGTCATTAGTTGTGATAAAGGACTTACCCCTCTATCCTTAGCCAACGAGCAATGGCAGGACCCGGGAGTACTGAGCGTTTCCGACCGAGAGGCCGTATGGAAGGAGAAAGAGCTCCACGGGAGGTTCTACAAGGCTCTACACGAGCCTTTCGTAGATACTGTTGCCTCCCTTAACTGGCTACGTTTCGGTGACCTCTTTGGGGAAACCGAAGGTTTTGTCTGTGCGATACAGGATCAGGTTATTAAGACGAACAACTATCGGAGATACATCCTAAAGGATGGCACCGTCGACATCTGTCGAGCTTGTCGCCATCCCGGGGAGTCGCTTCGGCATGTTATCTCCGGTTGTTCCATGCTTTCTAACTCTGAGTATCTGCATAGACACAACCTAGTAGCCAGAATCCTACACCAGGAGCTCGCTCTGAAATACGGCCTCGTGGAACGGAAACTGCCGTATTATAAGTACTCTCCGGAGGCCGTGCTCGAAAATGACCGCGCCAGGCTCTATTGGGACCGGTCCATCATTACGGACAGGACGATTGTCGCGAACAAACCTGATATCGTGTTGATGGACCGGGCACAGTCGCGGGTATTTTTGGTCGACATTACCATTCCATATGACAGAGAACCTCGTGAAAGCCGAAACAGATAAGAAGACGAAGTATCTGGACCTGGCTCACGAGGTGACCGACATGTGGGGTGGTGTGCCGACCGAAATTATCCCGATAGTCGTGTCTGCGAATGGGTTGATCCCAGTCAGCCTCTCTAAACATCTGAGGCGACTGGGACTCCGGGACGGATCGCTCCAGGCTCAAATGCAGAAGGCGGTGCTCCTCGATACCGCCCGCATCGTCCGCCGTTTTCTCTCCCTTTCGCCCTAACCCTCGGCCGTTTGGTCTCCCCTGCCGAGGGCTTCCGTCTGGTTGGGTCCTATTTATATATGTATTATATAAAATATTTATATATATATATATATATATATATATATATATATATATGTTTATTTTTATCCATAATATTTATTTCATATATGCAATATATATCTATATCTTTATTTTTATTTTTATTTATAAACCCAACCAGACGAGAAAACAAATGAATATCCCCCAAAATAATAATATCTTTATTCACATAGACGCTTGCGCGTTCTTATGAAAGGTCAAAATTTTACAAGAAATTAACACGTTCGTAAGTTACCACCGGTTCGGAAAGCAGTTTCTGTTGAGAAGAAGCCGGCAAGAAACTCAACAGTTGCTCTTTTTAAAAAAATCAGTTTACAATGTAATAGTACAGGTACAAGTCTTGTTTTAGCATAGGTGAGTATCAACAGTATTAACCCCACACATTGGCGTCGTCAAGATATTCGGCAATAGTATAATAGGCTTTAGCCATAAGTGTACTTTTAATTTTTCGTTTAAATTCATCAAGTGGCAGACTTAACATCGACTGTGGGATTTTATTATACATGCGCACACTTTGCCCCATGAACGATCTGTTTACTTTTTGTAGGCGAAATAATGGCGTAGTTAGTGCTAACTACAATTTTGATTTATATGACCAATGATGATTTAGTACGGATGGCGCATGTTCATAATACGCGGCGTTTAAAAATTGTCCCGCTAAAATGATATGACCTATATATGTGAATTTAACATATACGGTATATGAAGTATGATAATGACACCAATTGGGGTATTTTGAGTGCCTCGGTGTGGTAGTGTCATATTTACCTCGTATCTTTACATAATATCGTTTGATAATTAAAAGTTTAAAGTAAAGTAACAGCCTATACACGTCCCACTGTTGGGCAAAGGCCTCCTCTGAACAGAGGGTATCAGGGCACAGTCCACCACGCGGTCCCACTGCGGATTGGCGGACTTCACATATCTTTGAAATTTTTTTGTACAAATTACTGAGTAATGAAATATGGATAATATTTTTCGATCTTACCGACGTAATAATCAGAAAATATGAACTGATGTTTTTCACAAAAGAAATAAATTAAAAAAAAGGAAAAAAAATAACAAAATGACAAATTGACAAAAAATTTAAAATTAAGAAAGCATTGATTGCAAGAAAGTAAGAATTTCTCCTTTAAAGGATAAGATATATAATCGGTACTATATATATATATATAAACGAGCAATTCTTGTATATATATATATATATATATATATATACAAGAATTGCTCGTTTAAAGGATAAGATATATTTAAGACATACGGGATATATTTTGCACTACGTTGAATAGTAGTAATAATGCACAGTAGGATTTGTTCTTTAAACAAACAGATAATTTAATATTATTTTCCTCAAGCGTGGCAACCCTACGTTATGCGCCGAGAATTTCAAGGTCGCGATACTTTTGTTGATTGCTTCGTTCGTGAGATTAATACAGGTTTAGTTTTCTTTCTGTTTCTTTATAATAAAAATTGTATTAAAAAGAAATGTCGAGTGGAACCAGCTGTTGAAGCACTAACTGACCTGGGGTGATGTTTGTATTTAAGATAAATGTTTAACCATTATATAATGGTTAAACATAAAAAACATTAAGTATAAAAGCGTACACATAACGAACTTAATCTAATTTATGATAGTTTATATAGCCCCGAGGACCTCCTTGATATATAAGTGTAAATTAGCCTAACGAACTTTACCTATTAGTTAGAGATAAATAAATGTTGAATCTAATCTATTTACCATAGCCTGTTAAATTTTCCCGCTTTCAGGAGCTCCTTGAATATTTAAATTTACAACTTATGAACCTATAACCATATCTAAAAAATAGAAAGATCTTACAAACTTTGATATGGCGATACGCCAGCGTAAAGACTTTCGTATCCTTTCTAATCTGTTTTCAATCCTTTATGATCCCTCCTCCCCTTCCTATCTAAATGAAAGATTTCAGTTCCGTGGGGACTCGCATTGCCTCAATCTTCGCTCTTCTCAAAATTCGTTACTGTCTGTACCCTCTCATCACTCCGGTTTCATGTCAAATTCTTTCACTGTCACTTCTATCTTACTTTGGAACAGGTTGCCTGATGACCTGCGACAATCGCCAACAAAAAATATTTTTAAAAGAAAACTGTTTGAGCATATCCTTGCTGAGTCTTAGCTACTTAATAATACTTAATAGTACTTAATATGTATGAACATCTGATATGTATTAATGTGTATATGTATGTATGTATATATATGTATATATATTTATATACATTTTTATGTTGGTAGTTTTTAGATTTATTACCTAATTATTACATATTATTTATTTAATTATGTATCGTTTATAACTTTACTGCCCTTGACATTTTGTTTCTGTTCTACCTAGGGTTAGCTGGTAGAGAATGCAATATAGCATTAAGCTCGCCTTTGTACAATTTTCTGTGCAATAAAGATTAAATAAATAAATAAAATATGGATGATGTATTATATGTATGTATTTATTTATTTTTATTGTGTAATCAGTACTTACAAACTATATTTATGTTTTAAACTCAATGAAATGGCTGATTTCCTTAGTGAAAATAAAAAGTTTTTCTTTTATAAATCTGACGGTTTCCACCTATTTTTTCTTATTAATTAGACAAATAGTTTTGCTGCAATAAGTATACTCTAAGCTTTATATTTTAGCTATATGTTTGGTAAACCAAACCTTTTTACTTAATTTTTTGAAATTGAGTTTAAATAAATCGGTAAAACTGTTTAATATTTAATAATATTTGAACAGTGCCGTTAATATTGTGATAGATACAATTGCTATGTTTTTTCATTAACCTAAGAAGCCTTGAGTCGACACTGACATCCTATGTCTTCAATTTTCAGCAGCCTTTTTACACACTATATTTGTGGTACCATATTGATAAAAAGGTAGATTTTCATTCTAGTGCACTCGGTGAATAAGGCATACACTTTCATATTGTGAAATTGATACTGTTTGACTACTACGCTACAACCGCGTAGGTCATATAATTATCACAAATCGAATTACATTAGTTTTACATGTAATTTTGGTCACATGTCTAAGGATGAAAAAATACTCGAAAAGCAGTACAGTATTTTTTCAATCCTTTCCTCACGTTTAGCGCGCTAAAAATACAAAAAAAAACACGAATAATTTACTTACTTGGAATTTAATATACCTTTATATGAGAACGGCTCTAGAAAATTTAACAAAATTTCGTAGTAAACAGATTTTCATAATAAAAAAAACTTCTTTTTGTAAGAAGCTTGTCCTCCAAAGGCGTGGCAAAATTATATGTTATTAACGTCTAAAAACTCATTAAATCACAAAAAAATTATATTTTTTGGGTGCAAAGAGACGTATTATTGCACGGATGTATGTAGGTATGTACTGACTTTAAACGGATAAGATTTTGTAGAAAAACCTATAATTTAATGAGTTACTTATTATCCATAATAATTCTGTAATAATCTCATGGTGCACATTGAACCTCAGCTCCAAAATGTGCTTTAATTAAATTATTAACTTAGTTTAAAATCCCGTTAAGTTAATGTAATATTAAAACCAGAACAAACATAAAAAAATGTAAACACGTGGATAACGTAACGTAACATAACTCTGTAAGTATAATTCTTAATTAAAAAGCTTTCCGGAAGTCGAAAAAAGACTTCGATTCAAATAAAATAATCTCAGTATAAACAAACACATTCCGTTCCCATCAACCTGTTCAAGGAGCTGAATAAATAATATAAATAAATTGTTCCATCCTTAAAATCTTATTTGCACAAACCGATGGGCGAGGTCGCTGGCCTGTCACAGAAACCTTTATTCCGTAAAGTGGCACTTAAAATCTACGTCACTACGTACACAGGGGCAACGACCGATTGACAATAAAGTGACGTCAAAAAGATTACAATATCCGACGCGGCTAAGGCGATTTGTTTTGTTCAATTTTTCATTCTGTCCCTTAAGAGTCAATATTTGGGTGAGGATATACAGCGTGTCGTTACCATCGCGACAATAAATGAACGCACGTCTACCGCTACTAGCCAATAATCATAAAAAAATATTAACGTTAAACAAAATCCATAATTTAAAAAAAAATATTTTTCAAACAAACTAATTAAGTAAAAATGAAACAAAATTTGTAACATACAACTACGCCTATACAACTCGCATTACAAGCCTCTCTTTCTAATAGTATGTTTTGTCTCTTTTAAATTCATTCAACCCATTCATATGCTTTGTGACCTTTAGAAATGAACTTAACGTTTTACACGTAAGGGTGTTTCTTTAATACAATTTTAAAAAGTTATCCTCTATATGTGTATTCATTTATTGTCGCCATTGTAAAAACACGCTGTATAAGTGAATGTGACAGATAATGTAGAACGTATGATACGGAAAGAGATAGCAGTAAATAGAATTGCAACTAATTACGCCGTTTGATGTAATTTGATTGCCTCAGTTTATGTGCGATATACTTATTTTTTGCCGTTTTATTTGTATAAAATTTCATTGGGAGAAACTTAAAAAGAGGTTACAATAATATTATACCAATGCTATACAATTAGTGCTAACTCTGTGATACGAGTATCACGATAAATTTTTCTGCATTCATGTATGTTTTTAGGAGAAATTGCAATTAAGCTTAATCAATTATTATTTCTCTTCTTTCTTGCTATAAAGGAATCAATCATAAATTTAAACAGCAAAGGCGACATCTATCGTTCAAAAACTCTGTTAAGTATTATTTAAAAGCCTTCACATTCATAAAATATGCACACTAGATGGCGCGAAGGATTGCTAAAATACTATAAATAAAGTAGATAAATGTTAAGATGTACGAATTTTGACATATATCTGCTTTATTTGTGAGGGTAAGTGT
This sequence comes from Iphiclides podalirius, assembly GCA_933534255.1. Classification (NCBI taxonomy): domain Eukaryota; kingdom Metazoa; phylum Arthropoda; class Insecta; order Lepidoptera; family Papilionidae; genus Iphiclides; species Iphiclides podalirius. The sequence goes on along the minus strand of OW152824.1, from coordinate 14,751,679 downwards.
ATGGGCGAGATATCCGGAAAAGGCAGTTTCGCATACCATAGCCCCGAATACTTTCGTCCAACTTTTCTACGAAAAAGCAATTCCTGCCTTAATGGTCAACATCCGACCTCTTAATAGCTACATAAAACAACACTTTAAATAAAAACATTTGCCATGAAAGTGTAGTGTAAGTACATAGCACGTAGTATGTTTTGATATTCGATTTGAGATTAATAACTGAAACCATTTTGTAGAAATATATTTTTTCGAACATAGCCTGTCAGTTTTACGTGTACATTTTTTTTATGTGAAAAATTGCCAAGCGAGCAGACGGTTCACCTGATGTTGAATGACTACCGTCGTCCATGGACATCCGCTACACCCGAGGGTTGCAGATGCGTTGACAACCTTTTGAAAACTGGGCTCCGGCTACCTCACTCACCAGACGAAACGCGAAAGTATTATACTCCCACTTTACGCCGGTCTTCTGTAAGGTCGTGGTACTTACCCTACCACCGTTGAAATTCGCTATACCTTAACTCCTAGGGCAGTGTGTGGACGACCCGTGTATGTGTGTGTATACCTTAACAACATTTGCATTTCAAATCGAAGTCAAATAAAATAATAATTTCTTTATTTAGTGTAGGCTTGTGTAAATCCTCATGAGACACGATAAATAGTAGAATAGCTAGAATACGTAAAGTACTGGCTAAACTGACAGCAATTCAGTTCAATTGATGTTCTAGATTTAGAATTTAATTGATATGAATCACAGTAATTTTATTTTATGCAACATGTTTCGCCTTTATGCATGAAAATTGATACAGTGTTTTTTAACAGTATGTAGTTCAACTTTCATTTATTTTTAAATTGAATTATTTATTCTGATCTATGAACCCTAAACTGGTTTATCTCTAAAATGGCTGGTGATTTAATTATTAATGGTAACATAACCTACTTCGGTTTTAGAAATTTTATTTATTTTAAATTACACGCGGGCGCGGGCACAGTTAGTATTGTATAAATTTAACAATATTTACAAATCTTGTCAACGTTGTTCACCATGTTAAACATTTATAAGCCTTGTGGTAGCCGGGGCCCACTTTATTAAAAGGTATCAACGCTTCTGCCACTTAACATCGGGTGAACCGCAAGCTCATTTGCTATCTTTTCACATTAAAAAAAAAAAACCAAATTATTCTCTCAATAATGATGAATTGATTCATCTCCCCTGCTATGAAATATTCTTACTAACTGCGTTATTAAAAGTCGGCAACCACCCTTAAAAGTTTTCTTGCATGCAACCCTTAGGATGTTACGGTGTCCATGGAAGGCATTATCTGTAAAGTATGTTGTAGGGGCACGGGGAACGTGAGTTAAAGACGAGCGCTGCGTTAAGACTGTTTTAATAATTATTTCTCAACCACCCTCCACATGCTAATACATAATATGACAATTCCCTTTTTCTTTAAAAAAAAAACCATTGGGCTTTTTGACCACAGTCATACTATTTACCCAATCCGTTGGATGTTCGACCTTAGCCATAATACCTTGAGTCTGCATTTCTTGTAATTTACTCCTAATTTTATCTTTTAATGCTACTGGTAACTTTCTTGGTGGTATGAACAAACTGGTCTAGCATCCTCTTTTAACTCGATGTTATAATTTCCCGGCAAGCAACCTATTCCTGTAAAAAACGTCTGGATATTCATCTAAAATTACATTTTTCTTTTCTACCCGTGAACACTCTTTTAACTAAGTTTAGCTCCTCACATGAATTCTTGCCTAAAATTGGAACCGAATCCGACTCGACCACAATAAACTGTAGAATATGAGTGTTCATTTTATATTTCACTTTTAAAAAACACTTGCCTATTACTTTTATCTGACCTCCTGAATAACCTTGTAGCTTTAAGGATGTACCTGTCAACTGAGATCGTTGAATGTTTAATTCTTTCAATTTATTCATAGGGAGCACATTCACGTCAGCCAGTATCTAATTTAAAGGTTATGTTTCTACCACAAATTTGCACACAACTGGCTAGCAGTCGTTACACATGTTATTGAAATGTTTATTTACCTGGTCGGAAGAGTCCTCGCGCACCTCATAGACTCCACACATCCTCGAGTAGTGGTTGAACTTTTTACAATTTAAACATTGTTTACACACAAAACCCATGCAAAGTTTAAATGCCCAGCATATGGACATGCTGGGCATTTAAACTTTGCATGGGTTCTACCATATTGTAAACAACTACGATACGTTGCCGTCGGTGTATACGACCCCTTCTTCTCCTCTCGTTGACCTGGACCAGTTTGATTTCCTCGAACACCGCGTGAGTGCTGATACCGCTCCTGCTGTCCCGACGGGCCTGGGCGCGACCACTGTGCGCCCGTTCTCGCGCGCGATGATCTGGAACGCTGCGCTCGTGACGATTGATGTTTCTTTTTTATCATATCAAGTTCTCCATGTTGTGGTGTTATTCCTTGGTTTCCGTCCGATATTTCATAAATGTGGTGATTGGTTGAAATTTCCGTTTTCAAGTTTACGGCTTGAGCGCGAGATAATTCTGCTAAATTGCAAATATCCACTGCCTTTTTTAAGGTTAAATCGGGTTCTCTTAGCAAGAGTTCTCGCAAAGAACTGTCCTTTAGTCCGCATATTAGCCTGTCTTGTACTAGGTCTTGGCATAAGTCTTTGAACTCGCACTTCGCCGCCATTTTGTTTAGTTCGAACACATACTGCTCGACCGTCTCGAATTCACTCTGATCTCGTATGAAAAACCTGTGCCGCTCAACCGTTAAATTCTTTTTTGGATAAAAAAAATCATCGAACTTTTCTAATACTTTGGTAACCGTTTCACATTTCCCCGTAAACTGATCATACACATCCCTACATTTTTCACCAATTATGTGAAGTAAAATGTTTATGTGTACTTTGGGATCTTTTTTACTCAGTTCACACGCTTCATAATAAATAACGAAACTTTTCTTCCACCTGTCTCACTCTCTACTCAAGTTCCCAGATGTCACGTTCACTAGATTGTTCTCGAACATAAACGGTTGCGGTGGTTGTAAAATTGCCTCCATTGTACTTCGAACTGTTCGTATTCTTTCACTTTTCGTACTACTTTTACACTTATTTGTTTATTCTTTATTTATTCACTTCTAATTACTCATAATTTCTTTTTCGTTAGTCCTTTTTTAAATACCGGCTGCGCCATGTAAAGTATGTTGTAGGGGCACGGGGAACGTGAGTTAAAGACGAGCGCTGCGTTAAGACTGTTTTAATAATTATTTCTCAACCACCCTCCACATGCTAATACATAATATGACATTATCAGGAAACGCCTGGTCGATTGGTGACTCGCTAACGTGTTCTAGTGATTCTGGGTTCAATTCCCATACGGTACAAATGTTTGTGTGCCCCGTAAATAATTGTTCTGCATCGGGGTGTTTGTTCCCCAGGATAGTTGACGTCAGACAAGCGGCCCGTCGTACAAAATATAGCCAATACCACTTACAACATGATTCACATGTTGACCTTACCCACGTGGGATAAGACCAGGAGGATGATGGTGATGACCCATAAAGAAAATATAATAGAAAGACCTGTTATTTCCCAATAATTTATTTATTCAATAGTATGTCGATGTAAGTAGATTTTAACATTTCACAAAAGCAGCTTCGGAACGTAAGTAAGCCGGCTAATTTCACACGGTGGCTTATTTCTAATACGGTTACAGGAAAACCGGTTAGCAAACATTTCTTGATCCATGAGAACATTTTCCCTTGCGAATTAACAGAATTTAGAGAAGAATTTTGGATTCAAATCCAGCGTTTTTATTATTCGAATCTCATTAAAATCATTTTTTTTTCACTACAATTGTCAGAGTAATTATCAATTACAACGTTCAGTAAATGTAAAAATACTGACATACACAATTTTTTCCATAAACAAAACGTCCATATACATAAATTTAAAGTACACGATTACAAATTAATGTACACAATAATATTAATGTTGTTCCGTTTAATATTAATATTATTTAATAGCTATAAAAATTTGTGCTGCAGCTTCATGTAAAGTTACTACAGTTAAAATGGAATCAATATCTACAGTCGGCTCCAAATGATTCTTGGGTGTTGATTCAAAATTTACTATGATGTGTTTAGATCAAAAAAATCAAAACAAATCGTTTAAATTTCAACAACTGTTAGCGACATAAAAAAAAGTAATTAGTTATCTATGCTTCTTCTTTAGTTAAATTTTTGAAATTGTAATGAGAGATGAAGAAATAGGTACTCATCTTAAGTTAAATCTGATTGATAGTTTTTAATATACCACAATTAAATAGTTTTCTATAAATAGTCGAATAGCAGTGTAACGGCCTTACATATTATGGTATTTTTTTATGAGTTGCATCTCTCCCTCCTCTCAATTCACGAACGTATTATATCTATTATACATTTTTAGGAATGTCATTAACTAAGTTAATTAATTCAATCAACTTTGATAGTAGACTTATTTTTAACTTTGTTACTAAAATGTCATGGAGAGATGCAATGAATCTGAAAAATACATACGCTATAGGAAATCTCTTTCACTTTTTAGGCATAAATTAGGAAATTGATAATATTATCTAGAAAACTAGGCACTATAAAGTTTACTGTTCAAAAAGAAACTATCCATTGAGTAGGCTGGTAAACATTGATATGTGAGAAATTGTACGGAGTTATTATTGAACGTTGAATATGTAAAAATTGCTTTAGTTCACAATACAGTCGTTATATAAAAGTTATAATATTGCATATTAATTTATAATCTTCGAGCCTGTCTTAATTTTAGGGAAAATTGATTAATATTATGCCCAGAGGAAGTATGTACACTTTTGCGATTAGTTAAGTTAGATAATCGTCATTAGTCTGGAGGGTCATCGTCAGATAGGTTGTTAATGTGGTTCTCATGAGTGAAAGTCATTGCTTATAGTTATATGAACAATATATACTATATACAGCTATTTATATCCGTATACAGTGACAAGCATAGCTATGTGAGCATCATTAAATCTCGAGGCTTCAAATTCAGAAGACCTGTTTCATACTATTTGTCATCAACATTACGCGCCTTCAAGGTATTTCAAATTCGAAATGTAAGGAAGTTGTTAAAATAAGTCCAGGTTTAACATTTAACTCCTAAGCCCCTGACGAGGCTAATAGAATAGGAAAGCGAACTAATTGTTCGAGTCAATGAATGAAATCTGACAATTATTATTTTTTTAACCATGTCACCATTTTCCCTATAAAATTAAGTCAGGCTCAGCACCTATAAAGCTTATTAAAATTACAACTATAGAACTTCAACTAACATTGCTTGCAACACCAATCTATCGCTATTCATAAAATAGTTAGAAATATTTTTACAACCTACATCTAGATGTAAGTAAATCGACAAGCGTTATTATATATAACTTTCAACATCTAATCTGTGATACACACTCAAAATAGTTAGATATCTCCCATTTCGACTCCTCCTCATACAAACCTCTTTACATTCTTTGTTTTATCAACATCTTACGCTTAAATATACAATATTTCCTTAGTCTGCTATTTATTATGTAAATATTACATTTCATCTTCGAATAATATTAGCGCAAGACAAAAATTTGCACCCAATTTAAATCATGCCGAAATTTAATCAATATAAGAACACTTTTTCGAGATAACGCAGAGACTATTGGATGATTTTTCTAAACCAGATGTCAAAAATTTCTTATAGAATTCGTTTAAAATACAATTACAATCTTACAATCTAACACCAAACACAGCAACAGAAAACAGCAATATTTTACATTAATGCGTAATAAACGAAACGTTAAAACACCTAATGTCCTATTTAAATATATTATATTAATATTTTATACAAAACATGAAGTTTACCAAGAAAATGTTATGTACCAATTTTGTATAAATATAGATTAATATATCTTTGATACAAAATAACAGTCACCTATTAAATATAACTGGAATTTAGTCCAGTTTGAATTGTTTGCCGGTGAAATTGTGACCAATGTTACTTCAATTACAATACACATATTAAGTTGAACAAAGTTGAATGTCTCGCGCTTTGCACACCATTGATCAAAGTCTGAAATATATTACTCGTTATAAAAAATACAATTATTGCCTATTCGATTAAATCTCAAACTTGAATGCATGTCTAAGCTCGCGTAGTGAAGTTCTCATTTACGTTATTTCCGTGCAGTAGGATGAAATAAAACATCGCTACAATTTATTTTTGATGGAATTCAGCGAAGTAAACAGTGTTGTCTGTAATATATGATCTTGTACCAAATGCATGAGTACATGATTGTCCACATCTAATCTTCTATAATAAGCTAAACTTCAAATCTGCTCACAAAAACTGTAACGAAATCTTATTGAACTGTATAACATAATCTAAATGATAAAATAATGATATTCATACATATAAAATAAATTTAATTGAAAATATTCTACAACCTGACAACTGAATCCGTTTGTTAACAACAAAGCGATTGTCAATAGTATATCTTGTTGATTGTTATGCAAAAAAAAATTTTTTCTTTTATTCAATTCACTAGCTAAGCTTCGTGTCTATAAAAATAGCAGAATTCAAAATCCGTCTTCGTATCACAAAATGTTTCCTTCAAAAGGAGTCTTGTTCTTTTAAAGCGTCAGTCTTGCAAGCTTCGACTTTGTCTTTGATATTCAATGGATATACAAAAAGAAATAAAAACATAAGTCCGACCGAAAGGCGAACTGTTGCTTCAATTTCATCATCAAACACAAAAATATCTGAATTTGTCCTTTGAGCACGCATTTCGAATAACTGAACTGTTTGCACACGTTTGCAACCAAAAAATAGGGATATCTGTCATGCGTGTTTGTCCAGTAGAAAAATATCAATCTGATTTTTTTTTTTCGTTTAAAAATTTTCTCTAATAATTCGTAACTATCGTGTTGTGTCATAAACGAGTTGGGAGCTGTGTTCGTTTCACAATCAATAGATACGAAAATATAAAACTACGTCTATCGAATTACCTAATTGTATATTCGTTTATCATACAACGTTTATATTTAAAGATCTTTATGTAATTTATAGTTTAGTGTGTGGTGTACTTCGTATGTACTTCGATATTGGAATACTTAAACTAATTAGTTTGTGCATTAGAAGCGGCTTTGATTCTATGGAACGCTTATCGATGTCAACAAGGTTATCCATGTGCAGTCAAGGGACTTGTATCCTCGATTTGTGGAGAGGAAATCTTTATTGACCCTGCGATTTAACAATTATTACTTACGATAATACTAAAACGCTACTTAGAGGTATTATTTTGCTTTGCAAAGAATAACATAAGTAACGGTTCACACTGCTGTGCTGGGACTCATCCGCAATTTATCACCAATGCTAACGAATACTAACTTACTAGCAGCTTTGCTGTCTGCGTTCAGTTCTTTGGAATGTTTGCTGACATCCTGTAACAAGTTAATCTCTCTTATTGTTTTTTATATTCAATAGCACTGATCGTCTTGGGGACTTGAAACTGGTTTGTTGGCTTTTGATATAATTCTAAGAATGAAAAAAAATTTCATCTGATCAAGTATTTTAAATATAAAAAAATTGTATATAACATGGCTACTATACAGAATTGTTATAGCATTTATCAGATGTAGATGTTTGTTTAAACGATGAAAACTGTTTTCTAATTTGATCAACAACATTTTATGCAACAATTTCACTTTATGGTTAGCCAAGAAGTCCTTAAATATTTGGTTTTAATGTCGCTATAATACAGTAACAATTTTATTCAACTAATTTTCGAAAGTATTTAGTTATTTTCAATGCACTACTAAAATCCAGCAGTGTGAAACAGACATTTGTACTGTTATATAATTTAATCTTTTTTTGTTTCTTTTTATTTATAATCAATTGTAAGACAAATTAATATAATCCATACAAACACAAAATATAGGTCCAAAACATCATATTTTTTCTAAAAAATATGCCAATATGCCATAAATACCCAACCCTCTAATTATCTGCTAATTAAAAATAACTACTTATGTATCTTAAAGTAAATATGACAAATTTCCCCTTTACGGTATAAAATAACACTGGCACAGTAGATATGGTAATTAAGACTACAAAGTACACAAAACTATAATTATTATCGTAAAAAAATATGAAAGTACACGAAATAAATTTTTTTTTTTTTTTTCATCTTAAATAACTTTGTGCTAAATGTGCGTTTTCGCGGCATTGATTTAAAAAAAAAAACAAAACCTCCTTACAATTGTATTGATCGTTTTACGTACAAAACTTTATCCTAAAATTAGAACAAAATCGTATATTATGCTAACAATAAATTCACATGTTACGTTCACACGTCACGTGCGGTTGAAAGTTCGGTTCGAACGAGACAGCAAACACACCGGACGATTAGTCCAATAGACGTCGAAGAAGATATTGCATTCAGTCTAAAGGACAGTAGCCGCTAGCTGCCGCAGCGTCACTGAAAACCAATTCCTTGTCCCTTCCAGGGGATTACACACCCGTGTGGTTGAATATGAACGACACGGCATTCTTGTCCACCGGCGGGGACCTTCGTGTTATTGATGCGTGGTTGTTGTTGTTGTAGTGCCACGACTTCCTGGTGGACGTGCTTGAGGACTGCAGTGCAATCGTCTCGTAGTACCGCAGCCTGCCGCAGCACTTCCTGCTCTTTATATTGCCACGAAACCCTTCCTGTATTTCTTGTTGAAGAACGCGTACAGTATCGGATTGATGCAGGAATTGGAGGCCCCCAGCCACTGCGCTAACGGCGTCACCACCGGGAACATGTCCTCCTCCCATTTCTGAACCGGCCCGCCCAGCTTTATCCTAGCGAAGATCAAATACAACGGGAACCAGGACAGCACGAATAATATAACTACCGCCACAAGCATCTTGACGACCTTCACTTTGGATTTCTGCTGCATCCTCTCCATCTGTGCGTCTTGCGTGTCAGTGGGGATGGAACGTCTCCAAACCTTGATCCAGATCAGGATGTAGCACATTGTTATTAGCACCATCGGCAGGATGTAGCAGAAGATGAGGTTCCCGATCACGAAGTACAGAACCTCACTCAACGGGTTCGGCCAGATGTCCAAGCATAGGCGGACGTGTGGACTCTCCTCGAATACAACCACCAGGTCGAAGAAGAACACCCAAGGCGTGGTGACCGAAATGGCAAATATCCAGATGAAGACGATCATCATGCGAGCGCGACGCTTGGTAATTTGGCACTTGAGTGGCCACCAAATGGCAAGGAATCTGTAACAAAGAAAAAAGCATTTTAATATGACGCTAACAATAATCATTATAGTTAAAATTAGTTATGGACGAAAATTAGCAAACAATGTTTAACAATCAATAATAGTATTATATTTATGATGGACCTAATCGAAATATATATTCCGTTAAACACAACAATCATTCAGTTCTTGTCATGTTTCTTTATTATTTATCTTATTTTTAAGCTATTTCTGCAAAAAATTAAACGGCTCACAAATTATGCTCGAGGAAATTATCTGGAGTCGAGCAATTTTCTCGGAGGATATAAACCTACCCGCGCGGCAACAACTTATCCAGTCTGATAGGCTAATTAGGTTCCAGCAAAAAATAAGAAGAGAGAACGGGAAGACGCTGATTTGCGAGATGAAACAGGTTGTACGACGTGGTTTTGGATGTCCAGTAAATTTCCGAATGAGGAAAAAGTGAATGTTGCTGCCAGCTATTGTTGTAGGTAAATTGTGTTTGCATATCGACTATTTACTACGGATGATATAAAGTATTGAACCCGGAAGAATTGAGTTCGATTCCCGCAGTGCTAATTGCGACAAACTTTTCATCCTTTTTTATACATATTTTAATGCTTCTTTAGTGCAGAGCTATAACAGCTCTGTTTAGTGCATGATATAAAATTTCAAATTTCATATAACAATGGCGACATCTCTCATCCGAATTGTTTGATGTAAAAATGTAAAAATAGAAGCATTGCTTAAAATGCGAAAAATGTTTCATTGTAAGTGCAATTAGCACTATGAAACATTAAATTTTAAATAGTAAATTTATTTGTATGATGTATATTGAATACCTGATAAATAAACATAGAATGGAGGGACGATTTGAATTGCAGGTTTTGAACTGCACATGAACGCTCAAAGATCGGTGATGAAATAAAAAAACAAATGACAATAAACTTTAACGGTGGTAGGGCCACGCAGCAGCCTCGGCTGTTGCACGAATGGGAAGGCCCGTCCGGGTAAGTACCACGATCTTACAGAAGACTAGCGTAAAGTGGAAGTATGACAAATACTTTCGCGTTACGTCTGGTGAGTGAGGTAAGCGGAGCCCAATTTTCAAAACGTTGTCAACGCATCTGTAACCCTCGGGTGTGTCAGATGTCCATGGGCGGCGGTATTCACTTAACATCAGGTGACCCGTCTGCTCGTTTGGCAACTTTTCGCATAAAAAAAATAAACTTAAGCAAAGGATACAAGAAATAATATCTGACGCAGTTTGTGAGATCGAAATGTTAGCTAAACTTAGACTTAAATAAATTTTCTGACGGTAAATTTTCTGTTCTATATATTATAAGATTTAATAGGATAATAATATTTGATGATTATGGTTATATTTCAATTGGTCGTTATTTAACTTATTTCCTGGTCCGTTCTTGGCAGCAAAATAAGCATTCACACACGTGTTGGGGACCTTGCAAACATGCATCCGTCAATCAAACATGCCGGATATTTAGCTAACAGATTATGACACTTGGACAATTTAGATTAATTTCAATGAAGAAGAATTGAATCGAAGAAAAAATCATTTTATAAACTTATTTCATTTGTTCATTTATATTTTTTCGTAATAGTTATTTTGAACATACAATATTTTTCATACATTTTCTATTTGCAAGAGTTCGGTGACGATCTCAGAATCTTCGTTCCAATACCAATTAAATTAATATGCGACCACGTGGGACGTAAACTAAACCTCAAGCCTGAAGGTAACAAACAAAAAAAAAACACAACTGAATTGAGAACCTCAGCTTTTTTAGAGTTAAAAGGGCAAAACGAGACCTTATTACTAAGACTCCGCTGCCTGTCTATCTGCCTGTTCGTTTGTCCGTCTGTCACCAACATGAACCGTGATAGTAAGACAGTTGAAATTTTCACAGATGGTGTATTTCTGTTGCCACTATAAAAAACAGAATAAAGTAATATTCAAGTGGGGCTCCCATAAAACAGACATGACTATTTTGCCGTTTTTATAGATAATGGTACGGAACCATTCGTGCGCGAGTCCGACTCGCACTTGGCTGATTTTTGAAGTCAGTTGAATAAAACTCCTTCTCATTTATCACTTATCATAACATAAAAATAAAAAGTTAATACCACATGTATTAAATTTAAATAAAAATTTTGTAAATAAAAAAGAAATGACGGGCATGATTTTCTATATCAAACAAAATAATGGATGCAAGTGGCTCAGGATCGTGCTTCGTGGCAGTCTGTGGGTAAGGAAAACAGTGGTCTCAAACAGGCTGAAATATATACATTTATAAATACTATAAATAAAAATAAGATACACAAACAAAAATCTAACAAATGCTCCCTACAGCGGAGGAAAGTTATGTTTTATTTGCTTTACTATTTATGCAATATTAACTCAATTGTAAGTCACTTATTTAAAGTCTTTTATTATTAAAAGGCTAACGTCACGCTTATTATCATAAATTATGTTCTAGAAAAAAAAAATGGACAAAATTACCTATCGAAACAAACAGTATCAACATTTCCTTTACTTAAACAAAATTTCATAAGTTTAAATTTTTTACATCATTTTTAATACAACACCTTTCATTAATTATGAACGAGAATTTTTGTACCTCTAGGAGGTACCCTAAAAATGCATCGGCTGCTTTCAATAAGTCGCCTTGAAACGTCAATGGAGGGGCCGGCTCAAGACTGTCCGCTGTCACCATAGACTGGTCAATCGCCGTTTATCTTGACATAGGTCATAGGTACCAACGTGTTTTCAATAGTTCACACGGCTTTCACTTTCGATCACCTCGCTCTCATTATGCTACTAAATTCAGTGCTGACCGATCGGTATTACTTGCATAATTAATTGAACATAACTCTTACGCTTTAAGCGCAGACTAGCGCACGGTATGTGCTTTACGGATCCTAATTTAAATCTCGCATTTCAGTCTATACGAAGGAAGGATGTTTTGCCGGGAAACCATAATGTGACAGGCATATTTTGTGGGTTCATACTTCTGCATTTCATATGGTGAGTAAGGTAGTCGGGGTTTATTATAAGGTGGCAACGCCTCTGCAACCCTGCGGGTGTTCCAAATGCCCATGGGCGGCGTTTATCACGTGACATCAGGTAAACCGCGATCTGTATTGCTACATTCTCACAAAAAATATATAGAACCACATGAAATATAGAGCCCCAATAAATGTTTACAATTTAAATAATCATTATCTATTACACTTGGGAATCAGATTTAAAACTCTTACGCCTTTGCACCCATGGTTTATGAAGTTTCAGGGAGAGTTCTAATAATAAAGTAATAAACACAAAGTTAAATTCAGTGCGACTTAAATATATCAACATACCTTGTTAAAGTATATAAGAACAGAGTTATACTCTTAAATGCGTTTGTTATATAATCTAAAGGAAATTACTGCTTCCTTCTAGACACTAGCAGCGACTTCCTTTAAAAGCAAAAGCCCGTTTTGTGAAGTGTACAACTGGGCGAATTTAGCGTTTTATTTCCGGCTCCCATTGTTTCTCACGTCGCGAAACAGGTGACAGGCGGACAGGCTCGACGGATTGACAAATAGCTCTAGGGATGGGGTCCGAGGTCGTTGAACCCATTGCATTAAGAGTCCGCGGGTTCAATGACCGCGGCTAACTAAATCCGGCCCTTGGTAGCCGAGCAGTTAACATGCAAATTACGCGTACGAAGTTGGAAATTCGGCATTTGATAACTTATTTGGTCTGCCGCGTCGAAGTCATCCCTACAGTGTATTAACCAACTATTTTTATAAAGTTTTCTTCGCACAAACTTGTTCACACTGAGCTGTTTTTTTAACCTCACTACAACACAAGTCTTTAAGTTATACTAAATAAACAAACATCTGATTGATCGGTTCGGCAAATGAGCCTAAGTTCACAAATATCTGCTAAGTTACTATGGAACTACTTATAGCTGATGAACAGACTTGTATATGTTTTTATGTAAGAAGATGGCAAGCGAGCTGATTGTTCACTTTTTTTTTGTTTTACTTGAAAAGTTTCCAAACGAACAGGCGGTTCACCTGATGTTAAGTGCCGCCGCCCATGGACATCTGCTACACCCGAGGGTTACAGATGCGTTGACAACCTTTTGGAAATTGAGCTCCGGCTACCTCACTCACCGGGCGAAACGCGAAAGTATTATACTTCCACTTGACGCCGGTCTTCTGTGAGGTCGTGGTACTTACCCGGACGAGCCTGCCCATTCGTGCAACAGCTGAGGCTGCTGCGTGGCCCTATCACCGTTACGTGGCCTACCACCGTTGTAAAGAGATAACCGTCATCCATGGATATTTGCAATACCCATAGGGTTGCAAATGCGTTGCGTCATTTTAATTAAGTGTGCCCTGGTAACCTCACTCACCACACGAATCGGAGAAGTATAACACTTCCCCTTCACGCCGGTCTTCCGTGAGGTATGAACCTCCTCGGACGGACCTGCTCATTCGTGCAACAGCGAAGACTGTTGCGTGGCACTACCGCAGTTCTCATAGAGAATATTCTTAGACCATTAACTTGAGAAGCATGGAATGTTACTTTTGGAACTTGACTTGGGCCTGTAAAATTCTAACTTGCCTCTCTGGCAGTAGGTTCATCTTTTTAGAGAATTTTTTTATGTATGAATGTGTGTGTGTTATTTACGTCTATTACTTTGACCCCCATGGCGTTTCATTAAATTCATCATCATCATCATCATTTCAGCCTGTTCGTATCCACTGCTGAACATAGGCCTCCCCCACAGACTGCCACGAAGCACGATCCTGAGCCAACTGCATCCATCGACTCCGCACACTTGCCAGTACTAGGCTGCCACTCGTGAACTTTTCTTCCCCACCGGTTATCGTTGGAGGGCCCATCGCCACGTCAGCTTACTAACCCTCTAAGCTATGTTGGCTATCTTTGTCATAAGATTGAAGAAAAGAAAATAAAAATGTTGTTTAATTCCAAATTAATTTAACAGAAAAGGTTTTTAACAGAAAATTTAACGTAAGTGGCAAAGGCTCGCTACTTCCCTTAACAATTTAAAATTTAGAAAAGACAATCTTTTAATATTTATTTATGATTAATCCACTCGATATATCTGTGTGTTTGTGTGTGTGTGTGCGTGTTCGTCTGTGTGCGAGTGTGAGACATAGAGAGAACGAGGCATATCGCAATTGTCTTATAAAGGCGCTATCTCGCCTAAGACATCATTTTATGAATATACTGAACATATGGTATGAAATTCGTATCCACGCGTGCCAATAAATCGCTCGAAATCCGCCGAAAACGCATTAATCAATCGACCGCAACCCACTGGCATTTGACATGACAATGGCGAGGATATTCTTGGCACCATTTCAGTCTCACCAATTCATATTTTTAACGACAGAGAAGGAAAAGCCGATGATTTGACGTCCGAAGAGAGATTTCAAGTTAAGGTCCACACCGAATTACCAGTTTCAATAAAGCCATAGTCTTCCATGAAGAAACAAGTACGGCAAAAAATTCCTTTAACGGTTATTTATGCTACTGGAATAATACCTAAGCCATAATAATTGAAAGGTTGTATGTCAATTCGTATCAAGCGTTTTTAGCATTAACCTATACATAGCTTTGATGTCCTGTCTTTTTTCACACAGCAGAAAAAATTACCTTCCGGTTTATGTAAAAAAGTTTCTTTAAAAAATAAAGAACCGACTTCAAAAAACTCTATGAGAACTAAAATTTATAAAATAATATTTTTTTTTCTTTTTAATAATAATTAATAATTAAATTAAATAATAATTAATCTTATATACCTATTCAAGTCTTGAAAATAATAACCTGACCTTCCTAACCTATAACAAAATTTAACAATTTTTTTGAGTAAGATTTTTGCAAATCCGTCTGTATATTTGTCTAGAGTTATGCCCGAACATACATAAAAAATATAGAAACATCCGAATTGAAAACCTCTACCTTTTTTAAGTCGGTTAAAAATAATTATTTTAAAAACAAATAACGCATTTAAATATATACTCAAACTTTACACTTTTGTTAAATTATTTATATAGAACAAATAAGTCAATCGTACGACTTGTTTTTATTTTCTTAAAAATTAAATGATCATTTATCCGGCGTTCACTTTTGGATTTTCCAATTTTTTTTGCATTTTTACACATTTACGATAAATACAAACAAAACATACAATTACATTTTTGTATTGCTAGTAACAATTAATAAAATAAATTTTCAAAATTAAGAAGTATATACTGAGTCCGTGTGCACGCAAATGGACTATTTATTTCTTTCTTAAACCGTCATATGTGAAATGATATGTGGCGTAGCTCTCATTTGTATGACATTGACATCAAAATACCATAATCGCGCTGCTAACCAGAGATACAGATGCATAGCAAACATTCTTAGTGCAAGATAATAAAGTCTAATATTACATTAGCTAACCTTAAATTGAAAATGGTCACGGTGATATTTTTTTCGTCTGTTTGACATAGTTTTGCATTCGGGCTTAAACCGGCTGTAGATTGTAAGATCTCTTACAAATTGTACGTCAATATACATATAAATAAATAAACATATCTACTACTATTACTATCAAACAAGAAATTTTAATGACGTGGTTGAAAAAAATTGCTGTCCTAATGTTTTGACGACACGATTGGCGTAGGCGCAAGAGACGGATACCTGTGTCTTGCGCCAGAGTTTGTGTGTTCGAACCCCACACAAACCATTGAAGAAAATTTATTACTGTGATGAACGTAGTGCTTTTCTAGTTTCTAGGTATTTATATATCTACATTGAATATTATATTTATTAAACCCGTGGTAAAAAAGTAATATTTGCAATAATTATTATTGTGTTGGATATAAAATCAGGTTATGGTGGTAACCATAAGCTCTATTCCTCAGTGGCGGCATCAAATCTTCTGCCTTTTCCCAATATGAGCTGGATCAGCCAGATCAGATCCTACCATCTGAAATAACCTCTTTTGTGTAACACTTTTCGCGGAATGCGCTTAAAGACAGTAATAAAAAATAAAATGTTTCAGCAAGCGAACTGTCAAATGAAATCTCAACTTTATGGAATCGACACCTTTAATACCATTATTTGAGCGATAACTTAAGCTTTAAAGTACACTGCAGACTTACTCGTATTTCGCCGTATTACGTTTTTATGAGGCCTTAAAATGCGTTGTGATATTTACGATTGTTTATGGTTCACGCTTTCGATTTGATTACCGTGTAATGTCAAAAGATTTTTTTAGCATTTGCTCCCCTTGATGTTAATGACACGCAAATTATCCAAATGCGCCATTGACGTAGAGGCAAATACATTACATAATATATAAATAACCGATGGCCTACCAGTTGATGACCGAATGTAGTATTATTCTGTACATTACGAAATAAATAAGTTCAAGTAAATACTTAATGGGAACATATATCTCATAATGGAATAAATTCGGTAAAAAGAAATTAGTGTACGTTGAAAAGACTTTAAATGTTCAATGTTGGCTCTCTTGGCGATTGTGACATTCATTGATTGGGCAAATGATACCACCTACAACTGATAAAAGTAGATTTGCTATATTTTGCATGAGAGTTTGTTCCTTCTTCATGCCGTGGTTATGCACTGTGGTAGAGCCACGCAACAATGTACCGTTTTACGAATATCCGGCTAAGTGCAACGGCCACACAGATTACAATTTCTCGTTTCAACTGGTCGGTGAGTTAACCTGCTATATAGTCACTATTTAAAAGATTGCCAACAGATCTGCAACCCCTCAGGTGTTGTAGATATCCAGAAGCGACGGTAATCATTTAACATCAGGTGAACCACCTACTCGCTAGCCTTTTCTTTACCTATCGCATTAAAAATTACTCCCCGGCAGAAAAGACATTTCATTCTACAAATAGAGATGGACCATTCACTGGAGTTAAAAAGAACTATTTTTGACCCTGATTAAGTTATTCATTTAGAAACACGCGGTCGAAACCGCGGGTGAGAACTGCTCAGAAATATTTCGCAGTCAATAATTCAGACAACACGCCAGTCGTTATTTCGATTTTATCGAGCGGCCATCGAAAAATCAATCGACAGTTATATGCTATCCGTATTAAATAACCATATTCTTTTACCGCGACGTTTGTACCAAGACTGATAACTTCAACACAGCTGTCACATTACAATCGTTTAATTACTACGAAAGCGCTAAATTAATAAGAGCTCCACTGGTAAAATCTTTATCGTAAGAATGATAAGCGAACGTGTTGAAGGTAGCCCTTAAGCTGCGGTGATATGTTCGATAATACATTTCTCGGCATCAGCCGGCGAGAGTTCGGGTGAGGTGATTTATATCGCTTCTGATGACGCAAAAAGGTCACTCCTCCTGACGCGACGGTGAATGATTTATCGAACACCGTCGATTCGCCGCCGTACGCCTTTATGGGCGAAATTAATAAGAAAATGTTTGACCGACACGCAAATGGTGCAATAACAGCGTTCTGCGGTTAATAAAGATAATTTATTTTTTCACAAAATCATTTCTGAAATTATATTTAAAATTATATTAAATTTGATGTTCAGCACAACGTTGGAGACTGATCGCTAAACCAAGCAAAGCCTGTATTTTAGACTATCAGATCTTCCCAATTTTTATATCCCAATTCTTAATTTTACGCCAATATACATTTAAATGAAACTAGTTTATCGCGATAAAATCCGTAAACTTTTTTAATTATATCTTTATATGTGCAATTCTCCTGTACGAGTGTATGTTACTGAACTCCTCCTAAACGATTTTAATGAAAATTTTTGTGTGTCTTCAGCTCGAATTGAGAATGGTTTAGATTCACAATACGATCCACTACAATATTTTTTTTATTTCTAAGTTGTCGAAGTTAAGTCGTGTGTTCAGGACAACGTCTGTCCGCTCGTATTATTATAAATGTTTAGTAAAACTTCTAAATTTTCTACAATTGCATTAATACGCGAATGCGTGCATGTGTGAACAGGCACACACACGTTTATTTGCAAATCATTTTACAAAGAAAGATACTTTTAGGGCCCATATTAAGCCGCCATTTATAAACAGCTTTCTTGGCAATTTTAGAAAGAACGTCCTCGAACGAACTTGTCCTCGTTCGTTTTCTTATATTTATATCCCAAAAACTGATAATGATAATTTGAAATATATTTTACACACGGGAGCAGTGCATGGGCATGCGTCATATTTATTAATACATCATAGTGTTTCACATTTCTATATATATAAAATGAATCCCTATTTCCCTTGGTCACGCCATCACGCGTGAACGGCTGGACCGATTTCACTTTTTTTTTGTTGTGTTTGTTATTATCAGGAGAAGGTTCTTATGAAAGAAAAAATTTAAAAAATTGCCTGAAAAAGTCTAAAAACAACACTTTTCTATATTCACGTACAAAAGATTGGTAATAATACTTAAAAGTCAATTTGAAGTCCCCATGTAGGTACATAGATCTTTAAAACTACACAACGGATCTTAATGCGGCTTTATTATTAGATAGAGTAATTCATATGTATAATACATTGCACACGTGCGATGCCAGGGAGGGTCGCTAGTCTTATAAATATATTTACTTAATAACTGCTACAAACTTTCGTTGATTTCGTTTAATAAGTTTGTTACTAATAACCACAGAAATAAAAAATTAAAATAATTTATTCATCGACATAAGAGACATACATAAATCTACCACTAATGATTGAGTGAGTATTGGTAATAATAAGATTGGAAACTTTGATCCGTTAGAGGAACCCCTCCTCTTACCGATCATTAAGTTTCCAATCAACGCATTATGTCGCCTCATGTTAAACCAAAGCAAAAGCTTGATTCATTAATTAAAAGAAAATACATATGCAAGAACACTTTATTACTACATTATTGCCCACGATACTGATAAAGCGATAAAGTATCTCGAACTGCGTAACAGATCTTTCACGGGCGATGAAGCGTCGGAGATAATTCAAAGGGGAGACCGTGAAACGCACCGTTTGTAAGGAGAGGAGATATCGTCTCATCAATTATCATGTCCCGGGCAATTAGTTGAAGACGGGCCCGGCCTTGAACCGGACCTTTGGGCAAATCGGTGACATTTGCAGCTATAAATATCGATTTCGAGATGATATATGTCTTAAAATCTTGATACCTCGGCGTTTACGATTAATGTTTAAGTGTGAGGTCATCGATGGGCATTCATAGTGACCATATGGTCATGTATATATTTTGAATTGCATATTTGCATTGTATATTCGTTTGAATGAATTCGTTTTTAATTTTAGTATGTTAAGTTAAATTAATAAGGTTAACATTTTCGCGTGAAACGTAAGCTAAGCTTTTGAAAAGACAATATACATTTTACGTACAATAAGTAAAATATCTTTAACGTGGACCTAGATTATTATGTTATCTGTATTATTAAAATATTGAATAGGTTTGAAAATTTTTCATTTACGATTGTAAATAAACTTTGGGCAAGTTTTGACCTATCACTGTTTTTACTTCCGAGTATTAGTTAAAATAATATATAAAGTATTTAAGTGTTTACGTTAAGAATGCATGCAACAGATGACAATAATCCGATTAGTGTTATTAAATCCATGTAAATAAGATGAAAATATAAACAAATAAATCAAAGAATGTTCCAACAAATCATTTACATAGATTATGCTTATATTCATTTCAAATTAATAAATACTCTAGTCAAACTGTTTTGGAATAGTACAATAGAATTTTAAAACCACGCAAAAGTGAAAACACAAAACAAAACAAAACACCGATGACAACATTTAGAAAAGATCTAGTAATCGCGGTGTTTTACAACATTACAAGTGTTAAAATCCGTTTAAAAAATTACTGTAGAATCAACAAGTTCGCGTGATCGACTGGAGTTCGCGCGAGTGGGCTATTAGTGGTTGACCAATCCAAATTACAACCTTAAATCTCAAGGGTAAAGGTGCTGACACGCTACCAGCAATAAAATAATCATAATTATTTTATTATAATGTTGCTTTACTGCACAATAGTATTTTCCGATCTACGTCTAAAAGGTTAAAATGTATTCATACACGAAAAAAAAATCAAAAATCTTGTGTAAAAAAGTACTGCTTTCTAGTAACAGAGATGAATAGTAAAAATTATCAATCAAAATCCTGTGGTTCTCAAAAATATACTAATCTGAGGTGCATCTTTGTAAACTTACTAAGGATTTCGTACTAATTAAGATAAAACAAAAAAAAACCCTTAGCGAAAATTTATCTATCCTCGTATATGCTTTCATAGTCCCACCTAAATTTTTACAGAGCAACAGTTATATCTAGCTGTGGCTTCCAAATTTGACTATACCGAGTGTCGCCACAGCTTCACGTGATTGCTATCAAACGTCAGATCACCCGCTGGGAAAATCTGAAAATTGCCTAAAAATTTTATTGTTTTTGGTCCAGCCGTTTTTAGTCAAAATCGATCCAGCCGTCAGTGGCCACGTATACATATTGTCTTTTATAGATGTTTTAATGCATCCATTGCTGTGAAACAGTTTTTCCACTTAACAAAAGCATTATCAATGTCAAAGCACATTGTAGTCACTTGCAAAGGCTCGCTCGCTCACCCTAGTCTGAAAAGGGCTTTGCGAATCGTTGACACCTCATAGGCTCCCGTCAGCCGTCAGTTACACCGTCAGCGGTGTAACCCAGTAGCAGTTTAAAAATCACCATCATTTACTTTAAATTACAACCGACATTATTGTAAGTCAAATTTAATTATCGGTCTTTCGCACCGCTAATATTTTTACCCTTTACGCGCTATTAATTTGCTCGACTGTTATGTTTATTTAAACATAGAGTTTTAAATGTTAACATTGAAAGCGAAATCACTTACGTGCGCACAACATAAACAAAGACAAAGAACAGTCACGAATATGTCAACGGTGTCGAATTTTCATAGCGGGATATTTAAATGTAAATGGACTCGGAAACGTCACTTTTTTATTTACACGAATGCTACAGATTGTTAAATGAAACTTGTTAAAATATATTAGATACATTAACAAAAAATCTTTTTAATTTTTTTTAATAAAATAATAATTTATACTTTTAGTACCAAATATAAATTAGCACAACAAAATAATTTAAGAACTAAATTGGCGTCTACGAAGCACAAACGTTATGGTAGTATTATCGGTTTCTAAAATATTTGGTATTTTTTGTTAATTAGTAAATACTATTTTGATTCATTAACACATTGCTGATGCTGCTGACGATTTTCATTACACGCCAAAGATATAAGTGCAATAAAGTAAACTTTATGAGTAAAGTGGGCTCCAACATAAAATAAAAACATGCAGATAAAAATTTAAAAATAAAATTAAACTTTAACGTTTAGGAAAAAAGGACACAAAATTAAGTATATTTTCTAAATTTTATAATATACAGATACTTCATATGAAAATTTAATGGGTATTCTTTTATTTTAAAAGTGCAAACATTTTTATTTATTTTACAAAGATATCGTAAGTCATATTATTTTTACGGTTAAGCGACAGTAATTAGGAATCGTTTAATATTACACATACCATACACAATACACAGAATAACAAGACAATTTCACAACAATAACAGATGATTTGTGGTGCATGAATTTAATCACGGCAAAAGTTTAACCTAAATCCTTTTATTTATGAGAGAGTCACACGGAACACATGGTAAACGGTGATTGTGTATACAATGGAGGCATTGTATTGAAGGATAATTTTATATATACCATGAAACTTGTAGGAATGAAAATTGTCTAATTCTAGTAGAGCTTCATAGTCTGATAAAACTTTCGTATTAATTTAAGTATTTATATTTCTGAGGAATAGTTACTTGAATTGGCAATGGACCGGCTGTATAGCCCGTAAAACTCATAACTGGGGAAGAATGGTTCTCGGGTGGCAGTCTCGTATTGGCTATCGCAGTGTAGGACGACCCTCCACTAGATGGAGTGACGGCCTGTACAAATGTGCGGAAAGTCGATGAAGATCGATTGTGCTTGGTGGCAGTCTATGGGAGAGGTCTTGGGAGACGCCTATATTCAGCAGTGGACTCGAACATGCTGGAACGATGATTAACTTAAGACTGTCGATAAACAACCCTTAGTACGGTAAGCATTGCAAAGTGAGTGCCAATTTTTAAAAGCGCTACATATAAGTTGGTACATGTAAAGGTCTATACCCCAGATACATTAGGCAGTGCTAACATTGGTACACGTCATATTTAATTGATCCAGGCTATCAAATAACAACACTGTCCTTTTACATTTTGCAATTAACTGGAGAACATTATGAACGACGCTCATTAAATATTGACAAAACGGTATATTTTCAAGGTACTTATTTGATTGATTATTAGTTTTAAAAGTTATAGGAAATACAAAAATGATTCTGATATTAATTAAAAAGAACTGAACGGAAAACGCATGAATAATATATAATAAAAGATGGGTGGGCAAAGCTTCTCTTAAACACCATTTTATATTTTTCATGTTAACACACCTTAATATTATGTTATAAATATAACTGTAAAACTTTCATTTATCTCAAATTTCCCAATATTCCCACAACTATCCTATAAAACGAAAAAAAAATCTCTCAAGACAAGTGTGGTTGTAATGCGTTTAAGAATAACCTACAGAAGAATCTCGGCCGCATCTGTTAGATACATAGACTATAATTTCATATGTCAACATGAATATGCCTATATTAGTAAAGAATAAAAGATATTTGAAAATTATACACAGATACATGAGCATATGTTGTTTAATTCTCCGACCATCTGGCCACGAGCTTACGTAATTATACACTGTTGCTGGACAACATCGTTTCGTGGATGCAATTGTAGAAGATTATTCTAACTACGTAAGGACAACTTACATATTTCGAAACGCATAATGGCTCCATCGTTTTCTTAATTGAGTTGCCAGATCGAGTTTTTGGAGTTTCGGTTCCTTAAGTTGAGGGAAACCGGTGATAAATGTTGCGACACATTTTGGGATATATTTTAGTAACACGTATATCTTACAAAAGTGTCTCAAAAATTAAAAAAATCTAGGTGGACAATGAATGTGTCTCTTGTGACAGAGGGTGTGGATCCATGTGGGTTAGCTTTTACAAAATGTTTGAAATTGTTTACACTTATTGTTTGTAGATGTTGGTTATCTAGGATTCCGATATCGAAACTGAAAACTAGGTTAGGGTATAAATTTATACACACAGCAAAAGCTTTACTAAGCAGTTTGTTAAATTCAGATTGATTGGCATATAAAGTGAATCGACGACATGATCAATTGACAATTGTCTATACAAACGAGTTCTAACATTAACGAGATTAAAATCCAAGGTTCAGCACGTGGGGCGTTTTTTAGCCACCACGTGACCGTTTCGCAATAGCAATGAAAGAAGTTTTTTCACTGCGCAAAACCACTCGGAGAAATTTTCAAGTACACGCCCCCGTGATTTCTGCAATCCGGGCCAATCGATAATATTGTACAATATATAAGGGACCAGTACCACTCATAACCCATCAGTTGAATTACAGACGCAACCGATATCACAATGCAAATCGCTGTAAGTACATAAGCACCTCTTTCCACAGGAGAGAAGAATTTAAAAAATGCAGTGATATCTCAATTTTGTACGTCGTTTGCAATTCTTGGTATTGAGCATCTAAATTGCTAGATTCTTTTCAAATAACATATCAGCTGACCTCTGCATAATTTGAAGATGAAAAATTTGCGACGCTTATTAGAATCTTTCTTCAATGTCAGTTAAATTAACTGTTTTGATAACCGACCTCAATTACACAAATGGAACTCGATCGGTTTTATTTATTAGAAATACAAATTATTTATTTAGGAAAATAAAATTCTTTTTGTAATTTTAAATGATTAATTCATGCCAAATTTCACTTCTGATATCAACTTGGTACAGATATTTCTTTTATGATAATTGTGTTCTAGGTATCCTATATTTAAATTCCTCTCTACCATTAGTGTCAACTTTTATTTAAGGTAATGTTCCTGGCCACCATAGCCTGTGCCGCAGCGGCACCTGGCTTCTTCCTGGCAGAGGAACCTGACTACGTCCACCTGCCTCTCCACAAGTCTACCTTCACCTCCAGCAGCCAGACTGTGGACCACGGCAGCACGCACGTCCTCCACCCCATCCCAGTGGTGCACACCGCACCCTTAGTCCACGTGCCATCGTCCATCAGCACCCAATCCCACGAGAGGACCTCCTATCACGCGCCCGCTGCTAAAACCACAGTGACCAACAGCAAGCAGATCGTGGACCATGGAAGCACCGCAGTCTACCACGCTCCCGTTCTCCACTCCTCGCCAGTGGCTTTCCACTCCTCACCAGTTTTGTACCACTCCTCGCCATTTGTCGCCTTAAAGACTCCAGACTCCGCAGTCTCTCATCACAGCTCCACAGTCCACGAGACGGTTCCCGTTGTGAACTCTTACCCGTTGTATGCCTTACATTAAGGTTTCATTTCATCAATTACTTTTACAAGGTTAAATATTTGTATTACATATTTTATACGTACGTGAATTTTACTTATTTACCTTTACGTTTGTTCGTCTTTACTCAGTAACGTTGGCCTATTTTCGTAAAATACGTAATTGGTTTACATTTCAAATGTGTATCTCGATTTGCTTAACCAAAGGTTTTTATATTAAGGTCATGTAGTCTCGACTGAGAGGTTCTCAAATGTTGACAAAAGAAATGCGCGTATTAATGCCAATTGATATTTATTATTTGTTATATAGCTTGTTATACGTTATTACTATATTTGGAATTGATTGCGTAGAGAAAAGTAAAGTTGGATTCCTCTATATATACTTATATCCATTACAATTATTTATTGTGAACATTTATAATGAATTCACGCTTTTATTACTCTGTAAGACATTGTAAAAGTAAAGTAGCATTCTATAAATATCCTACTGCTGGATAAAGGCCTGCTCTGTATAGAGGGCATAGTGAACCACGTTAAAATTTAAAGTTAAAAGTTAAAAGATTTTTTTTAAATAATAACATTATTAAAATAATAATTTATCTACTCTCCTTATCGTCTTGTCAAATGTTGAGACTTAATCATTTGACAGTGATATATGTAGAATTAATATGCCTAAATACAACTGGTCTAATCGGTTTGCCCGTCAGTTCCATCGATTAAATAACCTGTAACCTTAGTCAGTTATTAATGACTGTAAGTCTGAAACAAATCGTTCTTAATGTATCCTTGGAGCCACCTAACAGGTATTTATAAGTGATACACCGATATTTAGCTGTCAACTGCCGACTACCGTTACGAAATTGTATTATTGATAACTTACTGCCCCTTACGTATGCCACATTGAATTAGTAACGCATACAGCCTTTCGAGGTGAAAGCGAAAACATTTTCGGTAAGTTACTGTAAAAAAAAAAGTAAAGTAACAACCTATACATGTCCCACTGCTGGGCAAAGGCCTCCTCTATACAGAGGGTATGCCCACACGCGGCCCCCCCCGCACTGCGGATTGGCGGAATTACATATCTTCGAAATAATTATTTCGAAAATATGCAGGTTTCCTTTTTTCGAGGTGATAAGTCAGCGTTAAAAACTTCATTGGTGCGGCACCGGGGATCGAACTCAGGTTGCTCGAGTATATTGAATTAAAGGCGAGCGCCCGGACACTGAGCTATCACGGCTCAAGTTACTGTATTATCCTCCAATGGCTTTTCGCCGCTAAACATGAACAATAAAAGTAGTTTAGTAAAAGAAAATATTTAATAACCGAATTCGAACACAATTGAGCAAAAGTATTGTACAGGCAACGGGAGAATTGAACTTGAGCTGGACGGAAGAAAATGGAGACAAATTACATATTGTGGTCACGATCCCCATTAGTGAGAGACAAAGGAGAAAAAGAACAATAATTTGATACTAAAACCGAATACCGAAC
This sequence comes from Iphiclides podalirius, assembly GCA_933534255.1. Lineage (NCBI taxonomy): Eukaryota > Metazoa > Arthropoda > Insecta > Lepidoptera > Papilionidae > Iphiclides > Iphiclides podalirius. The sequence continues at coordinate 14,725,295 of OW152824.1, read as the reverse complement.
TTTGGTTGCAGTTATAAATGGTGATGTGTAAAGTATCTGAGTGAAGTACAACTGAAGATAAAAAGTATACAAAATATCCGATGAATTTATTGCCGCAGTTATTTAGATTTTGACTTTTAAGGAACCAATAACAAACGTAACCATGCATATAAAAAGAGATTTTTGTTCGGCTATTAAATATATAATTTATTAATTCCTTATTATTACCATAAACAATGGTTCCTAATAGCGAATTACACAAGGCATTAAACCTTGGTGTAATTATTTCATTGTAAAAAAATATTTAAACGAATCAAATAACTTAGTTGTTAGTGAAATAACTACTAAAACCACATTTAAATTTGGTTATTAACATGCCAAAATGTTCAAAATCCCACCCGTGTTTAGTGTTGTGGACATTTCATTTTAAAATATAAGATTGACTTGACACTGACTTACTATATTGGTATTGGTAAGCGTTTTCTGAGATCTGATCTACGTCCTCACTTCTCGATACGTGACAACCACCAGATAATAGACATACCGTTGCTTAAAACCCTGCCACAAGGCCACGGTGTCAAAATAAGCAGTAGCTGCTGCCCAATCAGAAATATTAAGTAACGTAATATAAAGTTAAGTCCTCAGGGGGCTGTCAAATCAACACAACCATTAATCCTCCCGTTAAGTAAATAAAACCATTAACTTGCTCATCCCAAAAGATTTTTACGCAAACGCGCACAAAAAGCCGTGCCGCAGACAAGCATGTCCAATTTATTCGTAACGATTGTACGAATGTTTCCAGGAATAGGGTATCCATAAATACCAGCGTAGTGTTAAGGATAATATTAATATTTGTTGACGGACGGTAGAGGGACGAAAATTTTATGATGTACGTCTAGTATATGCGCCATGCATTGCTGTAAAAGCCGATTAATTTAGTGGTTATAAAGTCTGGTCGCGAATCCAGAATACCTGCGTTCGATTACCGCAGCGGCGGAAACTTTTCATCCTTATTTCTACAAATTTTAATATATCATTTTCACTTCTAATGTTTTTTGATTCTTGTTTCTGTATATGAATATGCTTTACTATGTTATGGGTCAATGTCCAAAGGATATTTTAAATCCTATACTAGAACAATAACTCTATTACTTAACTTCATAATGTCGAAACCATCTTAATCTCTAAGATGGTCTCGATATAATAGTTGCAGTAGATATCCAATCACCAGCAGGTACCAGAATATTTAGTAAAGACGAGTTTAAGGGCAACTATTTTAATATAGCTGTAGGCAAATTCGGAGGTTTCAACTAATTGGTTACATTAAAAATGGGAAAGAAAGCGAATGGGTAACATGTTGTAAATCAAGTTAAAAAAAATGCTTACGAGTTAAATATTACTTAACGTGAGTTGATGAATATAATGATGTCGTCAATCAGAAGAATAATTAAAATACCTTTCACCCTGTAAAGATGTACAATTGTTTCCACTATTGTGCAAAGAAGTTCCAAACCGTTTTCTTTATAAGTTTTATCTAAATATTGTTGGTTATGTAAATAATTCATTTACTATCTAAGACATTGAACCAACCCACATGTACCAGGAGATTATTACCGTTAGTGTTTCAGGCTGTTTCAAGCGGACTGTAATATATTGTATACAAATTTTATTGCCAAAGGATTTTATAAATAAAATTAATAATAAAAAATAAAGCAGCTCGCTGAGTTTCTTTCATCGGTTCTTCTCAGGTGGCTTTTATTTTCCCAACTGATAGTAATATTTTGACAATCAATAAGTAAGTGCAATGCGTGTATATGGTATGCTAGCTTTTCGCCCGCGGCTTCGATCGCGTTGAAGCCCTTAAATAAATATCTATCCCCTTTAAGAACCCTTTATAACCCTTTTTCCAATTAAAAAATAGCCTATGTCCTTTCTCAGGCTCTAGACTATCTGTGTACCAATATTTCATTTAAATTTCATTTAAATCGGTCCAGTAGATTTGGCGTGAAAGCGAGACAGACAAGCAGAGTTACTTTCGCATTTGTAATATTAAGTATGGATTGTATCTGGCTTCCATATTGTTTTTGGTCGGATGAGGACTAATCCGAAAAATCCGACCTTGTGGTAACTATTAGCTTAAACATCTTAAAAAACTTGTTGTAATGAAAAAAATATTACACGCTGCGCGCAAGCTCGGTCCATTTTTACTTTCTGCTGGACTGATCCGTCAAACATATGACGCTGTTCATAAATTTAAATGACAACGAACGCGTAGCGACCTCCATCTTGCGCGTCGATTTCAGCTGATGTGCTAAAATGTATTCAATGTATGTAGGTTAAATAAGCTGATGTAATTAAGCTGATCAATTAATGGTTTGAAAGGAGGAAAACTAAGAAATTGCGATACATTCCACTTTATTAAATACAAACTAAATTACATGCTAACAGATAAAAACAGACCATGTGGCGTGGTGCCAAGAACGCTATCTGAATTTACTTATGCCTAACTTTAGAACGAGAAAATAACCAACCCCCTTGTCTCCAATCACAGCAATTTGGACGTAAATATTTCAAAAATTTTGGAGGTTCGAGGACGCCACGGAACTAAGGTTTCATCAAATTACAAATTAAACTACAAATATATAATCTGAACAAAGACACATTATTTTCACTGGAATGAAGGATGGAGTGTTGTTCGGTCCGTCTAGCATTAACGATACTCGACGCTGACTCCTGTTTGTTGTTGCACGTACGGACTCGTCCAGGGATGTATGGCCTCAAAAGAGACTGGCGTGAAGTCGAAGTATTATACTTTCATTTCGTTTAATGAGTGAGGTATCCGGGCATCTCTTATTTAACAGTTGGCAGTGCTGAGACGTCAGGAGTGTTATAGTAATCCACGGGGGCCGTAATTACTTAACAACAGGTGAAATTAATTGACAATCTAATAGGTGCATAGATGAATATGGCAACAACAACATGAACTTTCACAATATGTATACATGCCTTATAGCAGCTGCTCTGAACTTCATGTAAACAAAAGCCTTGAACGATATTTTGCAAGATCCAATAGCACTGATCGATCATAATTCTCAATGAAGTAATTAAATGCCGACACATTTCATTAATCATTATTATTATGAACAGTTTATCACTACCATATTACGTGATATTACTATATATAGAGAATTCGGTCGAAAGTTCTCGTTTAGCTCTTATTAAGATCGTATATATTTTTTACTCCAAAGTCGAGGAAAAGTTTTTAATAAAAACATTGAGAAACACCTTGTGTATTAATTTAAAATTCAGAAGGTTCGCTTGACCGGAAGCAACCTTAATAATAACAAGGTTAGAACAAATGGTAGGAGTTAAAATTGTTCCGAGATAATTCGCTAAAAGATAACAGAGCTTTAATGTGAAACACACAAATTGTGTTTTTTGTACCAAAAAATTGTACGAACATTCAGTTTCTCACAATGATTTATTACGAATTTTAAAAGAACTTGAGAGATGATTCCACTTTACTAATATATAACAAGAAATAAACGCCATTAGAATTTACGTGATTATTAATCAATATAAATCGTAATATGTGTTTACATAAATACAAAACTGTACAGACAAACTGAAAACTCTCAAGGAGTCCTACCTCTGTGTTGCCATCAAACACAGATATCATTTGAATGTTTACTACGATTGTACACGCTCTCACGTGTAATTGTTGCCTGAGACATAATTTCATTTTGAGCAAAAAGACTTTCACGTTTTATGACGAATGCTCCTTAACCTAGGAGTTCAGTGTTAGATTTGAGAAGGGTTGTGCCCGCCGTCATATACTGGACAAATTGCAAATATAGATATAGATTAAGATAAATATTTTTTCACGTACACAAAAAATAGAAAACTTATATATGTGCACGCATCTGAAGTGTATATCACTTTCCGAGCTGTTATTCTAAGGGCATGAAGCTGCGGTGTTTTGCGATTAAGAGTGTCAAGAGTGTCTTAAGTATCACAAGTATGGGCTTCGCGGACGATTAGGAAAGTTCATCTTGTTCACCCGTTGCTACAGCATAACTAGGTTAGACTCCTCAGGAATATGCTTTGGCTGCTAATAGACCCCTGGTACTCATGCGTTCTATGGGAGGTCCAGCACCAGCAGATACTCACTAAAAGCTCATACGGGTGCCATTTGGTGAAAAGAAACTAAAATAACTCATGTCTTTTCTAAAAGTATGTAACTTTTGACAAATTTGCCCCGTTTTTGAAGTGAAACTTCTTTATCGGGGTTGGAAAAAAATTTAGTGTAACATTTTTGCGTTACGCGCCATCTTTTTCTTATGACGCTAGATGGCGTTAGTTCCTTTGTGTGTTCATAACAATATATATATATATATGTTATATTAAAGTGATCAGCAAAAATCAAAGGGTTTATTTTAATTCTAATTCTAAAATGTAAACAATATATTTCGTATTTCAGTTACCATAAGCCATTAATAACACAAATATATAATAACGACATCAATGATAGTAATAATTCTATTACAATTAATGAAATTCAATAATAATATTTGTAGTAATGACAGTGCTAGCTCTAATACTTCAGAGCACGACACTGTAGAGAATTCCTCTTCTCCAAAGGCAGGCACCGCCCACCGTGACCTGACTGCGCCTTCCACCGAAGACACCATGTACAAATTCAAAGCGGTTGTATTTTGGGTCCGTGAGGTTAATTGAAATAAACAAGGTTCACGTTGCAAGTTTTGTAATCAACAATTTTTGCGAACCCTCATACTAATTACAACGGTCAAACCATAGTGTGTTTTAATTTACTACTAACGCCACCTATGTATTACAAATAAGAAACTAAATATTATACAAAGCTAAAATGAAATAATTGTAGAATTTGTATTTATGTCTATGATAATAAAAGCCTTTTATCTAATTTAACCTTATTTAACCAATTTCTGTAAAGTTGCATATAGTAAATTATTTTTTGAAAAATAACGTCATAAAAGACTCCGTGGCGCAGTTGCCAAGGTATTGCCTTCGGCGTCGGGGGTCGTAGGTTCTATTCCCACACGGGACAACTATTTGTGCGACCCACAAATCAAATCAAATCAAATGTATTTATTCAACATAGGAGCATTACACTCACTTATTGATAGTCAAAACACTACCACCGGTTCGGAAAAGAAAGCCACTGTACTGAGAAGAACCGGCGAAAGAAACTCAGCGGGCTTTTTTTTTTTTAAATAAGCAGTTAGACATAAATTCTTTAAAATACAATATAAGAACTCCGATTGAAACAGCCTGGAGCGATCAGTTCATTACCAGAGTGTGTTATCATTTAAACAATCATTAATATTATAGTAGCCTTTAACACACAAACGTTCTTTTACTATTTTTTTAAAGTTAGCTATTGATGCATTTTGAACGTTTTCTGGAATTTTGTTGTAATAACGTATACATTGTCCCATAAAAGATTTATTAAAAGATTTTTATTTTTAGTTTACGGAGTCTACTTGTGGGTAGGATCAATTTATTTTTGTTCCTAGTATTTATATCATGAACATTATTATGTCTTAAAAATTTATCCTTATTTTTATGGACATACAAAACATTTTCAAAAATGTATTGAGCAGCAACAGTCAATACCTTTATCTCTTTAAACAAGTTTCTTAACGATTCTTTGGGGCCCAGATTGTAAACTGCACGAATAGCTCTCTTTTGTAAGATAAAGATTGTATTAATGTCGGCCGCGTTACCCCAAAGCAGAATGCCATAAGACATTATACTGTGAAAATAACTAAAATATACCAAGCGAGCCGTATCAACATCAGTTAACTGTCTTATTTTTTTAACCGCGAAAGCTGCTGAGCTAAGTCTACTCGCCAGTCTATTGATATGGGGGCCCCATTGCAGTTTGGCATCAATAGTTATGCCAAGGAATACAGTTGAGTCAATAGGGTCCAACGCTTCCCCCATATAAAAGTACATCAGTTTTTACATGTTTAACATTGGAGGAAGTTGTAAATTTAATACATTTAGTTTTTTTATTATACAACAGTAAATTGTTAGCACTAAACCAATGTACTACAGTAGATAGAGTATTGTTTACATCGTCATAACTTAAAGAACGTCGGTTTACTTTAAAGATTAAAGAGGTATCATCCGCAAACAATACTATCTCATGATTATTATTAACAAGATAAGGTAGATCATTTATGTAAATGAGGAAGAGAAAAGGCCCAAGAATAGATCCCTGCGGGACCCCATATTTACCAAGGCCCCGGGAGATCTCTTGCCATTCACGTCAACTCTCTAAATTCGATGGCTCAAGTACGATTTCCGAAGATTGAGTGCGGCATCTCTTATACCATAGTGGCGTAGTTTCCTGACCAAGGTCTCATGCTGTACACAATCGAAAGCTTTGGTTAAGTCACAGAATATTCCAAAGGCATCCTGCGACTTTTCCCAGGCTTCAAAAATATTCATAACGAGCTGAACACCCGCATCAGTTGTTGAGCGACCCCTAGTAAACCCCATATTGCTTGTTATGTAATAAATTATGAGAGCTAAAATGCTGTAACATTTGATTCAACATGATTTTTTCAAAAATTTTACTAAGAGTTGGCAGTACAGAGATAGGTCTAAAATTATTGGGGTCGGAAGTACTACCAGATTTAAACACCGGAATGATTTTACTATGTTTCATAAGGTCAGGAAATTCGCCACGATTGATACAAATATTAAAAATAGTTGCTAGGTAAGGTGATATTACATCAACAATAGAACTGATCACCTTAACCGAGATCCCCCATAGATCTGCAGTTCTTTTAACATCTAAAGTTTTAATAGTTTTAACAATTTCTGTCTTGTTTACAGTAGTAAATTTAAAGTTGACTTTACATTCCATAACATTCTTTTTTAGTAATGACTTAGCAACTGTCGGTGAGGAAAGAAGTGACTTGGTTGTTGAAACTGGAATGTCAACGAAAAATTTCTCGAAGAAAGTAGCAGCCTGTTGATTTGAGTTAATAGAATTATTATCATTAGTTAACATTAGGTCAGATTTGCGCTTCGTGACTCTTCCCGTTTCGCTATTAATTATTTTCCAAGTCATTTTGATTCTATCAGGTGCATTTTTTTATTTTATTCCTAATATATAGAGATTTAGCAGTATAACAAGCTTTTTTAAATATTTTAGAGTAGGCACTAACATAAGAAACAAAACATTGACTATGATTGTATGTCCTTTCACTATAAAGTTCATACAATCTACGTCTACTATTATGAATTCCGACTGTTGCCCATTCATTGAAAACTGCAGAGCTTTTAGGTTTGACTGTCTTAGGAGTAAATATAGTATTAAATTCCACTTTAATTAAATTAAATAATATGTTGTAAAGTGCATTGGGGCTATCATTATAAGGTAGATACGTCAGCTTTTTTGTTATATTACTTCTAAACTTCTCAACCCGAGTTCTATTTACAGGAACAACCATTATTTTTTGTACCTTAGCACTACTCTTTTTATATATGACTTAAAAGTGGCAAGTTGTCCGCAATGGTCTGAAGTAAATAAATATATAATAATAGACTTGTTAATTGGGTTACAATTTGTAAATATGTTATCTAAACAAGTTGCGGAAGAAGTAGTGATTCTAGTTGGTTCAAGGAATAAATTGGCAAGGTTATATGAATTTAACAATGATCTGAATCTAATAGAGGTGGTAGAATTTTCTAATAAATTTATGTTAAAGTCACCACAGACAATAATATATTTATTAGACTCAGATAACTTCAACATCAATTCTTCCAAAACATTTTCAAAAGATTCATATAACGCACTAGGAGGTCTGTATACGCATACAACAATGAATTGCTCAAGCTCCACACAGGCTATTTCAATAGTCTGCTCAACAGAGAGGCTCACAACATCTTTGCGGTTCTTAAATTTTTAAAGCATTATTAATAAGTATAAGAGAGCCACCACGTATCGCTTTTTCTCTGCTGAACAGACTAGCAACCTGGTGACATCTGAAGTTAAATATTTACTGGTAGTTTAATAGCCAATGTTCAGTAATACATAATATATCAATATTGTTACTGTTCAAAAATAACTCAATTTCCAAATCTTTACTTAACATTCCTTGGATGTTTTGATGGACCAGGCTAATACAATTTAATTTAATACTACAATTAATGTCTTTATTCAATTTACTTACATGTCTCACTAATTTACTAGAATAAGTAAAGTTTTTAATTGAAGTGCCAGAGATTGCCTCTGCTGTCTTCATATTTAATTGACAAATAGTTCTTTCGCATCTGGGCGTTTGTCCTCGTGCAATTAATGTTTGTAAAACGTCCTTACAACACACGATAATGTTATCCTAAAGTGATCGCAATGTTTTTTAGAAAAAAAAAATATATAAATATCCTACGCGGGATTTTCCTGTATTTGTTGATACGAAAAAACAAAAATTTCTATTCAATCTCTTCGCCTTTTAAATTAACCTTACCAATAAAATACCCAATCGACGAATTAGCTTAGCGAATGTTCGAATTCATAAACTTTTTGTTAATTTCTCTACAAAAACTTACAATAAAAAAAATTGCCAAAACAGATCTTTTCGCTTCCTAATAGAGCACTGTAATAAAATGCTTCTATTCGTATTATTATCAAGATATCCGAGTGTGTATTGTGCGATCGTCGGATGCCGAGACTGTGATGCGATGTCAGACATGCACAACAGTGGGCGTGCGTTGCAGAGGTCCGACTGAACTTGGCATCGGCCCACAAACCTACTTGAGGCGCCGCGCCGCTGTCCGTGTACTTATTTATCCATTATACCCCAACAGCCACCGCCTGAAGGCAGACACCGACCCGCGACGCAAGTAAAAGCTCGCGGATGCGGCATTAAATTGTGCACTTGCTAGATAATAAATAATGTAACATTTTGAACAATCACCGTTACCTTTATGTTTCATTTTATTATTAGTTAAATTGTTAACGATTGCTAGATTAAAAAGAAAACGTTACCATGTAACATATAATAACCACAATAAAACAAAACGTTCAAAACATTATTGAACAATGAAAGTTATATCAATAATTATAGTTTTATAGTAGAAAATATGATAAGAAAGAGAAGAAGTAATCGTATACTTACATGAAAGCGGGTAAAAATGTATTCAATTTGATAAATGTTAATCTAATCGGTATTCAACTCGAATACAACTGATGAGGTTTCATATCGATATCATCATCGCTGTCGCAAATCAGCTTAAAATAATAACAAACACTTGCCAGTCCCGTTGTTTTGTAGCAATATCAATGATACAATTCAAAAAAGTGTATTAAAAAAGTAGTGACATAAATTTTACTGTATGTTAAGGTAAAGTATGTAAACATTTTAAGAACTCCTTAATATATTGTTTCGAAATCAAATTTACTACATTGGTTACGTAAATTTATGTTCAAAAAACTCTAAATTTAAAAAAATGAAAAAATTTAATCACCACTAGCACCCGAATAATATTATTAACTATACGCAAACAGGAGATGACGAAATTTTAATCACTATTTTGAATCGAGCAAAGTTACCTGTTGCCGCATCCACGCAAGCTCCTAGCACCTACATCCGTGACCCAAAATTCAAGTACGAGATTGCGCGACTCATTGTGGCTTTTCGGCAGGACCAGTATATATACGAGGTGTTGCGTTACATTCGTTAGATAATTCGGCCACCTCAAGTCGGACACAACTTGTGATAAACAAACAATCAACAAAACAAACATCATGCAGTCATTCGTAAGTTCCTTAACAATAGGTCACTTTTTAGACCAATACTCTGTTATTAAGTAAGTTTGTTCAGAAGAATTCCATCATGATTTCTATTCAGCACTTACCTAACCTATTAAAATGAGTAACTTTTTAGAAATTTATTAATAATACAAATAATCAACCTTTTTATCTTTACTTATTTTCATATGTTTGTAATTTAAAACTACTACTTGTTTAATACGACATAGATTTTATAACTTATTACTGGCTTTGTTCAGAAGAATTCCATCATGATTTCTATTCAGCCCTTATCTATGCCCTTTGAGCAAGGAAGTATTGCTATTATTCTCTTGATATAACAAATTTCTATCAATACATACCGTTATATTTAATTTCATCTTCAATTCATACATTAATCAAAGGGCAAAGAATAAGGAATACATCGATGAAAGGTGGATACTGTGATAAAAAGAAAACACCCAACATAACCTTTAACAATGTCGCTAAAATTGATTCGTCTTCAATTTCAAACGTCAAAGAATCTTCCTTATCTGAACACAGGTCGTGTTCGCCGCTGTACTGGCTTGCGCGGCCGCCGCGCCTGGTCTTCTGCTGGCTCACGAGACGCCTGTTGTGGCCGCTGTCCACGCGCCCGTTGTCCACGCGGCTGTGCCGGTTGTAGCTGCTAAGACCACGGTCACGAGGAGCAGCCAAGTGGTGAACCACGGCGGACCCGTTGTCGCCCCGGTGGCCGCCGTGCCGGTAGTCCACGCCGCCCCAGTTGTACACGCCGCCCCAGTTGTGCACGCGGTACACGCCCCAGTTGTCCACGCTGTACACGCTGTCCACACGCCGGTGGTGGTCAAGACAGCGCCGGCGGCGATCGCCCACAGCACCTCAGTCGTCCACCACACGCCCATCGTCAAAGCTGTGCCCCTAGTCGCCGTCCATTAATTCCTTATCACCCACCATTATTTTTACAATCGCGTAATTTAATAAATCGATTACCTCCGTTATATTTTGTTTTCATTAATAATCCTTAAGTAACAGGGACAACGAAGGCTTATCACGTAACGCCAAAGTTATTTAAGGCAAATTCGATGCCGTGGTTATGCGGTGTGCTTAGTATGTGTATATCGGTCCCGGAATAACAAGTCGCGAAATTGTGAAATGAGGAAGAAGTAGATGTGAATATGTTGAAAGAAAAACCAAAGAAGAAATGTTTCCGTAGTATGGGAACGTATAAAGAGTTAAGGAAGACAGAAAAGAAGATATACTTTATATAGAACGTATATCTTATATATGTAGATCTACATATCCACACGGACCTATATTTGGATTAAATAACTTAAGTTTTCATATTGAATAAACTGAAGGATTTCATTACTCTATTTATACACTACATTGTTAGCAAGTTACACCTAGCCGTATGTCTTAGCCGTATTCATTATATTAGCAATAAGTCATTCACTCATGCATCAAGAGTGCAATAAGAAAACCTATTTTTGAAACTGTAAATAGTACATTCGAATACAACCACAGTCTCTTCCGGTTTTTTTAGTACAGCACCCTAAAATTATTTCTTATAATCAACTACAGTTTAAAGTTGATTTTGGGGTAAAATTACAAATAAGTTTTTTGTTGATTGATATAAATATAAATATACATATACAATATTAAGATTTAAATAATAAAAATAATAAATAAACTAGTTTCATCTAGCGAAAATAGAACATTTGGTGGCTAACGTTTTTAACCAGCACTGATCGGTTTTGCTCAGGAAATAATGTTGATTTAATATCGGATGTAACGTTACATAACACTTCGCCTAAAACGAGGCAGTATAACTACATAATCTAGTAAGCAACATAACATATATATAAAGATTTAGTACACTCAAGATCGCTCCCACAAACACGCAATTCCAGTGTTCGAACATTCCTACGATGAAAATTCTGAAGAGTACTTTGATGACACAGACATTGTTGATTCACTCTCTACAGCAATAGATCCTTCAGTCAGTGTTTGTAAAGAACAAACATCTAAACTCTTGTAAGATTTATTTACTCATTAATTATTTTATTTCATCTATCTGCCCAGTCATTGACAATTACAATAGTCAGTAAATTATTATGCTGTATAAATGCCTTCTTTTCCTGCCAATATCCGTATTGGTAGGGTCATTATAAAATCGTGTTGTTAATGATAGTGGATAACTTGTGGAGGATCGACTGCCGGCCAGATGTCAATACTCCTTGACAATAAACAGCCGGATCCAGAACGTTTCAAATACTTGTCCTACGAGGCAGTCGAACCACGTACCACTGGTGCCGAAGACCATAGCTCAGCAACTGAGTCATATATTGGTTATGCTAAATAATATAGATATTAATGGCATCAGGTAAGCAAAATCATGTTGATTGCGTGTGCCCATGAAATCACTGAGATATATATAACAAACCTTCCAGAACTTATTATTTTTTAAAATGAAAATATATGATTATTATAACAAGCCAAATAATGTCTAACACTCTGTGGCAGATATACTCTATATTTAAAGTATAACAAGTATGCGTAAAACGCTGCCAATTTAAACGATGTTTACTATAAAGTTCCTAAAGTGGAATCTTAGATAGATTGGTGTTTGGTGCGGCGTTTTAAACAAGTAACATCGAGGAAAAATTCTTTTCAATGACTATTACCACGTCAATAAATTCCAGGACATTTTTATTGCTATATAACATTATTTAGAGGTTAAACGCATAAATAAAATCAAAAACTGTAAAAAATATAAACAAAAAACAGTCGGGGTATATAAAGTGGGATAAATATTTAAAAAGGAAGGAACCGCAGGAATAGGTGTCTCAGCTATTTATTTTAAAGCCTTATCTATAATTGTGATAAACGATTGAAACATGATCATTTAATGATTTGATAAATATAGAAAAGGTTAGATATTTACTTTAATTTATCAAAGGTGCTCTTATCACGCATGTATACGATAAATTTTTCTAGCTTTATTGGTATGTTAATTAATATTGAGAGTCCCAGACACTACACCTTACTTGACTACTCATCGAAAACACGAACAGACCAAAAGCCATAGGGTTACGCAAGATTCACTGAACTCGCTAGGAATCCTATCGGAGTTATTCAAGCAATGCCTCACCATGTACGGCCCTACGCTGGATTAGATTTAGGTACATTACGAATTTTCGCCTCTAACATATATATCGGGCGACGCTTCAGAATTAAGCAGTCGGTCACCAATTTCATCCTCTTTCGGTTCGGCTCGCTCGAGAAGAAAATGTATAGGCTGGTGAGTAAATTATGTATCTAACGAAATTATACAAAGCAATTCGAATGCTACTTCCTATACTGTTCTTTCTCTCCCTTGATCTCCAATATCAATACAGCCCAACAGTTTGTGTTTCGTTGAAGAAGCTTAATTACTTTGTCCAATTGATGACCCGATGGCTAAACTATTATTTATATATATATAAAAACTAAGCTATTGGTTTATGCGTCTTTGGCCGTGGTTTCGATTCCCATACGGGACAAGTATTTGTGTCCCACATATACTGTTGCGTGATCCTACCACATAAACTTATTTATTCATAAGAAGCGTTAAGTAACATAATGATTATTTAAAATGTTGTCAGGAAATATCCGTACAACTTTATATTATGTAAATTCACCTTATCTATCCAAAAGCCGATCTTCTTGTTAGCATTTTCAGGTGCTATGAGTTGATAAATTAACAAATTAAATTATGCTCTGTGCCAAGTAACATGGGCTGCCTCAATAAACGCATCATTTTTTATGGCTTTTATGTTTTATCAACAATTTTTGAGAGCACCAGGCAGTAATAACCATATTCTTTTTTTTTGCCACAGTATTATTTTAATAAAAAGCTACTATAACCATTTCATTTGAAGATTTTGGAACACGCTTTATTAACTGCAATTTTGTAACTAGCCAGTAAAAATTTCAAATAATTAAATCATTTCTCGTGTATTTTTTTCTGGCAGAGAAGTCAATACGGGTAGTTTCTTTGGTTTGCAAATTATATTATAATTTGTAGGAAAATGGACGATATTTCTTTTTCCAATTCCCGAGAAGTTTTAAATCGTCTGGACATCAATACAAACTTTAACGTTTCACCTTAAGTGCAGAGATTAGCACTATAAATACTATTATATAAAATTTAAATTTCAAATGATATTTGTATATTAATGAACTTGTGTATACGAAAGTTTTTGTGCATCACAGCTACTTCTTGCGGTCCTCTTCAGCGCCGATGCGGCACCAGCTCCCAAGCCCGGGTTAGTGACCTCACTGCCCTTATACCATGCGCCAATCCTCGGTGTGGTCCATGCTCCTATAGTATCCCACGTCAGCACACTTCAGCTGCCATTACTCCACACGCCAGTGCTGCACACACCATTGCTGCATCTCCCATGGTGGTAAAGACGATGAATGGTTAGCAATCTCCGACTGGACAAAATTTCCCGTGTAAAAGCTTAAATATATGAATTTTAATTTTAAGCTTCCATAACTGTTAATGAATAAGTTTTGTAACTCTAGTTAAGTCTATTGTTTAATTGCTAGTGATAATATTTACTACAAAACAACAATCCTCAATTTCTTACTGGAGTAAGTAAACGAAACTCCGTTCTCATGTTACTATCAATGATAAGAATAACGGTATACCAATATTTTCTTATAATGGAACACCAATAATGCGAATTTACAATAAATGCAAATTAGGATTTAATTAATTTTGTAAAATTTGCAATCTATGTATGTTAAAAATCCCTCTATTAATCTATCCTACAGTAGTTATGATATTTTATAACTGAGGTTACTTCAAAATAAATTCCAAGTTAAACACTAAATCTAAAATTGGAAAAATACAGATTGAGATGAGAGAATTTGTGTCACAATCGTTTGATAAAATAGATTTGCTGTCTCAATTCAAACGTAATTTTTTTTAATTCTGGGGTAGAGAGTAAATTAAGCAGCAACTATTCGCTGCGGCAACCTTTAGTGGGTCCAAAACTTCGGATAACTCTGTTACAACGTTAAACTTGGCTATTTCCGGTATTTTGTCAAATTGGCATTAGGAGACATCGCTTTGTGCATTTTGAAATAGTTCACAGTATAATACTATAACAATATATATGAAAATGTTCGAAAGTATAGTAATTACGATAGCGATAAGACCGCCTTATTGTACCAAGCTTTTAAGACTTATTTTATACTAATTGTATCAAATTCTTTGTGGTGTACAATAAAGTATATAATAATAATTACATAATGTTATTTTTGTATAAAATATGTTAAGCTTTTAAAGTTTTTGTCTTGTACGCAGCGCATTATATTATATTAATTAAATATTTACGGTATACACATAGCTGTGTATACATTAAAATGTAAATTTATGAAATTTGCAGTAGGCCATCATTTTTATTGAAATCAATTTGGTCTAAAATAAACATCTTTTTATCAGCCTACTGTACTCATACTCACTTTTTCGGTCACCGGTTTGACTATGTGTTTTTATTTTAGAATTTCTTATTTTTTGGTCGGGTAAAAGTAAGTAAAAGCATGACTTTCCCTTAAAGATGAATGTTGATCATCATCCATAAACGTAAATAATACAACCGACGTCGCAATTTCATTACCATATTGGGTGATGGTACATCCTGGCTACCTCATCACCTGACAAAACGCAAAAAAACAAAAGAATTCTTACCGTGACATGTTCACCTATCTTTTCAGAAGAAAGCTACCTCCATGTTTGATGATAGAGTTACATCGCGGCGCGGGATATTTTATAGTACAAAAGATACCATAATACGAGATTTGACATTCTATCGCACTTTAAAACACAAACCAGATATGTTAAATGTATCATGCTAAAAGTATATCTAATACTAAATAAATCATATCAAAGCCATTGAGGGCACGGAGTGATCCATCTTGTTTAGGGTTAATTAACGAGATCGCCGAAGACAGACGCGTTGGTGTTTCCGCTTGAGTTGTTTGGAAATAGTAGATTCGGAGGTCTATTGACGGTGAATGATTTAAATGGATAGCTAAGCGCTTAAGCTAAGCTTCTGAATCTATACAAGGCAATTCTATAATTTCTTCATTTATTTATAATGTAAGTCTTGCCTCGAAGGCAATCGTATATATATTACTAGCTGCTACCCGCGACTACGTCTGCGTAGAATAAGCTGAAGGCGTAACATTCAGACAGAAACACAGATATACATAAAATATGCATATAAATTATAGCCTATGTCTTATTCTGATGTATAAGCTATATTATTGTAAGGTTTCATTAGAATCCATTCAGTAGTATTTGCGTGAAAGAGTAACAAACGTCCATCCATACATACAAACTTTCGCCTTTATAATACTAGTAATGTTATTAGTAAGGATTGTGAGGCGAAAATGACATACCACATCCATAATATTATTATGATCGGCTACGGTTGATTGCCAAGTTGTAGGTTCGATCCCTACAAGTTAATCTTTCTGCCCGCTTTTAAGTTTGGAATAATTCGCGGGACACAGGAATTACTTCTATGCAGCAGTCTTCGCTGTTATACGAATGGGAAGGTCCGCCCGGGGAAGTACCGCGACCTCACAGAAGACTAACGTGTAGTGGAAGTATACTTCTGCGTTTCATCTGGCGAGTGAGGTAGCCGGGGCCCAGTTTGTTAAAAGGTGGCAACACATCTGCAACCCTAGGGGGTTGCAAATGTCCGTCGGCGGTTGTTATCACTTAAAATCAGGTCAACCGCCTTCTTGCTTGCCAACATTTCGTATAAAAATCGGCCAAGTGCGAGTCGGACTCGTGCATGAACCATTATCCATAAAAATGGAAAAATAAATCATGTCTTTTGTATGGAAGCCCCACTTAAATATTTTTTATTCTGTTTTTTAGTATTTGTTGTTATTAGCGGCAACAGAAATAGATCTGTGAAAATTTCAAATGTCTTTCACGGTTCATGAGAGACAGACACACAGACAGACAGGCAGACAGCGGAGTTTTAGTAATAGCGTCCTGTTTCACCCTTTGGGTACGGAACCATAAAAGGTTGAAATACGCGAAGAACAGGAAAATTACATGTTTCATATTCAATATACACTATATGCTCGAGTAACTTGAGCCACTGAATTAAAAAATCATAATAAGCCAATGCTAAGTTCCTCCTTAAGTTCATTTCCATGCAATGTTCAAATTGGTCTAGCCGGTCTTCAGTTGACTTTATGCGTAGCACTTAATTCATTAGGGATGAGACAGTCGGGGTACATAAGCAATCCGTCAGACTTTGGAACTCGAAACCGTTTGAATCACTTAATCCATTAACACAAACCACTTGGTAACAAAGTAACGTCCCATCTATGCGGACGGGGTAGATTGAGACGTCTTATTGTATCCTTGTTCCCCTGAACTAAGTCCTCGTACCTATCCGTTACTGCTCAGTGGTTTTAGATATCTGAGCTTAGGTCAGGGGTTCGTATAAAAGTTACGTGCGCTAACGACGTCCGTTTTATCGACCTCTTACGTTCAAAAGTTAATCTTAAATTGTGTCCTTAATGCAGCGAAAGATTTATAAGACAAATTTTATTTCATAAATTCATAAATTTTCCCAAGATAGAGCTAAATTAGTGTTTTAATGCTTTATATAGTTTTATAAAGTTAAATATTATTACATATAATTTGTTAAAATATTTCACGACACATTTTAACTCAACGTTTTCTAGTCCCAAACTAAGCAACGCTTGTAGTAGATAACTGATGAACGTACATAAATGAATACATGTTATAAAAATATAAACACCCAGACATTAGAAAAACACTATATTCATCACACAATATTTTTCCAATAGTGGGGATCGAAGCTCACCCTTCGGCGCAAGAGGCAGGGTTACTACCCATTACGCCAAGTAACATAAGAGAAAGAGATAAAAAAAGTTTAATGCCAACAACCTCGTTCTCACACACATGCCTATCGTAAAACGACAGGCGTTATTTCTTTTTTAAACATTAAAAATACATCCCATTTCTCCGTTAATTTAAAATGTAATCACTGAAGAGTGTTTACAGGAACAATGTCTCAAATCATTTCATATTCAGCCGATATTCACCATATACGTGTAAAAGGGGTGTTGAAGCCACCACATACGTGTGGAAATAGAATATGTTTCATGGTCCCACAACAGCTAAAGAATACACATGAATTGAAGACACATATCAGACACATAAAATATAACGTTAAAAATAAATATATAAGCATCAGAAATTCATAAAGCTAAACTATAATCAAGTTATAATTCAATAGAAATTAAAGTTAAGAGCTTAAAGTCCCTAATACAAGCTTTACGATATGTATACGACGTCAGACGATCTTAAATTCCATGACAATAAATTAAACTTCTTAATTAAGTAGATGGCCGCGATTATTTACGTTTGAGACGGAATTTATTTACGCTTTGCGACTTGTCTTCAGCGCCCCTAATGTAATGTGAAAAGTTTGCTATGAGTCAATTAAAGGCGAGGTCGGGGTGAGGATCGTGAAGGGCTTTGTTCCCAGTATGGGCGCTGACGTTTGGTACACGCGTTGCCTCAATATCTGCGCTCAGTATTTCTTTTATTTATTTGGTCCACAAAACGGAATGCAACCTTTACAAAAGTTCATCAACTGTTTCAAACACAAAAGCATACGCTCGTGATGCATCATTAATGATGAACTTTCTTTTTTTTATGTGAGATGGTGGCAAACGCGATGGCGGTTCACCTGATGTTAAGTGATAATCGAGACTCGTGAACATTTACAACACCCATAGTAAATAAGATGTGTTGCAAATGTGTTGCCACCTTATAAAAGTGGGTCCCGGTTATCTCACTCATCAGACGAAACGCAGAAGTATAATACTTCCTACTTTAGGCTAGTCTTTTGTGAAGACCTGCCCATTTGTGCAACAACGATGAGTGTTGCGTGGCCCTGCCACAGTGGTGTCATTATTAGTGAAGTTTAACGAGCAAGCGGTTCACATGATTACCATTGATTACCGGCCTTAGACATTGGCAATACTAGCGAGGTGGTATGGGTGGTAGAGATCAGCAGTTGGTATGCAAAAGCATTATTACAACTGCCATGGGGATGTGTCAACGCGGGTGATTGTTAGCCTCATACTGGCAATGGAAGTGTAGAACGACCCCCTATTAGATGGAGTGACGACCTGTGCAAATGTGCGGGAAGTCGATGGATGCAGGTGGTTCAGGATCACGCTTGGTGGTAGCCGATGATGGAGGCTTACGTTCACCAGTGGACTGAGATAGGCTGAAATGATTATGATGAACTACCTTGCCAGTTTTCTGTGGGGCCTCTTAAACACCGATTCAACTTAGTAGGATAATAATATATTAGTCTTTTCATTCAGTACTTCGATCAAGGTTGAGAGATTATAATTGTATTCTGATAATCTGTGTATGAAGTTTTAACGTAATTAATTTACATCTATGGAACATGCGTAAAAGAGTAGCTTTTGGTGACCACGTAACTTTAAGGTAAAAAATCACAAATAGATTAATTGGAGAGTCTTGATTACGCCACACATAAATCTGAGATGATAAAAAAAAATCAAAACCACTTAAACTTATTGTTACCAAGTGAATTGGAATTCTGTATGTTTACACTTCAGAAGCTATTTTAAATTGATTAAACTCGAATTTACTGCATAATGTATATTATCTTTTTTATATAATGTGTATCAAAGTCAAAGCCAAAATTTATTTATAGACTTATTTTATTCTCTTATTGAACGTCAAAAAAACTACCACCAGTTCACTAAACTAAACTAATCCAGAGATGAACCGTCAGGAAAGTCGTAAAACTTATATCATTAAAAAAAAAACATATTTTTATATATAAGTTTATAAAATTATTTCAATATAAATTCGGCAGCATTTCATATTATTCTAAAAGAATATTTGATAACAAAGCGACCACATCTCAGAAACTACTTCACCTTTAGTTTAATGATAAATGTCTCGAAGACATACAAATGGCCCTAAGGTATATAAATAGAATGCAACTCACTATCACTGCCTAGAGTGCTAGTGACATTGACTTTGCTTACATTACGCCATTGAAATAACCATGAAGACTTACCTCGAATATTTATTTCCTTTACGTTACTACCTTAAGACAGTTACATTAGAGAATTAAAAATAACGATGAAAGTAAATTTATTTTACCCCCTACAGCACTTGGTTAAACTAAATGCTCTACAGTAGTGTTCTAAAACTCATATTTTGTCAACTGTCTATTTCCGAGATTAAGAATTGATGACAACATAAAATCTGTTAGCCCTGACACGTACTTCTCAGAAGTTAAAAATAAGAAAATTTAAGCAAACAAATAAGTACATTGACACGCAATATTATCAATAAAGCTTATATCTTAAAGAGTTTATTGTACAATTTAAATGTACCTTACTTAAACTCTCCCTTTTATATGTTCGAGATTTTCATAGCCCTTGCCTGTATTACGAAATACTAGCGCCACCGTTCGCACATTTATTTACCCTGGAAGCAGTTTCATATTGTAAGTTACCCCGAAAATACACTCGAGGCAACAGCGTAGTTAATTATTATCCATCGGTGGCACGGAAATGAGGGCTTCCACTGACCCATCGGAAACTTCCTTATTGCGAAATTCAGTGAAAATGTTATGGGTTCTTTCGCAACGATTGTTCATTAATTGACGCAACAACCGAGGCTCTTTCATTGTTATAAAAGTGTTTGGCTAACGAGGTAAATCACTCGTTGTACAAGTGGTGTTCAAGATGGAATACAGCTTGTTTATTGTGAGTACATATGACTTCTTTTATTATTTTTATTCGCTTGATTTCGTTAACAGTGGCGGCGATCGGATAACGCCGCCGCGGGGACCGATTTGAATGGGAAAGAAAATTGGATGTCCGTCTACACTTGTCGGGAACTATTACGGATGTTGCCATGTCAAATTTTAGTTTAAAACCACGCAAGGGATTCTGCTATTGCATGAACGGACAGACTTGTCGAACAAAAAGAAAACAACACAACAAAAACAATTTTAAAGCTGTAAAATACGCTTATAAGAAAAAGATGTACTATAACTTTACATTAGGATCAGATTTGCGAGGACATGTTTTGTTTTCATGAGTTAAGTAACAAATTTAAATAAAGTAAGGTAAAATGTATTTATTTCTCTAGGCCTTTTAGGCATAGAAAAATAAATATTTATTTATTTATTTAAGAGGCCTAGATTAGATCGAGCTGCTATTTGAGAGCATGGGTTAAAACCAAGTCAATTCCCAAAAGTTATTTAGTTCGGCGAAACTAAATCTAGAAAAAACACAAGATATACATTTCGCCATTCATATCAACCTCTTTTAAACAAGTAGATAAAAAATATTTATTTAATTATCATCAATTATGGTGTTTGGCTTTTAGTTCAACAGAATAAAAGTAACTGTATTAATTGTTTTGTTTTTTTGCCTCTTTGTATTAACTTAAAAAATATTTTGCTAATTTTTAATTAACGATTTCTGACAATTAAATCTAGTTACCAATGTCATTTCTAATTACTAAATTGCCTTTTAAGGTTATACTTCTTTTGACGTGTTTGGAAAAAATTATGAGCGTAAAATTTTTAAGACGCGCGCGCACACCCACCGCCAAAAAGCGACACGATAAAGTTCGTTCCAAATTCACGATATTACCATGGCAACTAATAACAACTTTTTTACATTTACCTATTATTACAAGTTATAAATATCAATTGCATTTAATATATTTTTCACAAACAAAGAGTACTGGCATAGGGGATAGAAATTTTAGTTATTTTTTTTTCATTACCCTAAAGAAGTATAACTTCTACGTGCGTACCTAAGTACAGAGATTTGAAACTCTTTTTATTGCATTATGTCTAAAGTGATTTTTAATAAGTTGCTGGGCACATTAGTATATTTTATATATATCTGTATTTTTGCACAAACGACAGATTTGTCTAAGCGTTTAGAGTCATGTCTTTGAACGTCAAAAACATTCATTCTATTCTTATTTACAGGCGCTAGCGTGTCTAGCTCTGCCCTTAGTGTACGCTGCCCCAAAACCTATTACCATCTACACATCGGAACCAATAAAACTGGAACAGATTCCGGAAAAGAAGGCCCCCGAGCCAGTGAAACCAAAACCGGTCGTAGAAACGATACCGTTTTACACGACAGCCTTCTTCCACACATTGACGACGGAGAAACCGGTGGAGAAGAAGGAGAAACAGGAGATTCAGAGCTACTACAACATGAACTCACTTCCTCCCTTATATGCGCTGTACGGACCATATTACGGCATGCTTGCTATGAGACCAGTGGCTGTAGTGCCGAAACCGTTACCGCCGTTTTATTACAGAATGAAGATGTTCTATCAGATGCTCGGTTAATAAATTGTTGTTACGATTGAACTGTTGTTTTGTGCTTATTCCTTTAACTGTAGTACCAAGCAACAGTGTTCGCTTTTCCACGAATGTGCAGGTCAGTCCGGCTAAGTACCACGAGCAAACAGACTCCAGGCGTGAGGTGTAAGTGTTGTACTTCTGCATATCGCCTGGTTCGTTAGGTAACAGGGGCCCACTTTATTAAAAGTATTCCTTACTATGGGTGGTCAGAATTATTTACTATGTGTGTTGCAAATGTAAAGGGCTGTTTGCCACCTTCTTAAAAAAATCATTTAGCTTTAAACTGATTTTTGAAGTTAAATTGTCAGCTGGCAATGAAGGCTGGATTAATTCGGGTAAGTATTAATAATGAATCTACGAATCTAAGCGTCACTTTATAATGAATAGTATCAAAGTATTTCCAAGTCGAGTTTGCTTTTTTCGTTGTTTAAACTACATATATATTATACTACGTAGCAAGATCTTACTTATAAAAATTATATGCTTAAAAAACACATTGTTATTTTAACAATTACTTTAAGTTCGGTTTCCACATCTTGCAATATATGACATTAACATAACAGTTACACAAATATTTATTCCACGAGCATCTTTCAATTGAAATCAGAAAAAGATACTTTGTCCTATACTTAAAAATAGAATGTAATTTATCATCGTTTCTATTAAAAAAGGAACGTTACAACTACAAACTAACATTAGATTGACCTTAAACAAAACGTCGTTAAGACAGGTGACTTTAATAGGCCAGTGGAGAAACGTGATTCACGCGATTTCATTTATAATTGATACGCGGAGGCTGCAATTAGCGATGAAAGCCTCTTAAAGGCGCAAATCCCCGTTCCCATCGGTACATCGACCCTGGCAATTATAGAAACGACAATTCATTGACTTACCTCCCTACAATTCGCAGTAATTCAATTAGACGTGACGGTGGCACTTAACGAATATTAAATTGGATCGCGAATGCCGAGGTGTGGCCAGGATTTCACGGTCAACGGTTATTTCTCAAGACGACGATTTGAGGCGTTTTCTTGGGTGTGGGCTAAGCATGTCTGAACAAAGCACCAGTTTCACATTGATTAACTAATTAATTGCCTTGTACCAATCACAGCGGCAGTCCAACGTACTTTTAGTTGTTGATGCTATTATGCACCATATCGACTACTGTTCTAATGGAATCTATGAGATCACATATGCCGCAAACACTGCTAAAAACTGCCTCTTTTAGTACAAACATCAAAATCATTTATTCATCGATTATGTCAAAAGTTATATTATATTAAGTTATATTATATTTCATCTATCGATAGTCATATTTTTTTTAAATCTACCACTGTTTCGTAATGAGGTTCCTCTAGCGGAGAAGAAACAGGCGAAAGAAAATCCGTAGGTATCCTCTTTTTTGTAATTATTTTTTTAAAAAAAAAAATTAAAATATACAATTGATTTTTTTTCCTTTTAGAAATAGCTTGGGAGCGATCAACTGTAGCAGTAGTAAACTTTCATAAATTACTACATAAATATACATTAAACATAGCCCTTACTTTACTATAACATTATCCTGTGTTGTAAGGACGTCTTTACAAACATAAATTTCAGGTGGACAAACCCCCAGATGCGAGACAACTATCTGTGGGTCACACAAATAGTTGTCCCGTGTGGGGATCGAACCCACGACCCCCGACGCCAAAGCCAATACATTGGCAAATGCGCCACGGAGTCATCATTCCCTGCTCGGACTTTTTGATTTTAGCACTTTAAAATTACTACATACAATAAGTACTTATCCCAAAATTTTGTTGAATGTTTTAATGAACGAGAGTTCATTGTAAAATGCTATTTGAGACTAAAATGCTATTTGGCTCTCGCCATATTGTTGAAAAACTCACTAAGTAACACCGGACATCGCCAAAAATTCAAAACAATTAGATAAATATCAAGATACCCACGCCGTGAAGATATAGCACAAGCTAAAGCGTCTGAAAGCGTTTCCGAGAAGTCGCTGGTTCGAGTCCTGGCATCGCAGACAATGATTTGATAATTTATCTATTAAAATTACATTTAAGCTGGTTTAGATCTAAATATATCAGTAAATATTAAAAATAAAGTAATAATTTATAATGTTTACATCATTGAAAAATGTAGAGTAGTTAGTATCTCGTACTCATTGCGTAGTTTGTAGAAATAAATGCTACTATTCCAGATGATTACATGTATATATAACATATTCACACTACACTTACTCGTAAATGCGTGAGAATTATCGTAGCAACGACCTCCAAATCATGTCGAGATAAGCTGCAGCTACCCCTATTGAACGTTAAGGGTAAACGTAGGTTCAAGAAATGTCAAGTGAGTGTTTGGATATAAAAGTATTTTGTTGTCGTTATGTAATATTAGAAAATACAAACATCTAGGTAACTACAGAGGTAGGATAGTTCTTCCTGTTGGTTTAGTGGAGTTATATTATGGCCATACAAAACAGACATATTGGTTGAAATTTGGCTGAAAATTAGCCAAATTTCAACTATTAAATATTAAACTATTTTTCAATCACTCAGCTGTTTGTCCATAAACAGTTAATGTCAGCCACATAAAATATCTGACATTGAATGTAAGCCACTACAAATGTATTAAAAGAACTATTTACTTTATTTAATCTATTTATAACACATATATCATAGAAAAATTAATTGTGTTCAATCTCATGAAATCAAAAGAGTTACTAAGTTTTTTTCTTCGTGTGCTAATACATATATAGACAAAGGTATGTACTTAAGAGGAAAAGATAAATATAGATCTTTGTGAACAAGACATCAAGAATCCAAGATCAAGGCATTCCCGCAAACGACGGTCAAATTGCGAAAATTCTCGGTCTAGGCTACATCACTAGAAATAGTTCTCTAGGTAAGGCCAAGTTAAGCATATATAAAAACTTATTCTAGCGTTAGAACAGACTATCGAACATTTTTGTCGATAAGAAAAACGACTGAGTTACGTTAATAAGTTTTGTGTTTTTTTGCGAGCCAATGTAACTGAAATCCAGAGCAAACCATTCATGTTAAAACCGACATGACGACAGACGCGTTAGTATATGAAATGAAGCATCGTTCGGAAACGGGCAAAGTAATTAAAATATCCAATATTATAATTGGTTTATTTTTAATTAAAATAGTCAGCAATAATACGGAATTCTGCTATGTTTGCATAAATAACCACGCATTCACCACGTCGCATAGAAATAAATCCAAGCAATTCCACGGAGTGATATCAATGCCGCTCGCATTTGGTAAATATAAGATATCTCCTAATCAAATATAAGAAGTTGGGCGGCATCTGTTCTTTATCTCGACGATGAGGAGAGCTTCCACGTTCAAGGTCAATGGGAATCTTCCCTCTAGCCTATTCAACGGTCTTTGTTAAGGAGGGAAAGAGACAAATAAGCAATAACATTACACCATAAACATAACCACGTTATGCAATAAAAGGATGTGAAAATTTGTTTGTTTGTACGTTACAGTAATCTTTGAAAGTATTAAACTGATATTGTTGGAAATAAGTAAAGTGTGTGCTACTCGCGTTGCCTAGTCTACGCTTTAGGCTAAGCTTTAAACTAATAATAGTAAACTTTTAATAAGAGATTGTAGTATTTGGCGGTCGAATCGGAGGAAAAGTTAAACAGTCGATATTTTTCATATTTGGTACGCAAAAGCTGAATGTTTAAGCTATTTTATTTTGCCAAAATGTTGCAGTTTTTAGTCGCCTCTATAACGAAGGTACCGGAATGTAAACAGATTAGGCACTACAGATACTTTAAACTATTGCGAAAATTAAACCAAAAAATAATATTTCGAAAGAATACAGTGGTCCTATGTATCTTTAACAAAAGAACGCCAAAACCTCAGAACATCAATAATTACAATAAAAGTTGCAAAGCAGTGTTCATTTTAGAAAATGAATAAAGTAAAAATAAAATATCAGAAACTATTTAGGAACTATTTGGGGAAACGTTAGAGAGCTATTCGCTGGAAGATATTTGGAAATTGGTGATGTTTTTTTGTTATTAATGAAGTGATACTTCTAATAAATACCACGTAAACATTCAATAACTATATTATGAAAAGAAACACACGGAAGAAGGATTGGTTAATCAGTTTCTTCGGAAGAAAAGCTGATAAAAGCATAACGTTTATTATGTTCCTTTGTTGCTATATCCTATGACTCGACAACAGAGCGAGCTATCAGCATTTTTATTCAACATAGAAATGTTTATAGGCCAGTGACAGAGTAATCACATTTTTATCTTAGCACAATTCTCGGTCATGCCTCCTCAATCTCAAATCAAAGTAACCAGCGAAACATAATTTAGTTTCCAGAAAATAACTCATGAAGGCTAGCAAAATAACCTTCAGTTTTAATATTTTAACACCACACAAAGTGTATCAATGAGCTTATAACGCGCCTTATTCCGGTCCTGTATTTGTAAGAACACACTAAGGGCATTCGAGCGGGTCGTTACGAGACAAGGATCGTTTGAGCCGAGGTCCTGCGGTGCAGAATGGTCCTCGCCGTACGCGGCACTTGCGAAATATTCTTCAATACTCCTGATCTTTTAGGGTTCTGCTTTTTTTTTTTTTATTTAAAACGCGATTCAATATATGGTAATATTAACATGGTTATTTTTTAATAATGTTAACTCTGTGTTATTAATTCACGTTGATACGTGATTGATGAGAAACCATGAGCAGTATGTAGAAGAATTCATTTTGTGTGATTACTTTAATTAGTAATTTCATTTATTACCAAAAATAAATCTAATATATAAAATTCTTGCGTCACGGTGTAATTGAACTCCTCTTCGTTGTATTCGTGCTTGTAATTGAACTCCTCCGAAACGGCTCGACCGATTTTCGTGAAACTTTGTGTGCATATTGGTCAAGGTGGAGAATCGGACAAAATCTATTCTTCATCCCCCTTAATGTTAAGGGTGGTCCACGGCAAATATTTTTTCTACCTTACAAATTCTTTAGAAATAATTTATACGGCAAGACCACGTTTGCTGGGTCAGCTAGTAATACCATAAAATAATACCGTCAACCTTAACATTTTTTTAATTAATACATAGAGAATAAACTTAGTAAATAGCTAAAAGGAGACGTTAGTTTTTAATTGGGAGACAGTAAATTTTACATGTAATGAATGTTCCGAATATTGGGACCCGCATACATACGTTTGCATTATACAGCGTGTCGTTACCATCGCGACAATAAATGAACACACGTGTAACGCTACTTGCCAATAATCATAAAAAAATATTAAAGTTAAACAAAATCCATAATTAAAAAAAAATATTTTTCAAACAAACTAATTAAGTAAAACAGAAACAAAATTTGTAACATCCTACACAACTCGCGCCTCAGCGTCGCATTACAAGCCTCTCTTCCTAACAGTATGTTTTGTCTCTTTTAAATTCATTCAACCCATTCATATGCTTTGTGACCTTAACAAATGAACTTTACGTTACAGTTTTATACGTAAGGGTGTTCTAAATTTTTTTTTTGGAAAATTTAATAACTGTAAATATTGATGTTTAAATATTTAATACAATTTAAAAAAGTTATTCTCTATATGTGTGTTCATTTATTGTCGCGGTGGTAACGACACGCTGTATATATAGGTATTTTTTTATTACGAGTTAAATAACAATCTATTGTGGGTATGATATATTCAATATCATTAAAATAAGCAACTTTAACTAGTGTCATTTATTTTTCATAACTTGCGTACGGAACCCAAACACGACACAAGCCAGTAGTAGCGAATTTTTTTATTAAAGACAGTCGGTCCGTTACCAGCAATAGCGATTTAATATAACAATAACATTGTGACACTTGGCATACGATTATCTGTGACACGATGACGCCTTCAATGTCACTCCCCTTACTTCACTTTGTCAATTTTATTTAAAAAAATATTCAAACGTTTAAAATTATTCTCAATCTATCAAATTAGGAAAAAACAATACAAGAGGGTTATGGTGGAGTGATTAAATTGTATGTATCATAATGTATTTTAAATTTTGAAACCTTACCGACATATTTCATTGCAATATGTTGCAATAACTTCTAGTGCGTTCTTAACTTGCGGCAATAACTATACATGAGGATCATCTATTGCTATTGCCATTTTCTGTTATATATATATATATAAATATATATGAATTTAACTATTAAAATGTTATCTACTGAGGTATGTGGTTTAATCGGTTAATAAACACCTTTTCAACACAATTACTAATTTAGTGTTAAGACCACGCAACCGTCTTCGCTTTTGCAGAAAGGTCCGTCCGGGTAAGAACCAAGACCTCACAGAAGTCCTTTGAGATATGTTATACGTCTGCGTTTCGTCTGGTGAGTAAGGTAGTCGGGTCCCACTTTTTAAAAAGGTGGTAACGCATCTACAAAATAAATTTATTGATAATTTAAGCGTAAATTTTGCTATTTGTTATAAACCTTATATAGGCTCGAACGAAAACAGAAATGCCTGTCGTTATATAACGACAAGAAAGATAAAGTCATCGTTCACCCGACCCGTTAAAATGTGTAAATGTGGCCTAAACTGAAACTTAAAATCAGTTAATCTTAAATACAAGTTATTGGTTAACGAATGTAATATTATATTATATATTTTTAACCCTTAAGTAATGCTAAGTGCAGCTCATGGAAACCTGCATCACCTGAGGGGTTGTAGATGCGTTGACAATCTTTTAAATTGTAAAATGAAACCAGCCCGATTCACGTTGCCAAACGTTCACACCCAAGTACGAATAGAGGCTCACGCAGCCTTTAACCGCACGAAGGGACCTATAAAAGGGCAACTTCTAGCTTATGGAAGCACAGTCATATCACGACAACAGTTCAACACAGCACGACACAATCACACAAAGCAAGATGTTCAAGCTGGTAAGTTAATCACGTAAATAATATAAAATGATAAAATCGATTTCCACTAGGAACAAAAGTAATGTGCCTATATACACCAATTGTCTCTGTTTTACTCTAATTATTAACCGATGGTAATTTAGCTTCAGATTATTTTTAGAGTTCCGTACCCAAAGCGTTAAACGGGACCCTATATAAGACTCCGCTGTCTGTCTGTCCGTCTTCACCAGGCTGTAACTCATGAACCGTGATTAAACAGTCGGAATTTACTAAAAAGAGAATAAAAAAAATTTTGTGGGGCTTCCATACAAGAGACATAACATTTTTGCAGTTTTAATATATATATTATATATAAAATAACTAGCTGATCTGGCAAATGTTGTCTTGCCGTATAAATTATTTCTAAGGAATTTGTAGGGTAGAAAAAAATATTTGGGTTGGACCACCCTTAACATTTAGAGGGATTAAAAATAGATGTTGTCCGATTCTCCACCCTGGCCAATATGCACACAAAATTTCACGAAAATCTGTCGAGCCGTTTCGGAGGAGTTCAATTACAAAGACCGTGACACGAGCATTTTATATATTAGATGATACGGACAGCATCGTGTGCGAGTCCGACTCGCACTTGGCCGGGTATTTTATCGTTATTATATTGATCCAATTATAAAAAAAGATATTAAGTGAAATTAAAAAACCAAGCCATCACTGACGCGCAGAATTAAATATAAAAATATAAATATCTTTGGGCCATTTCATTAGATCGACTTATCTTGTAATTATCACTCCATAGATTAAAACTTATGGCTGCGGCATAAATAAGACAGATGGAATTTGTCGTCAGCCTTAATGAATGTAAGCTTGAAAAGTTGAATATCTGTAATATGTTATGCACATCCTGTATAATGTATGCGCTGTATTAAGCTAAGTTGAAAGACTCGAGGAAAGATATATTTTTCATTCCACAATAATTTATCTCCGTACCCCGGGTTTACTGGGAGAGAATGCCAAAAGGCATTAAGTTCGCCTTTTGTAATTTTTGTTTAAGGTAATAAAGTATAAATTATTAAAAAAAATAATAATAAGATATATATGTTCAAAGCTTTAATAAGTTTTAATTAAGCACATAACATTAACTTGAACTTTATTTATCTCCTTCACAGTAAGAATACTGGGTTCAAATGTCATAAGACAAATAATTAGGAAGTGGGTAAACTGTATCAAAATTACACAATACAATACAATATTGAGTGCAATTAAATTAAAGTATTTAAAATTTTTATTGTAAAATTAATACGCCTCTCGCACAAATAACACCCGTCATTTGGAAACGCCGCCAGACATTTTCCGCCCGGGCCAAAAGTAAATTTAACGAGCTTATGACCCTTTTAAGGACCCGCCGAGTGATGTTCTAATTTCTCTCGAGGACGTTGTCATATTTTTTTCTAATACCCTTTTGTGTTTTTTCGTTCAACCCTAATGGACTCGCTTTCATTCGGAAATTATAAAACATTAAACAGATTCAATTTAATGGCATACTATTTATTTTGCTAAAAAATACATAAGTAAAATGAAATATAATAAATATATACCTTAGTAAGTTTGCTAAAAACCATAACTATACCTGCCTACTCCATTGAGTTAAGAAATTCACATTGGCCTTTGTACTCATGATGCATGAAATATAAAGCCTAAGGAGTATAGATAGGGTCATATTATCAACAGAGATTCCTAATAAAGTTGATTTTTCCATGCGCGATACATTTCGGATACCGCGATGTCGGATGCCGAAATGCTAAAACTTTCCCCACAAATTGACACTGGATGTAATAACGATGACCAAACATCCTTGATCTATCCCGTTCGCGTAACCATTAGCGTACCCTTCACCGTTTCTGTATGAATGTATTTAATTATTTTATTCTTTTCAGACTATACTTCTCGCCATTGTTGCCTACTGCCAGGCCGGCATAATTGCACCAGTGGTCCCAGTAGCGCACCCTGTGGTAGCCCACCCCGTTGTCGCACACCCAGTGGCAGCGGTTGCCCACAGCACCGTGGTACACCATGCTACACCTGTTGTCCACGCTCCAGTGGTCCACGCCGCACCAATAGTGCCAATCGTTAAGTACGCACCCGTCATAGCAGTGCATCATTAACTGTCCAACGGCAATGTTAGTTCGCTAAAATAAATATTTATGGAACAATACTTTTTTTTTCTTATGTGCTTAAAAAAAACTACGTTAAAAAAGATAAACTATAAAAACGGTATACTTTTTGGGAATTATTTTTTAAGTTTAATACATCTTACACAATTTAAATCAAAACGTAAAATCATTAATTTGAAGTAACTTCTAGTCTGTATATAATACACTAATTGACCATGTTCATATCCTAACGACCTATATTTTCGTAACAATCAGAATTTTGTATTGTATTTATTACTCGTATTATCTATTGAAACTAGCTTACATGATATTAATAAACAATCAACCAGCTGTTCGGAACGGCAATATCGGCTGGCATTCGCCGGAGCTCAATCTCGAATGTTTGCGGCATTTACCGTGAGTTATCGTCGAACCGACTGTCCCAGATCGGCCTTTAGAGGATTACCGTAGAGCCAGCGGAGATGGAGATGCACGCCCCATCTGATGCTCCCAAACGGGGTGTCAATAAAGCCTATCTTCAAGGATAACTGCCGAGGGACCGGGCAGTAATAGGCGCCAGTGCAGTAATAGCCTTGTTGTATCGACTTCCCGGTTCCGAAGGCTGTGCGGCCTTGATAGTTACAGAAGAAAGGACCGACTGTTCAAAGTTAAGCGTTAGAAGTAACGCAAGGGTCGTTACGGCCGTTAACTTTACCGTTAATGGTCGTCTTTTAATGATCCAGAAGTGTTATAGGTTTTCTGTTCAGTGAGTTCATTTTTGCATTGCGATTTCATCGTTTTTGAACAATTGACAACTTTTTGTAGGTGTGTTGAATAAAACTTTGATTTTGAAAGGGATCTTTAAAAACCTTGCAAGTTTTTAAGCCATATTATGCCTCACGACAGGACAATTATATTAAATATAACGACGGCTATATTCTTTACATTGAAAATTATCTTTTAATAACAACAATGATAAAACAAGCTTTTCGGCGGATTAAAATAGGTTGTCAATAGAACCGTCCATTAACCCGACCTAGTTTAATAAGCTCTGACACCCTCTTTGATGTAAATAAATGATTTATATTACGAGAACGGTGGCCGTTTACACCATTAATATTTTCAATAACCTTAAATATATACTAGTTTCATGTTTCCATATAGTGGGAAAAAACTTGTCTTACTGTGGTAGAGCCACGCAGCTGTCCTCTGCTGTCATTTGTCAACTGTTGCACGAATGGGCAAGTCCGTCCGGGTAAGTAAACACTCGCTCAATGAAGGCGTG
The DNA here is from genome assembly GCA_933534255.1 of Iphiclides podalirius. Classification (NCBI taxonomy): domain Eukaryota; kingdom Metazoa; phylum Arthropoda; class Insecta; order Lepidoptera; family Papilionidae; genus Iphiclides; species Iphiclides podalirius. The sequence continues at coordinate 14,692,632 of OW152824.1, read as the reverse complement.
AAGTGGAAGAGTTACACTTCTGCGTTTCTTCTTTAGTGTGTGAGGTAGCCGGGGCCCACTTTATTAAAAGGTGGCAACTCATCTGCAAATGTGGCTGTTTCAAATGTTAATTAGCAGCGGTTATCACTTAACACGAAGAACATTATTTTTCAACAAAGCTATCAGAAAAACTTTCCACTCTCCATCCATTTCAATTGACAATTACTTTGTATTGCATTGCTGTTCCGTTCTGTCAAATCGCAGGCAATAAATAGTGTAGGAGATCGTTACTAATGAACTTTTATTTGTTGTTGTGGTTGTATGGAGGGCCTTCGAGTTGGAGGTTCGCAGAGGCCGATTTGATTTTAGGATCGTGCGAGGCGACGGCGTTTATATTAATTAGCGCGTCTACGTCCCTACCCTAATTGCGCCTTGGGGCATTCCAGGGCCACATCGCAAAGACCCTTAGGGGCACTTTGCTAAATGTGTTACAATGTTTCTCTTCTCAGTACATATGACGTAGCCTAAATAGTAGAATCACGTGAGTAGTTCCGACTGGAATTATAATTCTCAGAATAGTTCAAAAATCAAAATGAAAAATATGTTTATTCAAATAGACGCTTGCGCGCACGTCTTATGAATCGTCAAATTTTACATCAATGAATTTGTATATAGTTACGTAAGGTACCACCGGTTCGGAAAGCGGTTTCTGTTGAGAAGAGACCGGCAAGAAACTCAACAGTTGCTCTTTTTAAAAAATATCAGGGTACAATATAATATAATATAATTATAATTAAATTATATTAAATATAATATAATACAATATAGTATAATAGTCTTATTATAACCTACGTGAGTATCAACTGTATTAACTCAGTGAAAATTAACCATTAATTTATTTAGTATGCTTTCCTTAGTCTAAAAGATTCATGGAGTAGTTTTATCAAAATGTCTCAGTACTGAGATACATTTAAGAAATAAGTAGAGTCGATAAATTTTAATTAATATAAAAAAAGTAAAGTATCAGCCTATACATGTCCCACTACTGGGCAAAGAGGCCTCCTCTGTTCAGAAGGTATAGTCCACCACGCGGCCCCACTGCGGATTGGCGGACTTTAATTAATATATTTTAAGTTTTCCCATAAAATTAATGGATTTAATTCTCTGTGGATATACATCGATCCATTAAATGAGCAAGGCTTCGACTTTTAATATTAACTAAATCATTTTTCTCGAACTTCGTCAAGAGTGTTAAACAAGCGCCTAGTTTGTCGAAACTTTGCTCGAATCGTTCGGGAAAGTTGTACATAGATTGCATATTGATTAAAGGAAACATTTTTATAGATTGGGGAAAAAGTCTTGTAAAATCTATATTGTTGTACTAAATTAAACCACAGATATATCGCGTTTATTTTTATTTACGTTACGAACCCTTTACAGCGTCCATCGTCACGGGACAGACCTACAGACAGGGAATAAACGCGATAAATCCGTAAAAACAAGAAATTATTATGTTTCTACTGTTTTTATCCAGCTGATGTCAGGCAGTACCATAAATAATTATATGATATTTACAAAAGAAAGATAATAATTATAAAATAAATTCCCATAATTTTTCAGTTATGTGTCCGCTAAAATGAGTAAGTCTAAGGAAGAAATTCGATACATTTTGAAGTTTTGTTATAAAAAGTATAGACTGCGCTAGGTAATAATCCTAATTAATTTAATTCGTAACGAGGACATCCGCAGTAGAACCAAGGTAACCGACAGCTCAGAGGATTAGCAAGCTGAAGTGGCGATGGGCCGGCCATATACCGCGTAGGACCGATAACCGTTGGGCAAGAATGGTTCTCGAGTGGCAGCCTCGTACTGGCCATCGCAGGGTAGGACGACCCCCCACTAGATGAAGTAACGACCGTGCAAATGTGGGAGAAGTCGATGGATGCAGGTGGCTCAGGATCGTGCTTCGTGGCAGTCTGTGGGGGAGGCCTATGTTCAGCAGTGGACTCAAACAGGCTGAAATGATGATGATGATAGTGGGCCTAATTTAATGTCAATAAAAGTGGCACAAAGTTGGTTTATGTGATTTCTGTCTAGGAATTTTGATATCAAAGATGCAGGCTTGCTCTTGTCGCTCAGTTACAGATAAAATCGAAGCCATTTCTGAAAAAGTGAAGCAAGATCGGCATTATAGTAATAACGAAGCCGCTGAAGAACTAAGGATTTGCCAAAAAAAAACTAGATATTTGGGTGTCACATGAGCTTGCTGAAATAAACCTGATGAATCGTGTACTCATTTACGGTTTTCTGTTTAAACGTAATGAGATTAATAAATTTTTCTAAGAGAATTGACCATGGCGATGAAAAGTTGAAAACCAAAGACAAAAACTTGTGAAAAAGCTTTCCATAACCGGCGTTACCAGCTTTCTCATAAGTAAATTTGGTATAAAGTAACGCTTGAGGATATACAAACCCTGTAAAGGCTATTTTTGGTTTTTTATCTAGACAGATACCGTCCTTTAGGACACGAATAAACTCCCATACGGTTGTAAAAACGGAACTATAAAAAGATAAAAGGTCTTTCTAACCGTAACACAAATTTACGTTTACTTTGCTATCGAATAACAACAAAAGCTAATGGGAGGTCATGTTTCTTTTTGAATTCTATTGCCCATCAAAGCAGATATACTATAGCAAACTAGGATGCTGAACTTTCTTACCCTTTTCTATTAAGTTACTACAATACACAATAATTCGGTAGCTACCTGAAGAGCAAGTATAAATATGACTTAAATATTGATATCATCTAAATTTAATCACTTTTTCATCAAATTTACTCTAAGAAAATTACAAGGTTTCGTTGGGGAAAACGTAGTGTAATATACTTTTTCTATTTAGTACACACTGATGGTACTCTACATCGAAATTGACGAGACACATACCTCTGGTGATGAATAAGTACGGAATGCGAAATCTGTACTACTGCTGAGTTAATGGGCGCATAGAGTAAGTAACTCGTTCATGGGGCGGTGTATACGCTTTTATAAAAAAACCTCTGCAAGCTCGCGCAGAGCCATAATTATAGACAATTAAGAAATTATTAAAGAAAAAATGAGCCGTCATTGGACCCCCGGCAGATGTGAAAAGTCGACATTATTTTGTAAAAGTAATATGCAGAAAAGAACAGATTGTGATAGGAACTCAATATGTCATAATGATAAAATAAAATATTACGGTTTTATTTTCCAGATAACGATGACCATTTATTGAATAAACATTTATTTTCATTAAACACAAAAATTTAGGAATTTGTTTCTATATAATATAATTATTAATAATTTAAATTTGAGTAATTAATCGTACACACTACTGCATATAGACTGTATATATATATATACCATCATATAGCGTGGCGACGCGTCGCCACGGCATGCGTCGCCACGTCAGAATTTTTTTTTGAAAAAGGTTTAACAGCGGCAATAGATGTTTCACATCAAAACTTCATAAAAATCAATAGTATAAATGAATACAGTAAATGATATGTCCCTGGGAATGAGATGATAGTTCCCAAGCCATTTATAAAAAAAATTATACTGTATAATAATTTAATATTTTGACGAAAAAACGCCATAAATGAGGAGTTTCTTTAGCCTGTTTCTTTTCCGTTATAAGAATCTCATTACAAAACGGTGGTTGATTTAATAAAAATTACTATCGTTAGATGAAATTATATTTTTTACTTGGATGAATAAACGGTTTGATCTATTTCTTTAACTATGTAATGGAATTAATAAATTTCGTGCTCGGATGGGTCGCCCTTGAAAGTCCACGAATCAAATCCGGCGGGCATTCTTTTCGCAGTTTTTGCTCAAAGATGTCCGTCACGCGAGTCCTTGGTTTGCGGCCGAGCCATACCGGGTTGCTTTGGGCCCCTTTCGCTGGCGGGTCAAGGCTCGAGTTCGGGTGCCGTGCAATCCGACGGTGGCGTGGGAATGCCAAAGACCGGTTCGCAAATCGCCTTTTTATCCTAACATATCAAACAGCTGTGTGAAATGTTACATGATGCGACACGTAAAAGCATAACCCAAAAAAATCAGATAACTGAATAAAAACGTTTCAATGTTACTGGAATACAAATTTTATTTGGTGTAACGTATTACATGTTATGCAAATATATATCCACAAACTCAATAATATTAAAGTAAACAATTAACGTGAAATAGTCGTGTTAAAAAAGATCTCCATAAAACATTAAATGAGCCTGACTGAGTTCCAAGACCCTGTGGGAACGATCGAATGTAACTTCGTGTTTCAATCTTAATTTAACCAACTTTGATCCAAAACTTAGTAGGCTTTATTCCATCAGCCCCATCCCTCCCCTCCCACTGTATCGCGATAACGCTCGTAGACATAGCAGTTCGTAAAACCCCGTCGAGGATATATCGTAACTGTGAAACTTGAACTTGACACTGGCGAAAAACAACTGTTGCCAGCGTCGGGAAACGAAACTATCGAAGTCACGTCCGAACAATGTCGTGCGTCCTTCGGCCGTTTGTCGCAGATAATACTCTACGCGACGACGAATGGACCAGATAAATCTCCGAGTGGCTTCCCTCGGAGTCCGATGTCTATCTTAATTGATTGTCCCATTGCTACTGTATCAATTACTCGGGATCATTCCCGCGAGATAGCATCGGTTTGGAATTGACAAAAACGCTTGTGTTATGTCAGGATTGGTCGGCCCCATTCCGGGATTAGATAACGTAAGCTGAGAGTGTATTATTCTCACTTCAACGGGCAGACCTTGCTTTTCGTGATTAACATTTTGAACAAGGCGCAGTAACCTAATCCGTTTATTCACAAACGATATTTCTGCCTTAAGTTTCGTTAGTGGGGGACCAATTTTCTTTTCTAGTACCCACAAAGTAGAACAACATGGTTTGGTACCGGTGTGTGACATCAAGTTTAATAAATAATGATCAAAATGAACACCCAAATCATAATGATGAAACAGCTAAATTGATTGAACTAATTAGATAAAGCTAATTATTATTTGTAGGGGTATATAGAGGAGGCCTATGTTCATCAGTGGACGCCCACATGCTGAAATGATGATGATAATGATTATTTATAAATATTTCATATTTCATATTTAAACAGTGCGAAATATTTTACGTAAATTCATCATTATTTCTCGTGCCTATAAATATTTTCATTACATTAATGAGGGTCATATAAAAAGTTAAAACGACACAAGGAAACCAATCATAACTCCGCATAATACATACCTGTCCAGTGATACAGCAACAAGACTGTACACGGAGGCGGCTACCGATAGGCCTTGGACGTACGGCACTGTCTTGCACATCAGCCAGCCCAAAACCCACGCTGCAACAAAAACATATTTCATCAATAAGAGCTTAGTAACGACTGCAGTTTACTCTGTTAACGATTCAATATTATCATGGTATTTCTGTAAACGTAAAATTTTGAAGTTTATTTTATTTATTCGTTTAGGATCGCGAGCTCGTGTCAGTGCAAGAAAGTTGTGAAATTATGTTAAGCCTGCAGTTATCAAATGAGACGGGAATCTCTGGACCAAAATGCAATAAGTGAAGGTGGAGAAGTTTCTAAATTATGAATGAATTACTAGTCAGCTCAATGAATTTTCTAAATTTGAGTTAAATAAACATAACAGTATTTAACGATTACGATAATTAATTAAAGTAAACAATTAAAAATTTTAGAACGTTTGTACTAGATGATTTACCAATCAAAGTAATTAAATCCATTCCAATTAACAAATTTAACCATCAATAATATAATATGTCTGCTTGATATAGAAAACCCATAAAATCGATTAATGATGTTCCCATTTCTACTATTTATTCTGATGGCAGTGAAAACTCTTACGTCTAACAATTCATGATAAAAACTCACTGACATCTTCAGCGCATTGAAGATTAAGTGTGTTTCCCGATTATTGACACATTCTTGTGAAATGTAACCTTGGTTTAAATAATTGAAGTATTAAATAAAATTAATTGGATAAGGTACCAAGATAGTACCACTATAAACAATTTAAACTGAGCTATCTTGGGTATATCCTATACCACGTAAGAAGTCTTATAAATCTATGATTAGAAAATCTGAGGTTCACGCAAGAAAAAAATAATAATGTTTTATTAGTTACGGCAAATAATATAATATTAATGTAACTACCAAATACTACCAAATATATTCTACGGGTAGAGGAAACACTTGTTCGAAACAGACCCATGCTAGATTCAAGCTTCAAAAATCAACCGTTTAGTATTTGTACCAAATATGTTACTCTGCTTTCAGATTGAAAAATTGATTATTCAATTCCAATCTTAAATAGTTCCCTGGTACTGTGGAAGGCATGCAGCCATTGTTGTTACAAAGATGAGGTCGCACCTCTGGGAAAATAACATGGCTCATAGAAGACTCAGGAGAAGAGAATGTATTATGCTTTATAATTTTATCTGTGGGTGGCGGTAGTCATTTAACTTCAGGTGAACCGCAAAACCGCATTAAAAGAAAAAAAACTTTAATTAATTTCTTCCAGTTACGACTCATTAGTGCGTTAACCAATAACTTCAAATATCGGCTTAAGATCATAAGAATCATCAAATGAACCACCTGCTTGCTTGCCAACTTTTCGCAAAATATAAACATAAACTATCAATTAAAACTTATAATTATGAGCTCGGATTATAGCATAAATTATCAGGACGAAAAGTTAACGTTAATTTGATTCCCAGTACTCATTCTGATAACAGATATGACAGGAACCAATCAACGAAGTACTATCAAAGGATTAAAATAAATATCGACAAATCGGGAGTAGTGTATCTATGCTAGTTTGGATGAAAAAAATAAAAACTTAGATCAACTTCAAGGAAGAGACAAATCTGCGTATTTTGTAAGTATAAGTTATATTATTAGTTGTGTTTATCAGGATCGAATTCTAAGTGTTCATGAAATTAGAACGCAGATTTCTAAATTTCTATGAAAGATCAGACGTTTAAAAAAATATTAGTGGTAGAAAACAATGGTCGCCATTTAAATTTAATACATTATTGTCATAGACAGAAATTAAATAAATCTTTAAAGAGAAATCAATATCTGATCTGCCCTTACTTACTATTGAGTCCAAATTTGTTCCTTAAATTCGATTACGGATATCAAAGTATACCGGAAATGGAATATATTAATATTATCAAGTATATATATTGAACGGGAGGTACACTATAAAGTATATATATTGAAGGAGAGTCATCGGTTTATTGCGGTCGCAGTACCTACAAAGGCACGGGTTTCCTGAAGGCGGATGGGCAACAAGTGCTCGGAGGTCACTAAATCAATATTTACACGTTGCCCTGCATCCGAAACTGGGTCAGGTCAGTGTACCTGCGACCTGATAGCCTTGCATTCCCCTATCGCCGTCTCCCTCTCACGACAACAGCCCCTGTACATCCGTCCTCCTCACCCCTGCCCTTGGAAACGCATTACAATACAAAAGGCGGAAACACGTTAGCGTTTCTAATCTAATCTGTGCCTTACAGCCCTCTGATAGAGTAGCAGTTGGATTTTGCGACCGGCACGTGCATTTGAAGATATCGATCGTGAGGAACCGAAAGATTTATTTTTAATGGAACCCAAGGAATCTGTTTGTTCTAATTATTTTCACATTTGAATCCATAGAAATATTAATGGTCCGCGATTTTTAGAATACCAGCTGAAATTTGAAAATTAAAACATACTGAAAACAGAACCTATTTCTCAAATAACAGATAAAATCGTTATGTCTATTCAGTCCATGTAACTATAAAAGAAATCATAAATTTTGATAAACGTAAAGTCTGGCACAAAACGTTATGACCTGAACATAATTTGTGTATGTTGTGCGGATCATAATTTGTGGAGCCACTACATCACATCAGGAAATCTGGGAACTATGCTAAGTACCTCACTTGAATATTTCGTACAAATCCCCTGCCTAGTTTCCTTTACAAACAATTTTTTACTAGTTTCAAATGTCGATAGAAATTCTGTACTAAAAATTCCCTTTGTTTCATCGTTTCCCTTTCTTTGTTTAGAAATGCTTTTGATGCTTGTAATACAACACAAGAACTTCAAATTTCAATTTCCACATTAACTTTTACTGTTGATATCCATCCTTTCTTATCGGCAATTAAAGCTATTATTATTTGGACGGTTACAATTGAAAGACTAGTAAAAAAATAATGAAGATTCACATTTAAATCGGCAAGTCGTGATTGCGCCGCATCTAGACGAAAGGTTAACATGAATTATGTAATTGGGACGAGACCGAAGAAGATACGAGGTGCCGCCAATCGATTCAATTCATCGATGGCAGCAGATGTACACGCGACTTCGTACCCAAGTATACACGAAAAGGCACGGACATTTTTATTATATTACTTATCGCCAGGGACCACTTTTGTATTTGAGCATGCCATAATCATGTACTAAGAATATTTTTTTTAACATTTTACAGAACCTTATATACAGATCTAGAATTCGTTTAGTTTTTTTAGGTGTAAGGCCGACTGTTTTATATTCAGCAACGAAAATAACCTTCCCCTTCCAAAATTGTCAGACACAGACGCAGTTACGTTATAAAGTTTTTAGTTATAAATACGAACTATAGTAAAGTAAAAGTTAGACACATACGCGACACTAAATGTATATTTTTTTATCTCTTTACAAACTTCGGTTTTGACTTATTTTAAACTATTATCAAAAATCAAGTTTCAATTAAATGCTATTGCTGACAATTAATAACAAATAAAATCGCAATCTAAGGGACTTTTTTAATTTTAGGTGCCGACAAATTGATCCATCGTTTCCCATAGATTTTCGATTAAACGCAATCTGGCTAAGGAAGTGTGGGCGTTAAATAAAAACGGAGGATTTATTAAATACGTAAAATTAATCGCTCTGGCGGCGACGGCTTAACTTTTTTCCAATCGTTGGCAATCAATTTGAGCGATGGCTTAGAATTAAATCGATACCGTTCCACTTCCAATATATTACAACGAAAATGATTTTTCGGCGTTGTATCTATACGAGGTAATATAATAAAATTGCCCAATAACAACTCTTCCAAGGAACTGATTTTCGTGCGGTGAGGATACCGCTTAGCTTATTAACTGGAACATTACATAGAAGGTGCAGGCTCGAATACTGATAGTATCGAAAAATTTTGAACTCCTCTCCCCTCTCCTAGCTTGGAAACTAACCAACAGGAAGCCGGTCCGAAGCAAGAATATACATGTGTGCGTTTCGTATATTTAGTGAAGTTACCAGAGCCTTGCAAAATCCCAATAACAACGCGTCTACATCTCTAGAGTTATAAATAAGGAAGAGAATTGATTAAACAGTTTCCATTCATTTGAAATAAAAAAAACGTCAAGTACGAGTCGAACTCGTACGCCGAGGGTTCCGTACCTACCCATTATACCAACTAACCTAACCTAACCTACCATAATAAAATTGGTAAGTAATCACCACCGATTTTCTTAGGAACGGGCGGACCTAGCAAGTTGAAGTACATGAATACATACTGAGGTCTATAGTTCCTATTAGGTGTATAAAAATCGAATCAATACGATAAAAAGACATGAGCAAATTTAGATTTACCATAATTTTCAACTTTCTTTTTCGGAATTTTTCCTTTACTTGTGCTGTACATACATACTAGTTCGCTGAATACATAATTATACACTAGTTGACCGAGGAGTCGCTGTCTGCTCTTTCAGGTGATGACCCTAGGCTATGAACCAACACAATGTCTCGACAAAACAAATATGTACATTGTGGGAATATGCCCTGGAAAGGTCGAACCATCCGAGACTACACGACTCCTAGTAGATGCATGATTATTTATACAAATATTTAGGTGCTTATAACTATGTGCTCTTGTAACCAATGTTTTTATAGGTGTTTAAAAGATTTTAGTGTTCTTAGTAAATGTATAGCAAAATAGAAGTAGGTTGCTCAATTCGACCGTATATATTTTTTTTTTTTTTTTTATGTGTGTTCGGGGATAACTTCGTCATTTATGAACCGATTTGCCTGATTCTTTTCTTGTTGGAAAGAAGATATCCCAAGGGTGGTACCATGATAAAGAAACCCAGATGTGATAATGGCATCCCAGAGAAATCGAGGGCAATCCTCAAATGTTATAGGTGTTGACAATGCTTTTAGTTTCCTGTTCGTGAAGTCGGTTTTTTGATGTGAAACATCTATAGCCGCACGTAAAACCGATTTCTGGCGTGGCGACGCATGCCGTGGCGACGCGTCGCTACGCTATATGATGGTATATATATACAGTCTATATGCAGTAGTGTGTACGATTAATTAATCAAATTTAAATTAATTTTTAATAATTATTTATTAATTATTAATTAATTAAATTAACTTTAATTAATTGTGTGTACTATTACCGAAGTCACTGATTAAACGAATTAAGTAGTCAAGATTTGTAATAAATTCGTAAATTTTTGTATTTAAAATAAAAATAATAATAAATGTTTATTCAATAAATAGTCATCGTTATCTGGAAGAAAAATCGTAATAGTTTATTTTATCATTATGACATATTTAGTTCCTATCACAATCTGTTCTTTTCTGCATATTACTTTTACAAAATAATGTCGATGTTTCACATCTGCCAGGCGTCCCGTGACGGCTTACATTTTTTTTTGTTCAAAATTATTACAAGGAATGTTTGTTTCTTTTTCCGATGGCTCGGTTGACGCAGTTTCTAAGCTTTGGCGCTGCAGATCACAAGTTCGATTCCCACACGGCACCAGTATTTCTGTGACCCACAGATGTTAAAAGTGGCCTCCGGTTACAGAAGATGCATGAAAGTGCAATACTTTCACTTCACATCAGTCTTCTGTGTGGCCATGCTACTTTCCCGGACGCGCCTTCTATGATAACTCGAGAGAAATATGAAAGCGTTATAACATTATAATATTTTATTAATTTTCTCACCCTTACATTTACGGTGGTAGGGTCACGCAGCAGCCTCGGCTGTTGCACGAATGGGCAGGCTCGTCCGGGTAAGTACCACGACCTCACAGAAGACCAGCGTAAAGTGGAAGTATGAAAAATACTATCGCGTTTCGTCTGGTGAGTGACGTGGCCGGAGCCAAATTTTCAAAAGGTTTTCAACGCATCTATAACCCTCGGGTGTGGCAGATGTCCATGGGCGGCGGTATTCACTTAACATCAGGTGAACCGTCTGCTCGTTTGGTAACTTTTCACCTAAAATTAATTAAATTAAGTACAGCATCTCTTTACATAAACATGCATCTCACTCAACTGTAATTATAAATATTTGTTTTTAGTACATATAGAAGTATTAAAGTAATATGTAATTCTATGACCTTAAAGTAATTAAATTAATATATATAAAGTGAATTTGACAGACGATACAGAAAGTATAATACGGAAAGAGATAGCAGTCTGTATAATTGCAATCTAATCACACCAATTGGTGTCATTTGAGTTTCGGTGCACTATTATTGCACTACTGTCGGGTTAGTCAACGCTCCACTTTATAGGCACGTATTTGACTGTAACTTTAAAGGGGCGAGCTGCACAGGAACAGGGTAGCCGGGGAAATAGGGTCTCGTCCATAATGCAAAAGTGATCCCGGGCAAGCGTCGAGGCTTGCGCGGCCTTGACCGGTGGCTCTTTAAAAGGGGCAGCCATAACGATGAATCCATAATTAGGCGCCACTCAGGAACGTGTTTTATGATGCAGTTAAAGAGAATTGACGAGTAGGGTCAGCACAAAAACGATATTATTTTTTAATGTGAGAAAGTGGCAAGGGAACTGGCGTTTCACCTGATGGACCGCCGCTAGTGGACATTTGCAACACCCATTGCTGATGCGTTGCCTTATAATAAAGTAGGCCCCGGCTACCTCAATCAGGCTAACCAGACGAAACGCAGTAGTGTAACACTTACAACTTACTTCACGCCGGTCTTCTGTGAGGTCGTGGTGCTTACCCGGACAGACCTGCCCATTCGTGCAACAGCATAGACCGTTGCACGTTGACCTGGTCCCACCACAGTTAAACACGTTGTACGAAGATGTATTAACTTCACGCAGTAGTAGCATATTTGCAAAGCCGTTTCGTAATGCAGCGTTCACGGTCTCGTTCATGAAGGTGCAGCTGGCCAGGCTTAATGCAAGCCTTCGAAATTGGTAAAAGGAATGTGTAGAAGGATAGCTCTAGGGAGCTCAAAGAACCTGAACATAACATGACCCGATTGGCGCAATGCACGGTGGACCTGTCTCGAGTGCGGGTTCGATCCCCGCTACTGGAAAATTATTGTGTGATGAATATAATATATATATATATATTACCATAATTTTCTTTGTCAGTGTCTTCGTCAGTTACCAAGTGTCCATAGTATAAGTTTTGCTTAGTTTGGAACTAGATAACATGTGAAATATTTATTTATTTGTTACTCATTCTTTTAAAGGGTAAACCCCGTATGCTTACAAATATGAAATCTTGGGCTAAAACGACACCACTCGACACTAAATGTGAGATGACTACATTAACTATTCCATCCTTAATTAATATACTTGATTCGAACTTCGGACCTCGTATCTACGCGCGCGACTGCCACTGTGCCGGCCGTACGGCACGCGGTCGCCTTTTAAAAAATACACGGACAGACAAACAAACGGAGTGTTGCACCCCGAGCCGTAACCCAGTTACGAATGACCTACTTATTCCACCCCCCGCGCCCCGCACCCCACCATCCCCCGCACCTGTACGCGGCGGGTCAGTGTCTTCAAAGTTCTGAGGGTATCGCTGTTTAATATCTCACATCCGAAGGTCTGAAGAGTTCGAACGGCTTGGAATTAATTGCGTGTGAATTAAGAGGCGAAGACACTCAAGAGCGGTGACAATTTTAATTTGGAGCCTGTACAGTTTGGGGTCACTTGGCTTTTAGAATTCGATTTTATTTATTAAACAAATAAATGTAAAATAAACGTACATGTGTACTGACGTACTCGCGTACGAAGTTATACTTCTTTAGCTAAAAATTGAATAACTAAAAACGGGATAAGGGTTTAATTAAATAACTGGAAATTATATATATTTTTTATGTGAAAAATTGCCAAGCAAGCAGGCGGTTCACCTGATGTACCACCGTAAAATATATAAAATATTATAGGTGAATGTCAAATAGTTGTTATTGGTGGCCATGGTGATACCGTGAAGTTGGCGTCGAATTTGTGTCGCGCAGTGAAGTAGTTCAGTCTAATGGTTTTCCCAAACGCGCCAAAAGAAGAATAACTTCAAAAATACTTAAAATATTAAATATTAACTAAAATATGCATTATCTAACATACTAAGCCCACGCGTCAAGGTGCCAAGTTAGCTGCATTTTCTCTAGGAACTTTGAACGAGAAAAAACCAACCCTTAACTTATAATTATATAGTCTGATGAACATTAGTGGTAGCAGTCTATGGAGAAAGCCTACGTCCAGCAGTGAACTCGAAAAAGCTTAGATAATATATAAACATACATACAATTTGTTTTTAACTAAACATTGGCAATTGTAAAAGTTATAAGTCTTATATAAGTCGCGGGCACATCTATTACATAATATATTCCAAGTGAACAAACATCCAGATCCGAAACAATTACTGTGGGAATCGAACCCACGACAACTTGCCTACTGCGCCACGGACTTGTCAAGTTAAACGTTTGATTATATGTAAAATTGTTACCCAAAACTTCTAAATACCGCGTAGGTGGGGCTGTTGGCGAAAGCTAGTTCGCACTTAAAGAAACTTCAAGCGTGTAAGCCGCACTGCGTGAAAACAGCTTGCTCACAATCTCATGATAATAGCCACAACTATCCAGTGAACACCGATCCGTTACCAGGAGCTATTTGGGTCAAACACTGCAATCGCTGTGCTAACGAGTTTTACGTGCGGTACAATCCACTATGAGAAGGCAAAGGGGAAGACCAAGTAAAAGGTGGGGAGACATCTTCAACCTTAGATGTGGACCCCTATGGATGCGATCCTTAAATTATTTTCCCAATTTTATCGCTATTTAAATTTGTTTTTACATTCCCGACGATTCGAGTCTTCTCTAGCGTTCACGGTCATGGCACAGACGGAGTTGTTTCAAATCTTACCATCGATTATTATTATTACCTATTCAAATATGTTCGCGATGCTCCACGCATTGACTTGCCGCGCGGAACGTTTTACAAACTCCACCTGGATAAACTAACGCATAGAACTTAAACCCGGATAATTAAATTACCTCGACGAAATCCGTGAAACGCTTCGATTCCAGTCCTTGACCCCATTCCGATGGACGTTATTTAGTTTTTCGCAAGCCCGGGCCTAATACATTCTGTTCAATTGCTCCGTACCCTTTTTATCTATGTAATATTTACGGTAACCGAGCACTGTTTAAGGTGCACTTCTATATGAGAATAAATAAGCTTATAAAGCTTTACACAAACTTGTTCATAAAAGTGAAGAGGTCATGATAATGAACGCTATAGAGAAGAGGTGGCAGAAGCTTAGATACCTTTTAAATTCGTGGGTTTTAAGGAAATATTATTACTAAGTGAGTTTCTATTGTAGTTATATCAAATATTATTCATCATTCCATTCAAATATGACTTAAAGTTTAGTTGGTTCCTTTAAGTTCAAAGTGGATGTTTTTTTTGTGGGAAAGTGTCGGGCGATCTGGCGGTTCTCCTGATGTTAAGTGATAACCGCCGCCCATTGACATGTGCACACTCATAGGTTTTTAGATACGTTGCCACCTATTAAAAAAATTGGGCCCCGGCTATCTCATCCCCAGACGAAACGGCAGAAGTATAACACTTCCACTTCACGCTGGTCTTCTGTGAGGTCTTACCCGGATGGACCTGCCCATTCGTACAACAGCGAAGACCGGCGCGGCCCCACCACAGTAGCCATAATTTGACAACTTGCTCCCTTAAAACGACTAATACAAAAAAAAATCAAGCAGCAATACATTAAGTTGCATGTAAGTGGTAGAATAACTTAATACAGCGAACATAAAACTAAGTATACCTAGGCCAATAAACTGTATTTATTAAATTTCCTACCACTACAATGCTTCTAGGTGAGATAGGTCAGCATAGACTAGTTGAAGTATTGGAAGTAAAACATCCCGCCCTACTTTCTAATAACGTCCGGTTTTAGGCAACACACTGAAACGGAGGATTATCATAAACACTAAAATAGGCAAGGATAATCTCCATAATGTGCGGATGACCCAAAATCTTTGCACTAGAAACGCGGACGCAGAAATTCTAATGTACAAAAGAAAAACGGTTGGCGTTATCATTATGTGATGGATCAGTATATTAGCCCCTAAGCGATAGATAGTCTTTGCTCATATGTGTAATGCCATTTTTTCAACTCGTGTTGTTAAATTAACATTTACTATAATAAATTGAAACATAAGCACTGAACAGGTTAGAAATTAACACATTTGTACATAATTACATCAAGACGGAGAAATAAACATACCCAAAAAGTAATTCAGCATATTCATTTTTATTAAAGTGGCATACCATTACAATTAAATACCACATAATATATCTAGAGCAATCGATGCCAAATGCAATTTTAGTTGACCAAATTAATTCCGATCGAAAGGCTAAACTAAACCAATATCCAATGTAGAAACTAACTTGTGAACAGAAATAGAGCGTTGAATAAGTAAGAAATAATGTTTAAATAGCAACATCGATCTATAAAGTGCAAATGGCGCGTTGGCCTCGAAATGGCGGGAAGGAAGCGTCGACAAATGGCGCGATAGTCACAAAAGGTCCGACGCGATGGAAGAAACAATGCAACCTTCGGCGTCGATCAAAAACGCACCGAGATTAATCCGGGCGGCCTTCGAACGCAGGATATTGGGTCGGGGAGGTCGCTAAACGAAAAAGTGAATATACCACTGCATATGACGGTAGCAATAAAAGCCGCCAAATATCAAGAAGGGATCCGTAATCGAAATCGTTGGAAATACGCTTCTACTTTGTAAAAACAATAAAAAAATAACCACAACGCACACCGTACAAAATAAAGTTAATATCAATTTTCGTATTATGTATATATCACGGTGGTAGGGCCACGCAGCGGCCTCGGCTGTTGCACGAATGGGCAGGCTCGTCCGGGTAAGCACCACGACCTCACAGAAGACCGGCGTAAAGTAGAAGTATGACAAATACTTTCGCGTTTCGTCTGGTGAGTGAGGTAACCGGAACCCAATTTTCAAAAGGTTGTCAACGCATCTGCAAACCCTCGGGTGTGGCAGATGTCCATGGGCGGTGATATTCATTTAACATCAGGTGAACCACTTGCTCGCTTGGCAACTATTCACATAAAAAATGTAACGTTATAAATAATATTAAAAAGACTTTTTTATGCCACTTACAGCTTCTTAAGTGAATTGCAAACTTTTAAATATTCGGAGAAAGTTTCGTTTCAACAACAACAATCAACACTCCCCGTGTTTGATTTACGTTTATAACTAAGTTACCCCACAAAAAGTCAGACATTGAGCGAAATTAATGAGACATGAATGAGGTTTTTTATAGTTAATTATATGATGATCTCATGATCTTGAACTATGTAAAGGTATGATTATATTAGGACGACGAAAATAACTTATCATGACAATTCTGTAGATTTAATATAATTTCAAGTTTTTGAGTTATTCGAATCTCGGAAGCGAATGGAAATGTTAGAAAAAAAATCCAATATATGAATAAGGCGAGGGAAACAAAGGTACTTTAAAAATACTTGAGAACCTATTCAAATGTTTTTAACACAACAATAATTTCACACGTATATTTATCTGCGTTAAATATTTCTTCCCGAAGACTGATTCCTACCTATTTTTCTTCGCCCCACAATATATCCGTTCGTTTAACCCACAAAGTCTGCCAAATCAGACGAATGTTACATCCCAATGTGTTCTTGATATCCATTCGGTAATGACGTATGAAAAGCGACGTCATCTCTCGGTGATTTCTTACGCATAATGGCGGCAAGTTAGTTCCAGCACATCGTCAATTATGTCAGACATACAGTTACTCGGCGCTTTCCTATTGTGCGAAATTGATTTATGTTGTGGCGTTAAGCAGATTTAATCTTAACTGTACATCACTATATCTTTGCAGTGCCATGCCCCTATCTCTTTTCATATTGAGGACCCGAATGGCGTAGTGGGGAGCGTACCTGCCTCCAGTAGTGGAGATCGAACCCACACCGTTTAGCGCACTAAAAGTATGGGTTCGATCCCCACTACTTATTGTGTGACGAACATATTGTTTTTCTAGTGTATGGGCGTGTTTATATATGTATAATATGTGTTTATTTACAAAAGAAAAGTATGTTTAAGTGCGTTTATCAATTGTCTTGTACCCATAGTACAAGCGTTGCTTAGTTTGGGATAAGAGAACGTTGTGTAAAAATCTGTCCAAAAATATTTATTTATTTATTTTATGCCACTAATCTTAAGTAGATCAAACGTGTTAATTCGATTCATCAGTTTATTAAAACTTATACGCTGTGATAGCTGATTGCCTGGGCGCTCGTTTTTAATAAACCTGGTACCGCAGCTAATAACAGTAGTTAATTATAATTTTACTGCTGATTTATCAAGTTCGTAAGATGAACATCGTGAAGAAATAAAAAATTCGAAATTTGCCAAATAGCCGGGGTCGTGTGGTGGTCCAGAAAGGCTTTTCTAAGTGTATCCATTTTTTTTTAAATTCTAGACATAAATAATGTTATATAAAAAATGATAAATATTTAAAATCACTCGTAATTAATTAATTACATTCATTTGAACTTATCTCAAAATGTGCATGATTCATGGGCAACTCATTAACTTTACGCGTGATCATTCAGAACTAACACGCACACAAGTTCGTTTCATAAGTATACGACGCATTTATGAATGATTACCGCATTGTCAACAAGTTTTTTAGGGAATAGAATGGCAATTTTTTTGAAAAAAAAGTTTGTTTTTATTTCAATAAACGAATAACGAGTCTAAACCTCCTGTGTTAATTTGGGCACCTTTAGAACATCCACCCTGTATATCCTATTTCCTTCTGTATTGGTTGTCAATTGGCTTATTAATATAAGTAAAGTGTGGGGATCCTGTCCACGAGCTCGACACTAAACTTTACAGAAGTTGTAGAAACTCAAACTTCGTATAAAATGTGTAGACAAAAGTACGAATTTTTAATCTATAATTGATTTCTTTTTGACAGCGACTGTGTAAGTAAGCTTGGTTGTAAAAAGTAGAAATTGAATATTTTCAACAGACTACAATCAAGTCATTAAGTAATAAACTGGTTAGCTTATAGCTACCAGTTAGTAGTTACTAACTAAAGCTATTCCCTCACAGAAAAAAAACATAGTTTTTGATCATTCTTTCTAAAAATTGTGACTTATACTAAAGTACAGTTGCCTTAACGAACGTCAACTTTGAAAAAAGAAAGGTAATGAGTCGTTTTTAAATGACGTTTATTGTGAAAGTTTAAAAAAAATTAAAGCGAAATTGTAGGCGGCCGGTTAATAAGTTAATTTGTTAAAATAATTTTGATGAGATATTTTTTGAGGAAAATTTGCTGTATTATTTTGATCTTATTCGGTTAGGTGTTCAGAACCGACACGGAGCAAGTAATTAATATCCTGTCCAACCGGGATTTGATAGATCATTAAAATTTATTGCACTTCAATACTCACCAAGGTGGCACTTGCAGAAAGAATGAACAGGATTCGAGCTACGAAATATACCACCCACGGTTATGGTGGGAATCGGGAAGATGGTATATCTTTTGGGTTATATCACCGTAGAGAATGACGAATGTATGTACTTACATCGCTCAGTGCTTAATGCGATCGACCGACGGTCTAACAACAGTAGGTTTCCCATAAAATTATAATGGGGTTCATGAGATACAGCCTGGTGACTGACGGACAGGCGGACAGGCGGACAGACAGACAGTGCAGTCTTAGTAATTGGGTACCGTTTTACCCTTCGGGTACGGAATCCTAACACTTATTTGAGACGTAACAAAAAAACTGTTTTTCATTAACAAAGGGAATACAAAACTTTTTTATTGCCTTCAGTCCAACTGATGAAAACAATGTGAGTAGAAAACATTTGACAAATGTTTCGGGACATGAAAACAATAATACCGCCCAAAATTTACTTATACCACAAAGATATCTATATCTATGGACAAGTTCAAATCAGAAAATGCCGTGTAGCGTTGTTACGAAACACGTGTACATAAAAATAGCAAGTTAAACGGTTTATTGTATATATTGTTTTATTGTAACGTGGTGTGAAGACTAGTACCTGATACCTACCTAATAATATTAGCTTCTAGCCCAATGTATGCATCAATGTTATATTTTTTAACAGTAAAACTGTTTAACCAAAAATTTTTTACCTACTTTTGCTAACCTTGCTTTTTCTTCTGTACCGTATAATTTTTAGCCTACCCAACGCCACCACAGGAGCAATTTAAACACTGACGATTCACGATGTCACGGCCACGCAGCAGCCTAGGCTGTTGCACGAATGGGCAGGCTCGTCCGGGTAAGTACCAAGATCTCACAGAAGACCGGCGTAAAGTAGAAGTATAACACTTTCGCGTTTCGTCTGGTGAGGTGGCCGGAGCCCAATTTTCAAAAGGTTGTCAACGCATCTGTAACCCTCGGGTGTAGCAGATTTCCATGGGCGGCGGTATTCACTTAACATCAGGTGATCAGTCTGCTCGGTTGGCAACGTTTCAAATAAAAAACAAACTTACGAGTATCACACCTTATCACATTTTCAATAAATGAATTAGACAGTAATGCTCGCTTTAGCCCCCTCGCTTTTGCCTAACTCATTAGACAGCAGAATATTATAACATTCATTATTATGTAAAATATCTTATTGATTGTTTTGGGCTTACATAAAAAAGCCTTAGGTACATACTATAAAGACCAAAAACCAACGATAGAAATTCAATTTCATCTTGTAAAAACTAACTGTCATTTCAGTTCCATACTTACTTTATCCGAGAATGTCAACAGTGTAATCTGTCCTGTAATGTATCTCTCATATGAGCGGTGCAGGTTTTCGGAGTCTTAGAACGGTATTATGTTTATCTTTAAAAAAGATCTTTTCTCGACGCCTGTCAGTCTGATAAAACCCTCAATCGTCCGTAATACCCTTCTCGATTTTATCTTTTTTATTTATACGATCTTTACTTTAATAATACAATAAGGGTTCGGTACAGTTTTATAACTGCAATTAATCAGTTTAATTTTTAAAGGATATTAATTTTTATAGTGCCTTTATCTGCACTCAAGATGAAATTTAAAATTCAGTTCTACGGTGGTAGGGTCACACAGCAGCCTCGGCTGTTGCACGAATGGGCAGGCTCGTCCGGGTAAGTACCACGACCTCACAGACGACCAGCATAAAGTGGAAGTATGATAAATACTTTCGTGTTTCGTCTGGTAGCCGGAGCCCAATTTTCAAAAGGTTGTCAATGCATCTGTAACCCTCGAGTGTGGCAGATGTTCATGGGCGGCGGTATTCACTTAATATCAGGTGAACTGTCAGCTCGTTTGACAACTTTCCGCATAAAAAAAAACTTTATTCAAATATCATGTTGCAAATGTACTATCGCATCCTTGTATACAGAATTACCTAGTGGTAAACTATCTGTGTTCTTTATCACAAAAGTGCATAAATAACGTCAATTTTTTTCATACTACTCATTTGAAAGGTAAATGAAAACGTTACACTTTAAATCACATTAATAAATTTAGAAAAGCGCAATTATATTACCTACGAAGTGCTTTAAGAAATTATGTCCTCAAACAAAAAGGCATGTGATGTTTATTTAATTATTTAAAGCCACACAACTCGTAATTGCTAGAACTTTGATTGAATTTCGTAGACTTTTTGATTACGACGCTAGAGCTACTGTTTAATCTAACTACCAGTAAAGAGTAAGCAAAGATTCAATTAATTTCATGTGTGATTTCGTAGAAAAATATAACGAATGGTTCTCCTGCAGTCTGAAATCACGAATATCAGTAGATTAGACCAAGGACTTTCGGTTTTCTGAAGAATACCACAAGTTTTGACATCTACTTCATTTTAAAATTTAAAACATCACCAAACAATATTAAGCATTAGTTATTACTTTTTGTAAATTCAATATTTCCATGAAAGTTGTAGGTAACTTATCATCTTAATATTTGAAGGTATTATTAAGTACTCTTTTTTTTTAGCTTTAATAATAACCTAAAGCATAATTTATTGATATGTATTTATATTTTGACTTATAAGTTTCTCTTATCTATTCAGTGTACACCGTTACCCGATGCTACTGTTTTTACTATTTCCTTTTACTAGGTTGCCTGGAAGAAGTCGCTTTTTAGCGAAAAGGCCGCCTATTGTACAGTTTTGTATTATTTTTATTGATAATTCAATATCCAACGGTGGTAGAGACACGCAGCAGCCTCGGCTGTTGCACGAATGGGCAGCCTCGTCCGGATAAGTACCACGACCTCACAGAAGACCGGCGTAATGTGAAAGTATGAGAAATACTTTCGCGTTTTGTCTGGTGAGTGAGGTATCCGGAGCCCAATTTCCATAAAGGTTGTCAACGCATCTGCATACCCTCGGGTGTAGCAGATGTCTATGGGCGGCGGAATTCACTTAACATCAGGTGAACCGTCTGCTCGTTTGGCAACTTTTCACATAAAAAAAATCCGTTGGTTGTGTAGAATAAAGTATATTTCTTTCATTCATTAAAAGCATCTGTTTAAGGAAAATATCATCCACCTATTATCTAACGTGAGACAAACATTATGCAAACATTACCGCACGCAAATATTAATTACATGACTCATTTTCGGTTTGATAATAGAAATGTCTATATAGAACCCTTGTCACGATGTCCTCTTACATTAAATGAACCTTTGGGATGAAATGAAGGGTGCTGGCAACGATGTGTGATAAACTGTCTTTCGATGCTCGCCTTGAGATGATATATAGGACTTGGAGATTAGCATAGCATTTAGAGAAGATGAACCAGAAAACATAGACACGATTATCACGATCAACTTTTTTCTGTAACATCACCTCATATTATAAAACAAAGTCATCTCGCTGTCTGTCTGTCCCTATGTACGCTTAGATCTTTAAAACTACGCAACTGAATAACTTTAATCAAATAATATATTTCAATTGTATAAAAGTAACAGCCTATACATGTCCCACTGCTGGGCAAAGGCCTCCTCTATACAGAGGGTATCAGGGCATAGTCCACCACGCGGCCCCACTGCGGATTGGCGGACTTCACATATCTTCGAAATATATATTTTTTTGTTATTATTTCGAAAATATGCAGGTTTCCTCACGATGTTTTCCTTCATCGCGGAGCACGTGATAAGTCAGCACTTAAAGTTAAAAACTTCATTGGTGCCGGCACCGGGGATCGAACTCAGGTTGCTCGAGTATATTGAATTAAAGGCGAGCGCCCGGACACTGAGCTATCACGGCTTTCAATTGTACAAGTTTTATTTAATACTAAATTAGCAGATTACATTATTAAATGAAACTATTTCATGGAATTTAATCGCCTTCAACTCCAGTATCCATGCTCCCGCGATCTTGTTGAACTGCGCTACTTAATGCGGCAAAGTATTTGAAATTTATGGAATTTAAATTTAAATAAAGCGTAGTAAACTGCGTAAAAATAATACCATTATTACTTTATATAAAATATAACGCAAGTAACACAAACATTCGACTTTACAACAATGGAGCCAATAAAAATACATCACCATGAGATCAAACTGTAGATAATGAAAATATGTTATGAAAATACTTTATAGAGATGTACAAAGATTGGTTTATAGAAATATACAGAATTCGGAGTAGCAATCACAAGATCTTAATTTGGAAATCTGCGCACTTATTCTTTAAACGAATATTTCTAAATATAAATATATATAGTACGAGCTGTTTGTTGTTTTGCCATAAAAATTATTTCTGGAGGAATCGGAACGCACGCATAAAGTGTTTGACAGGTTACACAGATATAATTGATAGGTTGACAGGTACAGTTTGTATGGGAAAATAAAATTGTTGCTATTTCGAGTTTCCATGCAATTTTCCATAATTTCTCATCGTTTAAACCCTGGACTGCCATAAATAAGGTTATAGGTTTTGAAACCAAAATAAGCCAAATTGGTCCAGCCGTTCTCGAGTTTTAGCGAGACTAAAGAACAGCAATCCATTTTTATATATAAAAAGATTATAACGTATCAGTGGGTGCAAAGGAATATTATAAATTATGTTCAAAAGAGGCATATGTATCGTAAATGCCTCCTTTAGACATAATTACGTTATTGTACTTTGCGTCCCTTTAAGGTCACTGATATCTATGATCTTTAAAATCGTTTAGGCTTTTGAACTACACTTTTGAGAATTGAAAACTTTAATTTTCCAGTCATATTTTACACCATTGTGCGATATTTTTAGATTCCGTGAAAGACAAATGGGACTTTTATTATTCGAAACTAGCTTTTGTTTTTGACTTGCGCCGAAATAAAAACCTTATTGTCCTTTAATATACCTCCTATATTATAAAAACATAGCTAGTTGCTGTTTCTTTAGTTACTATACTCGTTCTCGTTTTTTTTTTTTTAATTCTGATGGAATGGACACCTACACTTTATACATATGTACGCCTCATCGAGTTTATTAAGTCCTTTAGCTAGACTCGTATTAGGTGATTGCCTTATTTCTTTTTATGTGAAAAGTTTTCAAGCGCACAGACGGTTCACCTGATGTTAAGTGAATACCGCCACTCATAAACATCTGCTACATCCAAGGATTGCTGATGCGTTGACAATCTTTTGATAATTGGGCTCGGGCCACCTCACTCACCAGACGAAATGCGAAAGTATTATATCTACTTCCACTTTACGCGGGTCTTCTGTGAGGTCGTGGTACTTACCCGGACGGGCCTGCCCATTCGTGCAACAGCGGAGGCTGCAATAAAATCAATAAAATCATCATCATCATGCTGCCCTTATCCTAACTTTGAGGGGTGGGCACAACACATCATGTTGTAAGTGGCTTTGCTTGATTCTGTACGATGTCTGCAAGCCTGATGTCAACCCTCTTTGATAGCAATCTCCCAGATTCTATCTTATGTCGAAACAAATCGAAACCACGACCCCAGCTTCGAAGCCAATAGCTCAGAATGTACGCCACCGATTCGGGTTTGGGATTAAATATATTAAATAACCGTGGAGTTAGCTATCTCAGAATATCCGTGTGGTGTAACTTGTGATTCCATCGATTGCAAACAATTGCAAACAATCGCCTAGTAACAAAAACTTCATACAATTTAGAACCCGCGAAATTGGTTTGTGAATCATATACGAAGTCTTCACCGCTTTCTTAAAAGCAATTCTCCTCTAAACCGAATCCTCCGTTGACATTGGACGATAAGGTTCCATTCAAATCTCATTCAACAATCGCCGTAAAGTGAGATGTCATCCCGAGTTAATTAATAATTTAAAATGTGTCAAGTTGTGGTCGCTGCGCCCGATCGGCGAGGGCAAAAATGTTAATAATTATTGACCTCATCTTGTGGCTGTTGACACTTGGTCAACCATTATGTATTTATTATCTAGAAAAAAATAGCTTTACTATCTCATTTCATTTCATTTAAATATTAATAAATGATTTTTTTTGTGTGAAATAGTATTTAATTTTAACGGTGGTAGGGCCACGCAGCAGCCTCGGCTGTTGCACGAATGGGCAGGCTCGTCCGGGTAAGTACCACGACCTCACAGAAGACCGGCGTAAAGTGAAAGTATAATACTTTCGCGTTTCGTCTGGTGAGTGAGGTGACCGGAGCCCAATTTTCAAAAGGTTGTCAACGCATCTGCAAACCCTCGGGTGTAGCAGATGTCTATGGGCGGCGGTATTCACTTAACATCAGGTGAACCGTCTGCTCGTTTGACAACTTTTCACATAAAAAATTATCTTTTATTTTATTTTGTATAAGTAATTTTAAGTCGCATAATAATTGGCTTACCAAAATGTAAATATAAAACTAAAAAAGTAAAAGTTATAAAAGTAAAATCTACCTTGAATAACCGAAAATCCCACTTGTTATTATTAAGGAATGCTCTTCGAAATAATAACAGTGACCTTTCACAAGTTACAAGTACATTACTTAATGTTGATTCTTATTTTTTAAAAATGGTTAAGTTGCATATAAAACAGTTAAACAGTGCACTGTACTGCTATACGAAAACAAAAATCCGAGTGTTATCTCCAAGGTCACACACTAGATAGTGGATTGGCGAGTCATGCGTCCCTCTTATCCCGAGATCGGGGACAAATCCCCACAGAGCCCCGACCGGCTCTATTGAAATCTCCTACCTACAGGGTGTTGCGAAATATCTTGCGAAAACCTTAAAAAAAATAGAAATTTATTTTCCGAAACATTTCTAAGTTCTCGTTTTTTTCTTTGTTGTTTTCTTTGTTTCCCGTTCTCTATTTTTGTTAAGAACATTCATTTCTAAAAAGACGCCATCTCTACGTCGAAAGGATGATCTGACATTAATTCAACTTCGAAGGACGAAGGGTCGAAGAAGTTATCACTACGTTTAAATACAACAAATTATTAAAAACGATTAAGCTTACTTCTTATTTATAAGTTTTTAAGAACCTCTAATTCATAATAACAGATTTTCAAACCAAGAAACAGAACCGCCAAGTTACCAGTTAATTCACCAGTTAACCTGGCTAGAACTAACAAAACATATCCCAGCTCCTTTCAAGTTTTTCCGCACACCCTGTAGTCTTAACTAGGTCTGTAGCGCAGGCTTAGTAGGCATTTGGGAGACAACACGTGATAGAAACGAATTTTTCTCCCATTTATTCCCTGTTTAGGAATTTGGTAGCTGTCCAACTGTAAGTTAGTCAGTGCGGGGGATAAGTTGTTTGATACTTATTTATGTGGACTCTTCGTTCAACATTGCTCGTCGATTTATTTAGTTAACGATACTTATTAAATAACTTTTAAATGTATATTGATAACAAAACTACGGCATGTACGCACGATACCAAATGATTACAATTGATACCTTTTGGATTATAACCGGTTATAGCTACGTCTTTCTTAACCTTAATGCTTTTTTGTTTTAATCATAAGAACTATGTGAAGATTTATCACAGCCACACACGACAAAGAAAAGTTAAATAAAACCGTCCAAGAGCAGGTGGGCCGTAGTATTTAAATTTCCACCAAGACCATCCTCAGTCAAACGTACTATTCAAGCTAGCAGCTTAGCTGTAGAACTAATAAGCTTTTAATGTCGATAAGAATTGTAACAAGTATTAATAGTACAACATTTTAGAAAGTGGACGCATGACCGTCAGCTGTTTACGAGGTCGGGACCTTAAGTGAGGAGCGACTTAACATGTACATACATATGCTAGAGGTCAGTAGACGGAGTTTTACTTATTATCCGTGATGACTCCGTGGCGCAGTTGCCAAGGTATTAGCTTCGGCGTCGGGGGTCGTGGGTTCGATTCCCGCACGGGGCAACTATTTTTGTGACACACAAGTAAATGTTGTTGTTTGTTCATGTGATATTTATGTTTGTTAAACATCCTTAAAACACAGGATAATTTTATCGTATAGTAAGGAAAATGTTTAAAAAAAGAAGTTGAATGATATACAATATCAATAAGTATAATATTTTTGACACAAGAAATAATAAAGTAATAGAAAAACATTGTATTTAAAGAGTATAGTACAGTTTATTTAACGCGGAAAAATACCTTATAATATTTCCGTAAACTCGACAATTGTAACATAATCAATAAGTTTAACATGATCATTCTTTAAAAACATTATTTGGGGAAATTTATTATCTCTCTTAATATATTAGAAGAAGTGAACCATTAGCGCCAATTATTCTTTATAATGCTTATTTTATATTAAATTATGTTATCACATTATTAGGTTTTCGTACCTATAAAAGAAAAAAAAGAACCCTTGTTGTAATCACTCTCTTGTACAAATTTTCTCAGGAATGGGTGGACCTAGCAAGTTGAAATTTATACCCAATACTGAGGTCTGTAGTCCCTATTAGGTGTTTAAAAGGGACAAGGTCCTGAGTCAATACGATAAAAAGATATGGTCAAATATAGATTTTCGCGAAAAACTTGTAAGTACCAAAATTTACCTTAATTTTTAAAAAACTTTTCTATTTTTCGCAATTTTCCCTTTACTTGTGCTGTAAAACCTTACTTTTAACCAAAATTTACAATTCTAAGTCAGTCGGAAGTACCCTATAGGTTTTTCAAAAGTATCTGATATAAATTTACGGGTAGGTACGGAACGGACCGCTTTTTCTTATTTAGTCTGTAGCAAAATGAACAATCAGAATGATATATCACATGGAAAATCAGGATCAAGGCTAAGTGGCGTAGTAGCATTTCGGTGCACCATCGCTTTGGAGTATTGTGGACATTCCTGACTATTAATTAAGAAATATTACAAAAAAAATTACAAAGATTTTTTGAAAAAGCTAGAATTTTATGAAGGCTATTATAATTTAAATAATTATAAATGAAACTGTCAATTTAACTTATGATTGATATTTCTTTACATCATCGTTGATAATAGAACATACAAATTAATACGATTTATATTAGACTATGTTGTATTCTAACCCTGTCAAATACTGTCTATTGCTGGGGGTCTAATAGAATAACCTTTCAAGTGCGAGTCGGACTCTCGCATGAAGTGTTCCGTACCATTATCTATAAAAATGGCAAAAAAATATGTCTGTTGTATCCCCACTTAAATATTTTTTTATTCTGTTTTTTTTTTTATTATTGCTTGTTAGAGTGACAACAGAAATACATTAGCTGTGAAAACTTCAGCTGTCTATCTATCACCGTTCATAAGATACATTACCTGGTGACAGACAGCGGAGTCTTACTAATGGACCCCATCACCCGTTGGGTACGGAACCCTACAAAGTACCAAACCATACCGTGGACACCGTACTTAAATGCTAACACGGCTCGTATCAATCTTCGTTAGCAAACCGTTTGGGATTAAGTCACTCTTGCTGTTAACTTTTTAATGTTCAAATGGACTTTAATATGTTTGTTGAAACATGTTCGTGAATAAAGAAACCTGACACAGCCTTAGCTAAAGCCAGTTTGAATTCTACGTTAATATAATGATATTCCTCTTGTTTGTGCGTTAATTCGCACTTATGAGCATCTGTACCTACTATAACATACTTCTGTATTGTATTGTAATTTATCGTAGTAAAATTGTAGAGTGTCCAAAATTTCGAACGTTAAGTTGCATGCATTATAATGTTATTGAATCCTGATCGCGTATTAACTTAAGTAAAATTGTTTTCACCTTCGTCAGATTTATTTATTTGTTTATTTAAATTATGCACAGACTAAAAGCAAAGCGGACTTAATGCCAAGGCATTTTCTACCAGTCAACCTTTAAGCTGTTGTATCTACCTTTCTCTAAAGTTGCGGTAGGTAGACAGATATAGCGTGAAGAGCGATAAAAGATTGTTCATGAACTGTATTATGATATATATAAAGTAACCTCCGTAATATATATTTCCATTTACATTCCAATCAATTCAGTCGTTGTGGTTTGAAGTAGGAACGAACACACTTAGATTGAATCTTCGTATCCATAATGTTACTGTCACACAATCGAAAAACATTACGTATTTAAATTAGCTTTAATTCGATATCGTACTTTTATTACTACTAGCAGAAACAATTTTGATTTAAACTATTCTACGGATTTTATCGAGTCTTATTGACAAAGCTAGTTTTTGTATGTGAAAAGTTGATAAGCGAGTATGCTGTCCATCTAATGTTAATTAAATACCGCCGCCTATGAACATCTGCTACACCCAAGGATTACAGATGCGTTGACAACCTTTTGAAAATTGGACTAAGGCTACCTCACACACCAAACGCGAAAGTATTTGTCATACTTCCACTTTACGCCGGTGTTCTGTGAGGTCGTGGTACTTATACCCATTTGTCCAACAGCCGAGGCTGCTGCAAGGCCCTACCACTGTCAATTAGTGTACAGATGATATTTAGAATACTCTTAACAACAAGGTCAGACTGAGTTGCTTTACTTCCCAATGCCTTGTCAGTGTAGGTAAGGCTAGGTTTGTTTTTGTGTAACAAGATGGCATACCAGCTGGTGGTTCACCGGATGTTAAGTGATAACCGCTATCAATAAATACAACACCCGTAGGATTGCGTTGCCACTTAGTAGGCCTCGGTTACCTAACAGACCAGACGAAACGCAGAAGTATTGGTAAAGTAAAAAAGTAAAGTAACAGCCTATACATGTCCCATTGCTGGGCAAAGGCCTCCTCTATACAGAGGGTATCAGGGCATAGTCCACCACGCGGCCCCATTGCGGATTGGCGGACTTCACATATCTTCGAAATATTTTTTTTTATTATTTCGAAAATATGCAGGTTTCCTCACGATGTTTTCCTTCACCGCGGAGCACGTGATAAGTCAGCACTTAAAGTTAAAAACTTCATTGGTGCCGGCACCGGGGATCGAACTCAGGTTGCTCGAGTATATTGAATTAAAGGCGAGCGCCCGGACACAGAGCTATCACGGCAGTATTAGTATGTAGTAGTATATGTGTATTAATTATAATTATGTATTATGTATTAAGAATTATTCAATTACTTATTTTAGTCTGTAAGTTAATTGTCATTGTACACACCTACCTATTTTCCTTTGATTACTTATTTATTTTTAATTATTACGAAAGGTTTGCTGGCAGAGAACTCTGTTTAGGGTTAAGCTCGCCTTTGTACAGTCTTTATTGTAATCCTTTATTTGTAACTATATTTTTTGTTTTTTTTTGTGTACAATAAAGAATAAGAATAATAATAAGTATAACACTCCCAATTCACAGTGGTCTTCTTTGAGGTCGTGGTACTTTCCTAACCTGACAATTCTTGTGTAAGCTATTTGTTAGCTGATTTCATAAATAATTAATTCAATGTATTTTACACCCCCTAAGGTCGTAATTATTTTATATTAAATACTAAATTAAGACTTAATTATCTAGTTTAAATTGATTGTTTTAATATTTTTGTTAAGGTAATAAGTAATTTGGCTGAATAAATGTCGGTTTCGCGCCAATGTCGCCTCGTATTCATTGGTTGAAAGCTTGTGTGGCGGGTAGGTGACACTTTCAAGGAACCGAGAGCAGGCGGGACACGGCATTCGGCTGTGAACCTCAGAGAAGTGAAGTCATACTAAGCGCTGTTACCTTATCATTTTGTACTAGATCTTATCCTTTAAACGAGCAATTCTTGTAATAATATATATATATATATATATATGGGAAAATGGGAATCTCGGAAACGGCTCCAGCGATTTTCATGAAATTTAGTATGTGCGTAGATTCAGGGGCGAAAAATCGATCTAGCTAGGTTTCATTTTTAGAAAATGTCCTTTTATCTCTGTTTTCAGGGAATGAAAACTGTTATTCGAATACGACGGTAAATTTCGCCGCAAAAAAAATGTTATAATACCTCCACCCTCCGGGGCGGCCCCGAAACAGAAGGCCGTGATTCGTGTCACGGTCCTCCGGGTACTAACTATTAAGTATTATAATTATTGAAAGTAATAATATAGACGATTACAAGTATCCAGTGGTTTCATTTTACAACTTAGGCGTTTTCGAAGGAAAATATCAATATTGTTTACTTTTAACAACGAAGTTTGCTGCGTGGCCCTACCCGGACGTAATGTCAACCTGTAAATTATTCTATTCAAATTCCCAAAATATCGCTAATTTCAATAACAAAATGAACAAGATATAATTTTGTTAGCAACGAGCAGAAGTGGTCATAATTAAAATGTCAGTAATGTTGTGTAGCTACTTTCACAACATCTGAAATCTTGCAGCCCTGCATTTGAAAGGATAACTGCATTAATGAGAATTGTTATATTATAAAGTATAAAAAGATTTCAATGTAATATATACGAAATATATTATTAGATACTCGGTTATAATTTGACTTTCCATAGAATCTAAAGTATCACATGGGTTGTGAACCTCGACGATAAAGTATAAAACCCAGCGCCAGGTCGTAAGTCGAATATCTACATCTGTATTTTATTTTGCCACTGCCCTCGTATTCGGCTGAGCTATTAAAGTACCGTTCAGATTGTTTGACAAAATGAATGATACAATTCGTGTACGTTTTCGGCAA
The DNA here is from genome assembly GCA_933534255.1 of Iphiclides podalirius. NCBI lineage: Eukaryota > Metazoa > Arthropoda > Insecta > Lepidoptera > Papilionidae > Iphiclides > Iphiclides podalirius. Next base: position 14,661,185 of record OW152824.1, on the reverse strand, counting down.
GTCAAAGTCAAAGTATATTTATTCAATATAGGCCTAACTTAAGCTCTTATTAAACGTCAACAAAAAATCTACCACCGGTTCACTAAACTAGACCTGCACAGAAGAACCGGCAAGAAACTCTGCGATCTTGTTCTTTTTGTTATATTTTTTTAATGCAATTATACACACTTCTTGCAAGTGCAGAGCAAGAGTCATTTCCAAACATCCTTGTCCTCAAAGTATTCTTGAATATTATAGTAGGCCTTTGCCATTAAGGTAGCTTTTACAAATTGATTGAAATTGTTTATACTTAGTTGTTTGTGGATGTCACCTATTTTATTATAAAAGTTTCATTTAGTTTGATCAATTTCCAAAAAGATTTAATGTATACTCGTCCGTTGGTTTAAAAATCAATTATGTTAATTAGTATACAGAATTTACTGGGCCCATCTTATACGTTTCGACCGGCTAAGTAAATGTTAGCAAAAAGATGGATTTTGACCAATTATTTAATTACAGAACCGTGATAATATTTCGTATGGTATTTGCCTTTCATATTTCCAAACAATTTTAGCGTGCCCAGTTTGTCATAAAATGAATATAAGTAGTTACTTTCTATACATGTATATAATGAAAAGAACTTATGCATCTTAAGACATTTACGAAATTACACATTTTATACTGCCGTAAAGGTACCATTTAATGTCTTAATTATATTGGAAGAGAATACAAAATCAATCAATAAATTATCCAGTAAGTCATACAATACTGCCGTACTATGTCATCATTATAGATTCTATGATAAAAAAAGAAATGCTTAGTTACTCAATGTTGTTTACATTTTAGACATAAATAAGCCATTCAAATTTTTCAATGAAACTTCTATGCCGGCGAAGACAAGTATCTGTTACATATATATTTTGTCTTTAGTCAAAATCTAAACGGTAACTTTAACAACCTTGACCTGCTGCGTTGTGTTCTTGAGAAGATTTATCCTTTGGACGTAATTTATCGCCTGCCACGATAACCCAATTGATTGGTGCTTTCGTATCAGGAAGCCCCTTTTGATATTCGACTCGCATCGATATTTCTATTTCTAATGCTTGCTTAGTTTTAAGAACAATTATAAGATATAGTAAACGCCAACTTCACTACATAGTATAAAACAAAGTCGTCCCGCTGTCTGTCTATCCCTATGTATGCTTAGATCTTTGAAACTATGCCACGGATCTTGATGCGATTTTTTACCAGATTGAGTAATTCAAGAGAAAGGTTTATATAATACATTGCACCCGTGCGAAGCCGGGGCGGATCGCTAGTAGACTATATATCACAATAGGATCATGTGTATATGGACATGTGTGAACCGCAAATCTGTAAACATTGATTCATAGACGTCGTCAATGCATAAATTTGCGAGTTTCCGAGGACAATGACAAGCAACATTATTGGCATATTGTGTCCACTCCACCTACATGGAATGAGGGCAGGAGATGTTGTTGTTGATGAATTTTGTAGTGAATCCCATCATCTTTTACTGTGCCATAGATAAACACTCACAAAAAAATGCTTTCCGATTGGCATAAAATCAATAAAACTACCATACGGCATTAAGCCTGCCGTAGTAGCCTCGGCTGTTGCACGAATGGGCAGGCTCGTCCGGGTAAGCACCACGACCTCACAGAAGACCGGCGCAAAGTAAAAGTATGAAAAATAACGCGAAAGCGTTTCGTCTGGTGAGTGAGGTAGCGGGAGCCCAATTTTCAAAAGGTTGTCAACGCATCTGTGACCCTCGGGTGTAGTGGATGTCCATGGGCGGCGGTTCCCACTTAAAATCAGGTGAACCGTCTGCTCGTTTGGCAACTTTTAACATAAAAAAATGCCTAACGTTGTATCTCAACGGAAAAAAAACCGTAAATAAAAAAGAATCACGTGTAATTACATTCCTTTATTTTCCTTTTTCATTTAAGAGAAGAAGAAGAAGACATTCCAGGTCTAGCTTATTGTTTCAAAGCCTATTTTGAAAACGTCTCTTGAACTCTAACCTGTTAATACTAGAGGAAGCACACTAAATTGAAAGGCAGGGGAAGCACATACAGAATATATGCCTTTGAACAAACCTTCTGTATGCATTTCAGACGAAAGTTGTTTGATCTGTACAAAGCTTATGTCAACACCTTCAAAAATACAAACGGTTTTCCTGATGTAATTTTACAAGCAATTTAAACTTCATCCTGATGCAATAATATTTAAATATCTTATTTACACATCTCAATAGAGTTTAAGCTTTGAATTAAACATCATTACGTCTGTTAAAGAATGCATATAAAAATTCCTTTTGTTGCTTTAAGTTGTATATAAAGATGTAACATGTCTTTAAGACGAATGAATAATCCATACTAATATTATAAATGCGAAAGTAAGTCTTACTGTCTGTCTCGCTCTCACGCCAAAACTACTTAACCGATTTAAATGAATTTTGGTACACAGTCTAGAGCTGAGAAAGGACGTAGGCTACATTTTAATTGTAAGAAAATATATATATATTTCTCCCCTTTTTTAGTGTTGGCGTTATCAAGGTCGACATGTTATTATATTAAATTTAAGGGATACTTAATATAGCGTCGTGATAATCATTTTATGGCCTACGTAATGATTATTAATAGATTCGTCATCCAATCAGCTATTAAACCTAATTATGTAATGAGATTATCGCGAAAACTGAAATATCGCGGCATTATATTTATTTATTTATTTATTAAGGCTTACCAACTAAATACATACAGAACATTGAAATGTAAATATTTTAACTTAATACTAAAGTCGTAAACAATATATGTACATATTTAAACACAACACTTACAAAACAAACTTAAAATATAGAACAGGAACCTAACTAAAAAAAATTCTTATATCTCTGAGAACAAAAAAAAAACGAAATTAGGAAAATATATGCACCAAGAAGAACCGTGATAGCTCATTGTCCGAGCGATCGCTTTTAACTCGTTCCCCGGTGCCGGCACCGATTAAATTGTTAATTTTAAGTGCTGATAACTTTCTACGTGCTCAGCGATGAAGGAAAACATCGCGAGGAAACCTGCATACCTTCGAAATAATAATAAAAAGAATGTTTCGGAGATATGTGAAGTCCGCCAATCCGCGTTGTCGTTGCGTTGGTACTGAGGAGGCCTTTGCCCAGCAGTGGGAAATATACACGCTGTTACTTTACTTACCTACATAAAGGATAATTCCTCCATTAAATAAATTAGCATAGCACCACCATAGAATAAACACCATTACAATATACTTGCTATTGTAAAGTTATGTTTGCTAAATAGATTCCAGGAGTTAATAATTCGATACGTATATTAATTACGTTACGAAATCTGTTTAATGCTTTTAGAAGTAATTTTTGTGAAAATAAAGCGCATAATTTAATTTCAAATTTCAAAGACTACAGAGACACGACCGGCAAAATTATATTTAGAAAATTAAAAAGCTTTTCCAAGAAAATTCAGAATTTTTAAAAGTTCTTGTGAATTAAGCTAATATCTTGAGAAATGCCTTACAACGTCAAAGTGAGCGACAAAATTTGCTCACTAATTAGATGTTCTCCCGAAAAAGGTGATTGATTCGTTTTAATGTATAATATTCACTTAAAATAAATCTAATATCTGAGATTTTGTGAAGTTATTTACCTTTTCTAATTAATTTAATTTTTTAATTCCTGTGAGGAGACTCAGCGGAATGAAACTAAAATGTGAATTTTGTGTAATGTTTAAAATATTTGGGTAGTGCAAACACAGTAAATGTAGTAGCGCCACGCAACGGTCTCCGCTGTTGCACGAATGGGCAGGTCCGTCCGGGGAAGTACCAGGACCTCATAGAAGACCGGCGTGTTATATTTAGTTCTGCGTTTCGTCTGGTGAGTGACGTATCTCGAGGTACTCGAGATTTATGTATTTAAATCGTCCTTTTCACAGAAGAACGTTATCCTACACTAAGGGAGCCATGTTTTCCAAAGAAAGACTACAACAGATCCTTTAAGTCACGGTGGTGGTTGGGATTATAAATATTATATATATTAGATTTACAGACTCACCCAAACGCAAGAGCCGTGATAGCTCAGTGTCCGGACTTGCCTTTAATTCAATATACACGAGCAACCTGAGTTCGATCCCCTGCCGATTCGATGCCAGCACCAATGAAATTGTTAATTTTGAATTTTGACTTATCACGTGCTCCGCCGAGAAGTATAACATCGTGAGAACTCTCGTATCTTTTCGAAATAATAACAAGAAAAAATATTTGGAAGATATGTGGAGTCCGTCAGTTCACAGTTGGGCCGCGTGTCGGACTATGCCCTGCTGTATAAACGAGGCGTCAGCAGTGGGACGTGTATAGGCTGTTACTTTACTTTTCTTTTTAACCAAACCCTACCGCACAAAATAAAAATACAGAATGGATCCAGTAAAGCGACACGATTTTAAATTGAGATATCAACGTGCAACTGTAAAATACCCTCGTGCACTCCTCGTCCATGAAACTTCTAGATTGTTTCAAGAGAGAAACGGGGATGAGAGTCAATAAATGCCGATTTTAACTCGATTTCCCCCGACCGATTGCCTCCACCCGTCGGCTTGTAAGCGGAGTAGACACACGCTTGCGGCTGACCTACTTTGCAAAGATTGCTTACATTTTACATATTAAAGTAATGAAAACCCGCTTCCCGCCCTCCGCCAATTTCCTTATAACAAGGTCGGTGCTTCTTTGTAACAGATTTCACCCGCGCTTTACTTACCGCTGAAGTATACTTCGCCGGATTAATGATATGATAAATTCAACATGATGAGTAATCCGCAACAGTATCTTGTTAAATTCCTTTATGTAATAGTAGTATAATGATAAATAGTATATAATAAGTTATGCAAATTACATTTTAGAATTTTTTTTTTCGTATTAAGTTAAAATAACTTACTAAGAATGGGAAGAGAGAATGGTGGGTTTGAAAGACATCTCGGCTACATAAATCGCAGTAGACGCTTTACTAAAGCCCATCTACTGTGTTCAACATAATTTAAATAACATTTATTTATAAGAGAAGATGGAAAATTAAAAATAAATACGAGTATGCCTACGCGCAAGGACATACTTTTAGATTTATTGCTCCTGACAAAAACTTCAAACAATCCTTTAGACAGTAGAACACTCTGGCCTCTACATTCTTTCCTACTTATTTTCTGCTTTTCTCCCTAACCTTTAAAGAAAGAAAAATCAAGCTTAAAGAAATAAAAATGAAAAGAAAGCAAAATATAATGTAATTTAATTTCACTCTATCATTGTCTTTTACATTTCCACCCATTGCACTTGTTTCGCAGTTCCAACTTATACGCGTGTGGTAGTAGTAAGTAAGTTAGTAAGTAAGTAAGTTCACTCCCTCTGAGCGAACTTACTTACTACTTACAAGGAGCTAAGTTTGTTAAGTATAGCGTAGCAACTGTGATCGGATGGAATCATCGCCTCTTGACCCGCCGACCGCATCTACGGCCATTCGAGTGCCGACCTCAATATCTAGGTTATTCGAGCCTTAGTGTCTGTCTTAAACCGTTCGTCTGACTTTTCCACATTCGTAACTAGGTCATCGATTTTAAAATGTGACGATGTTTTTAAATGTTGCCCATCGCTAAATTCTAACGGGTGTCTTTTTTTGCTTTTATTTTCTTTGTAACTTTTACTGTATGCTTTTATTTTCTGTTTAATCTGTGTTGAGGAAGAAATCAATAATTATTGCTAAACGCAAAATTTTAGAGGAAACTTGGTAAACAGATCAGGCTCGCATTTCTGTGTAGGATTAATTTATTTATTACCAACAAAGTACACTCTGAAATATAATCATTATATGAGGTTAAAAATTATGAGCCCTAATAATTACTTATGATTACCTTAATTGAGATTACCTTAATTGTAGGTAAAAACTACTTTTTAATCGACAGTAGAGACACAACCAAGAAAAGTATAATAGCATTGTTGATAAACTAAAGGTGGAATATATACATAAAAATAATATTAACAGTAAACTAAAATATAGTGAAAATAGGAAATAAAAAACATAAAAAATACATTTCACTTCTCATCGGCGTACTTCTGAATCTACTCTTCTTAAAATTGTTACATTCACGGCTTTAATTATTAAACTGTGATCACTCTATAATCCCTTCACTCACCGGACCAAGCCCAAGAGTATAGTTCCATTAGTAACAGATGACACATTTCTTAAGTTTCCCATCACTATCGCTTTGAATGTTCAAACAGTCATAGAAACAGATGACTCCGTGGTGCAGGGTATTGGCTTCGGCGCGACGGGTCGTGGGTTGATTCCCACATGGTACAACTATTTGTGTGATGGATCACAGATAGTTTTTTCGCATCTGGATGTTTGTCCACGTGAAGTTTATGTATGTAAAACGTCCTTACAACACAGAATAATGTTATCCTAAAGTAAGGGCAATGTTTAAAAAACAAAGAAGAAGAAGAAGAACATCAGAAAATAGGTCATATTAATAGAAATGTTTTTATGTGAAAAATTCGCAAGCCGTCGTTATCTATAACACCCGAGAGTTGGTGATGCTTCGTTAAATTAAAAAAAATCCTCGGTTACCACACCTACCACATGAAACGTGAAAGTACAATAGTACCACTTTACGCTGGTCTTAAGCCGTAGTGCTTCTTTTTATGAAAAAAGCTGGCAAAAGAGCTGGCATTTCGCCCGATGTTAAGTGATAACCGCCGCCCGTGGACATCTGCAAAAGAGCTGGCATTTCGCCCGATGTTAAGTGACCGCCGCCCGTGGACATCTGCAACACCTGTAGGGTTGCAAATGCGTTGCCACGTTTTTATAAGGTGGGCTCCGGACACCTCACTTGCCAGACGAATCGCAAAGTTGCAACACGTTCTCTTCACGCCGGCTAGGTCGTGGTACTTCCCCGGACGGACCTACCATTCGTGCAACAGCGTAGACTGTTGCGAGGACCTACAAAAGTTAATACCTTTAATTCCTACGTTTCAAACGACCTACCTTCGACCAAATTTACGGTAGCCAAGGCCTAGTTCCTGGTAAGTCAGACTTGCTTCTCACACGTTCATAGAAGCGAAAACTCTCACAGTGCCTCCTGTATGTCTCATTTACGTCGAAAGGGCTTACCATCTGTCTCATTTACGACTGAAATAAGTCGTTGTAATGTGGAGATCGTATTAGCATTACTATATCTATCCACGCTGGTCAGGTCAAAAAATTCTTGTAGTTATTTACTTGTACCCTAATTATGGTCATATCTTTGATTAATAATCTTAATCATAATCTGTGACATGTTCATTAATGTCACCTTGTATATTGTTATTTAACATATTATTAATCAGCTGTGTTAATTTTAATTATTTGGGATGGTTTACGAAGTGTTATACAAAAACACACAATCTAGCACATGGAAAACAAGTAAACAAAGGACGACAAAAGACAAAATACTCGTATACTAAGAGTATTTCATTGAAAAGGCGTAAATAGTTGACGCAGAACAATCACAACTTTCCTAAAAGGAATAGAATAAAGATTCATTGTTACCCCGAATAAAGATAAGCCTTCGAGTTGTTGATCGGTATACATAAAGGGTCAACGACCCTCATTACTCATTCTGGACACTGAATTTTGCTGGAATTCAGCGAGAGCAGTTCTTCCCAGCAGCCTCATTTTTTCGATGAACAACGTCCCTATCACATAAAATTTAATAAACGGCTAATACATGCCATATTATAACCGTTTATACTAAAAACAAGAAAGAATTAATAACCATAGAGCATACGCGTTGATGTATGAATCTTTCAGGCGGGTGTAATCACGAATAGCATCGTAACCACTGCTTAAAGTAAAAAAAAAAGTAAAGTAACAGCCTATACATGTCCCACTGCTGGGCAAAGGCCTCCTCTATACAGAGGGTATCAGGGCACAGTCCACCACGCGGCCCCACTGCGGATTGGCGGACTTTACAGATCTTCGAAATATATATTTTTTTGTTATTATTTCGAAAAGATGCAGGTTTCCTCACGATGTTTTCCTTCACCGCGGAGCACGTGATAAGTCAGCACTTAAAGTTAAAAACTTCATTGGTGCCGGCACCTGGGATCGAACTCAGGTTGCTCGAGTATATTGAATTAAAGGCGAGCGCCCGGACACTGGGCTATCACCACTGCTTACCGCCCTGAATAACAGGCGTAATTATAATCTATACATCTGAACTGCAAACTTGAAGCTGAAACAGCCTGAAATTCGTTAACAGAAAATACCCTAATGATCAGACGCGAAATGTTTGCAAACTTTGAAAGCTAAAGTAAAATTTCACCACGCCGAGTCTTCGCCGTTAACTGTACAACTCTCCCGTATGCAGTCAACTCCCTATTATCCTCGCTGTTGCAATAAATCATAACGCCGCCGCCGGTGGTTAAACGAGATTAATATCTGTGAAATACGACACAAGGCAATTATCCAGCTGCCGACGGAAAACGTCCGATGCGCTAACACAATTCAAACGTTTAAAAGATAAGTGCGATCGGCGTGGGTTGTAACAAATGAAATAATCAAAAAGATGACATGGAATACAAAACATTCAACTACAAAAACCTGAAAATAAGTACTAGTATTGTTTTTCCCTTTTAATTTATCGCCCTTACTTTAGGATAATTTTATCCCGCAAATGTAAATACAAACATAAACTTGACGTGGACGAACAACCACGCAAACAGTTGTCTCGCGTGGGAATCGAACTCACGACCCCGACTCCAAAGCCCATACCTTGGCAACAGCACCACGAAGCCAGTATTTAAAAAAAAATATCAGGTATAAACGGGACAAACGGACGGATTATCAGATGGTAATAGATTGGAAAAGACTATGGAAATCCGGAGCATCTTTACGAGGGTCTTACCGGTTATCTCACAAATAAAATGAAACGCAAATATTTATATTAAACATATTTCCACTTCACGACATAGAATACCATGAAGTGAAAATATGAGTGTTTCAATACGTAACTTAATTTATTAACATTATAAAAACAGACTATTACCAAGCAATAAATTTAACGATTATTACTGCACACTCATAAATTGGAAAAGTGGCCAAAAGAGCCAGTACCTGATATTTAACACTTTAGACTGTAGAGTTGAACTGCACATCATATCACATGATTGAAAAACATTATCCTCCTTTGACAGTCGAGTAAATGGTGGTGCTTTAACAACAATTTTTTTTTTAAGTAGAAGATTTCCGAACTATTTGACGTAACAAAGAAAAAATATTCGAACTCTTTAACCCGTTGAAGTCATAAAACGAATGAATTTAAATGAGACAGAGCGATGAAACCAACAGACACGACTACAGCAATATTTTTCTAGTATTTAATTGCAGGCGTTGAGTTAGACGATTTCATTGTTTAATGCTACAACGATTATTGTTTTTACGAGTAGTTAATATTAACAACATATTAAATAATAATCATAAACCTTTACGTCAACAACTTCGAGAGATTAACAACAAAACTTCACCACCCGGGGGTTTCGGAATATTTTGGCATTTGTCACTTTCGTATCAGATGAACCGCCCTCTATATTCTCTTTCTTCTATAAAGAAGGAGTGTAACCTCTTACTATCTGTTCGTGCAATAATAAAGTCAGATAGAGGTTTACAAAGAATTAAGAGAAAACGACTGTCTGACCATATCATAATCGCTAATATCATTGATTTAGAAGTTTGTGGGTTTTTATTATATTCAAGCATAAGAAATGAAACAAGAACAGAAACACACTTACGGGTTAAATTACATTATAATTTTATCCCACATTATTTTACTGTTAGAGAAAGAAAGAAAGAAAATAAATTTATTTACCAAAAAAAGGACGCACACCATAAAAGAGAAAGAAAAACTAAAATTAACAAAAAATAAAAAAAATACTTATAAATATTTCAGTAAAGCGAAAGAACACAAATACATAATTAAAATATAAACAAATATAAGAGCCACTTAGCTAAGTCGCCTGCTAAGCGAAGCCCAAAACGTTAACACCATGTTTTTCCAGGAGCAGTGGTAGTCAGTTAACGTCGCGTAACCACCTGCTCGTTTGTCACCTTCGCTCAATTAAAAAAACGACTATATCACTTCGACTTAATACGACAAACAAAAGCAAGAAAGACGTACGGATGTCTAGTTAAAAGTCACTAAGCGCTCGTCTAGTTCGCTGTGGAAGCGCGGCGTTCGCTCGCATCTCTCAGGCTATTAACTCTCGTTACGAGCCATAACGGGGCGTTTCGCAAAATATTTACGCGATAAATCCGAGCGTTTGCATCACATCAGGGGATTTTTATTAACGACCGTCGGGAATGTAAAAAAAATCTCTCACAGCGGTGACATCATCCAGGTATTTCGGTTACACGCTCGTCATGTATTTTTTTTTATGTGAGAAGGTCACAAGCGGTCTGGCGGTTCACCTGATGTTAAATGATAACCGCCGCAAATGGACACCTGCAACACCCGTAGGGTTGCAGACCCTGGCCCCGGCCACCTCACTCACCAGACGACGCGCTGGTGAGTAAGGTAACCGAAGCCCACTATTAAAAGGTGGCAACGAATCTGCAACCCTAACAGTGTTTAAATGTCTGTTGGCGGTGGTTATCACTCAACATTGGGTGAAGAGCTAGCTAGCCAGCTTGCCACCTTCTAACATAAAAATAAACATAGATAGATCTTGTGAGTGTACAAAGTTCATTTAGTAATACAAAAAGCATTCATGTTATTACAGGGCTTGTCGCCTATTAATTAAGAAAGTCAACTCGCAACCTGAGCTTTAAACCCTACTATCGTGAAACAATGAATTAATCCGTTTTTTCGTAAAGAACCCACTACAAATACAGAAAAATCACTTCGTCTCTTGCTAAAATTGGCGACTCCACGAGGTTTTTGTGTTAGACGTCCCTACTGCGTTCATTGACGCCATCTCCAGAGAAACGTGGATTGCAATGTTAGCAACGATCGGTCTGCATTGGTCACTAAAACAATCTTACACCTAACCGTACCATAAATAAACTTTGAAGACGCAACCGTCGCATTCAATAAGCAAAGTTTCTGCGTAAAATGCAAACGCTCCATATCTTAAATGCAAGAACACGATGGCTGTAATTTAAAGCTACGAAAGTCGCGACAGTGGGCAAATCGAAATTTCCTAAGGAAGCGAGCAGAAATATGAACTCATCCATTGTATGATGGGAATATTTAAGATATACTCACCTTGGGAGCGCTATTAATGGTCACCATTTTAATACCATACGTTAAAAATAGACGGTTTTAAAAAAAGTTTAACATTCATTCCTAATAAAAAAAGCTCTCAGTGTTATTACAATAATGAAGGGTACAGAAATGGCAAAGTGCGAGGTCTGTCTGAAGTTTATTTCAGTATTATTTAAAGGATAGGGCCATAAACTCATTCAGATCGAAAGAAAAATCTAGATGTAAAAAAATAGTCCAATAGTCCACCTAAGAAATTCAGTCTTTGATAAACTATCTGTGACGCATAACTTTAAATCATAGTCTTCATAATGTGAGATAATAGAGTCTTCATAATAGAGCCGTGATAGCTCAGTGTCCGGGCGCTCGCCTTTAATTCAATATACTCGAGCAACCTGAGTTCGATCCCCGGTGCCGGCACCAATGAAGTTTTTGACTTTAAGTGCTGACTTATCACGTGCTCCGCAGTGAAGGAAAACATCGTGAGGAAACCTGCATATTTTCGAAATAATAACAAAAAAAAAATTTCGAAGATATGTGGAAGTCCGCCAATCCGCAGTGGGGCCGCGTGGTGGACTATGCCCTGATACCCTCTGTATAGAGGAGGCCTTTGCCCAGCAGTGGGACATGTATAGGCTGTTACTTTACTTTTTTTACTTTACCAATACTTCTGCGTTTCGTCTGGTCTGTTAGGTAACCGAGGCCTACTAAGTGGCAACGCAATCCTACGGGTGTTGTATTTATTGATAGCGGTTATCACTTAACATCCGGTGAACCACCAGCTGGTATGCCATCTTGTTACACAAAAACAAACCTAGCCTTACCTACACTGACAAAACTGTTACTTTACTTTTTTTTACTTTACTTCATAATGTATGAGCGAAGAATAATGTACGAGTGAAGAAAACTTCAATCAGTTTTGATCCTGTTGAGAAGCCTTATTGGAGTCGGACAGGTGTCCAGAAGTTTCTACTTTTGGAGTTGGTCTGTACTCCTGATGACGCAGATGCTAAATCTTAATGTAGCTGCATCTTTACAGCGAATAACAAATTGGGTAATCGTCACATTTACCGTCAAGTTCTGAAATACAATAATACTTATTCATTACTTTAATTCTAAGGGTTATTGACGACAAGGATGGGACGTTTTTTTATCATGAAATGTAGAAAACGAGCTGTTGCTTCACTTTTGGAAAAGGGACGACGGTAAGCATTTACCACTAGTTGGTAATTAATTTGGTGATTATTGCTCGCCCGTCGTACCGCCGTACCATAATTTACCAACCAGTGTTCGTAAATTACCGTCACCAAAGACACCGGTGTGTTCGTACTACTATTAGTATTAATTAGATGCTTTATTATCTCATATCTCATGGAGGATAAATAAACAGTCTTCCCCAAAAGTTTACGCAAACTTAATTTTCATACGGAGCGCCATACTTTTTCAATAAAACTCACGTCGAAGCGCAGAACGTAAACAATCATATTTGGATATTAATCTTCAGAACGGAGAGGATTTATCGGTAAACTGGCTGTTGTTATTCCATTCAGCTGCGTTGGCGGATTTGTATAATACAAACAGAAAACACGGGCACGTCTTTAATCCCTGGGTAATTTCCAATCTGGGGTAGACTGGGTAGACAACGATTTTATATTGTGTTGCAGACCTGACAGGTCTGAGAAGGGAATTTCAACGCATAAGAAATATACAAGTCGTACATTTTTATTGACAAAAAACAAAGCCGACTACAAATATCTCACACGCTATATATTATCTATTCTATACTCACTATATATCTTTTATTCTTCTATTTGATTGTATCTCCGGAGTATAAGGTTCAACACCAATTAATATGGTACCACACAGGAGCTAAACCTAACCGTATACAAAATGGACTTTTAAAATTGGTTCGTAACGCAATGTTTAAAATGAAATATCAATGTTAACTTAACTATGGTTGGGCCTCGCAACAGTTTTCACTGTTTTACGAATGGGCAGATGCTAACACAGAAGACCGGCGTGAAGAGGAAGTGTTACACTTCTGCGTTTCGTCTGGTGAGGGAGGTAACCGGGGCCCACTTTATTAAAAGGTGTCAACGCGTTTGCAACCCTACGGATGTTGCAAATGTCCATGGGCGGCGGTTATATCCGCCGGTTCGCTTGCTACATAAAATCAAAAATCAAAATCAAAATCAAAAATATATTTATTCAAATAGACGCTTTCGCGCTCTTATGAATCGTCAAATTTTACATCAAAGATTATGTGTATAGGTTCGTAAGGTACCACCGGTTCGGAAAGCGGTTTCTGTTGAGAAGAGACTGGCAAGAAACTCAACAGTTGCTCTTTTTCAAAAATATCAGGGTACAATATAATATACAGGTATAATAGTCTTATTCTAGCCTACGTGAGTATCAACAGTATTAACTCCACACATTGGCGTCGTCGAGATATTCCGAAATGGTATAATATGCTTTAATCATCAGTTGATTTTTAATTTTACATTTAAATTGGTCAAGCGGCAGACTTGATATAGACTGTGGGATTTTATTATACATGCGCACACTTTGCCCCATGAACGACTTATTTACTTTTTGTAGACGAAACAATGGCGTAGTAAGTTTGTCCTTATTTCTAGTGTTTATTTTATGTCTGTCACTATTCTTTAGGTAATAATTAAGGTTATGACGTATATACAAAACATTACAATAAATGTATTGACAAGCAACAGTGAGTATATTAACCTCTTTGAAAAGATCTCTGAGTGAATTCCGGGCTCCGATATTGTAGATTGCTCAATAAATTTTGCTCAAAATTGCTCAAAAACAATAATCATAAATATATATATACATTTTTTTTATTTTAAAACATTGCCCTTACTTTAGGATAACATTATCCTGTGTTGTAAGGACGTTTTCACGAACATAAATTTCACGTGGACAAACACCCAGATGCGAAACAACTATCTGTGTGTCACACAAATAGTTGTCCCGTTAGTGAATCGAACCCACGACCCCCGACGCCGAAGCCAACACGTTGGCAACTGCGCCACGGAGTCATCAATATTATTATCAATATTATTGCTCAATTAATTTAAAAAAATAGTAAAATTTTACAAGACCACACTAATGTCGCGGCTGGTGAGAAGATGAGGTCGGTACTTTCTCGCTAAAAGGTTAAGTATAATCTTCCATCGTTCTTGGCACCATGCCCGACTTTCTAAAATAATTAGCAATTTTTTTATTCGACTGTGTGATGTTAGAAAAGTGTGTTTATTAGCCAAGTACGCTTGTTTGTTAATTTGTGGTGGTCTAAGAAACAACTGGTCTTACAACTGGCATAAAAATTCACTCGACTTTGCAAGATAATAACCATTTTTTTTTTTATTCGACTGTGTGATGTTAGAAGTGTATGTACGCCAATATACGCATGTTTGTTATTTTGTGGTGCTCTAAGGAACAACTGGTCTTGCAGTAAGTAAAAGTAACAGCCTATACATATCCCACTGTTGGGCAAAGGCCTCCTCTATACAGAAGGTATCAGGCCATAGTCCACCACGCGGCCCCACTGCGGATTGGCGGACTTCACATATTTTTCGTAAAATATTTTTTTTTTGTTATTGTTTTGAAAATATGCAGGTTTCCTCACGCTGTTTTCCTTCACCGCGGAGCACGTAATAAGTCAGCACTTAAAGTTAAAAACTTCATTGGTGCCGGCATGGGGATCGAACTCAGGTTGCTCGAGTACAATATACTCGAGCAATTAAAGACGAGCGCCCGGACACTGAGCTATCACGGCTCTTTGTGGGTGTTTGTCTACGTGAAATTTATGTTTGTAAAACGTCCTTAGAACACAGGATAATGTTATCCTAAAGTAAGGGCAATGTTTTTTTAAAAAAACAAGAAAAATGTGTTAAGTTTCTAAAAGTTTTAAGTTAATAAAATTTCCACTTCACGCCACTACTGTGAAGCCGTGGTACTTACCTTGGCGAGCTTGGTTGTTCGTGAAATAACAGAAGTATATAGCCTTACATAGTAAAACGATACATCTCAACTCTTTTATTCTATATTGAGCATATATTACAACTCTTGCAACTGGATCACGAAAATTAACATCACTAAACAAAAAACAATAAAATGATGACAGAGTTTCACAGTTTCTGACTTACGAGAATTTTGAAACATCGTAACTTTTCGATTTTTTTTTTTTTTATGTGAAAAGTTGCCAAACGAGCAGACGGTTCACCTGATGGTAAGTGAATACCGCCGCCCATGGACATTTGGCACAACCGAGGGTTACAGATGCTTTGACAACCTTTTGAAGATTGGGCTCCGGCTACCTCACTCACCAGACGAAACGCGAAAGTATTTGTCATACTTCCACTTTACGCCGGTCTTCTGTGAGGTCGTGGTACTTACCCGGACGGGCCTGCCCAATCGTGTAACAGCCGAGGCTGCTGCGTGGCCCTACCACCGTTTTCGAATATGAGGAATATTACCTTTATCGCAAAATTTATAATTATATTATATTTTGCTTTCTTAATTTTAGATTAATAGTTGATATGTTTGGCCGCTCGAAGAAGCTAAAAGAAGGAAACCTAGGTGCCGTCATAACACAGAGCAAAGCAATGGACCATATTTGTGTTCTTACCATCGTTTCTTATCGTTCGATTGTGCTCTTATTATTTAAAAATTATAGAATAATACATATAAAACTAAGCGCAAACAGGTATAATATTAGATTTTGCTTTCACTCTCAGTTTTTTCTCTCTAATAACAACGCAATAGAAAGAGTTAGTGGAAAAATAAAAAAATGGCAAATTGTTGATGGCATGTATCGTACCTACATTTATTTGAATGTTCCACAGATTTTGAAAGCAGACCTATAATACAACGATACACACCACTAAAACAATAAATCTACCAATATTTGACGATTAAAATTGAATTAATAATATGTGTTATTTAAAAATGTCTCCCGATATTGTTTGAATTCTTGAGATTTTCTTGAATGTTCGCCAATTGCAGTACGAGGGCGAGTCAGACGGAATGGTCGAGAAGTATCGGAATGGCCAATCTGGAAAATCTGCTGTTTCAATTTATTACTATTTACGAGAATGTAGGGAATATTTTTTAATCAAATATAGCAAAATTGTGCCGTGCTGAGGCCTGTCTAGCTTGACGACCTCCGGATAATGTGTGACGTGGTAAATTGCAATAACTCCCCTCGGATTCAGTATGACTAACGGCTGTTTTAAATATCCAATCTACAGATAGATTTTTTTACTAAAGATAAGTATTTGACATTAGAACCATAATACTTACATCAAAATACTATTTCCAGTAACCAAATCTATCTGTAGACAGACTATTGAAACCAAACCAACCGTATAGACAAACTAACAAATGATTATTTTAATAGTTAGTGTATTTACGACATACTGAGGGAGCTTGCAACGGTCTCTAACAACTTAAAATTCCGAAACCTTCATTGAAACACTTTCACATTCTTCAAGTCCTTACAGAATTAACCGCTTAGCCAATTAGCTTAAGTTATCAAGACTTTAACTTTTGCTCAGTGAAATACTTAAAAAGAAATTAAAAAACCAAACTCTTTACTGCCTGCTTCTCGCTTTCAAACCCGCGGCGTTTAGTTCCGACATCGCAATCCTTCAGCCTGCCCTCTTTGTAATATGTTAATCGTAAACAAAGAAAAACGTCCCTAGCAATGCGTAAAGCGAAATTCCAAGTGAAATTATCCCAAGAAAAAGATGGTCTCCATCCATTTGCGTGCCTAACACAGCAGCATGGAGTACAGTCAACGCCGCCTAGCGACGCCTTAACGCCAGACGTGAAATTTATTAAAATATGAACAATAAGTAAGAACATCTCAAATTGGTCACAATCAGCCACTGGGATCGAACGAGACACAAAGGAACGCTACAATGTTGCTAAATGAATAGACGAATGACAATACTCCATTTATGTTATCCTAATACTTGTCTGAGTAAACACCAAAAGCAATCCCGTACATTGTTCACTATAAAACATGTTTACTGCTTGAATTTTTCTTTTACATTTTCCCGTGCGCTCAAATTAAATCTTGGGAGACGTTTGGGTGAAGTTTTCGAAGAGAAAATTGTAAGCTTTAACAATTTTAATGTTAGTACATATATTTTTATTTTGCTTAACTTAGCGATTATTGTTAATGTATAACACAATAATGTATAATAGCTAAGTAGTACAATGCAAAACTTATCGCTACAAAATATTAAACACAAAAAATCATTTAAACCTAATCGTATGCTATTTTTGAACTAAACTATTTTTTAACTGTGGTAGGGCCACGTAGCAGCCTCGGCTGTTGCACGAATGGGCAGACTCGTCCGGGTAAGTACCACGACCTCACAGAAGACCGGCGTCAAGTGGAAGTATAATACTTTCGCGTTTCGTTAGGTAAGTGGGGTAGCCGGAGCCCAATTTTCAAAAGGATGTCAACGCATCTGTAAACATCGGGAGTAGCAGATGTCCATGGGCGGCGGTATTCACTTAACATCAGGTGAACTCGCTTGGCAACTTTTCACATAAAAAAAACTAAACTAAACTTGCTTAGTGGCGGCAAAATTCGTAAAACGTCTTTTGGGTTGACTGAGGTGCTATAACCTGGGACGAAGTAATTTAACCAACGCAGCTAGTACGCCATCTGCCTCGCTTACGATTTAATGTGCAAAGTTAATACACAACACATCATTTGCTATGTGTTTCCGCCACAAATTACGAAGTTTTATTGTAGCCAATGGTGGTGGTGGCGGCTGGCACACCAACGCATCACTACCAACGACAAAAGTTGTGACGACCCATTGTTGTGGTGGATAGAGAACCTGTCCCTTGCACTGGAGGGTGTGGGATTTATCCCCACTACTGGGAAAGTTCTGTTAGACTGAATTCTGTCTGACTGAATTTCAGAGTTTTTAGAAATTTGTAACATGTACTCATTTACAAAACGAAATCATGTTAAACATACGTATGTTTGTCAGGGACCAAGCAATACATACTTTGCTCATTTTGGGACTAGATAACAATGTGTAAAGACGAAATATTTATAGTAATTATTATTATTTGAGTTAAGAGAAATAAATAAAGCAAGGAAAGTATCTTTAAAAGTCCATTATATTCTCTCCTAACTTGAACACAAAAAATGCGCATATATTTAAATGAAAATCAAGCCGCCCCCGTCGCGAAATTCGTTCACGTAATTAAAAGCTAATAATTTACCAATTAACAAATAAGTTTGGCGAACAATACGAGGGAGCACTGCCCAAGAAAAGTTTCAAATTGTACCGCCAATTAGCCATTGTGTTGGCACAAAGCTCAAGAACTGAAAAGACAGAAGAACCAATAGGGAATATCAAACAAAGGATGAGAAAATCGACTTTATGTACTCGTACGTAATTTATAAAATTCAGTTTCCTTTTTGAGTCAATTAAAATTCAAAATCAAATAACTTTTATTAAATACAGAAGCATTACACTTAATTTTTGAGTGTCAAAATACCGGTACAAATTCTACCGGTTCTGAAAAGAAATGCCACCTGAGAAGAACTGACGAAAGAAACTGTTTAACCAGTTTTTGATAGTGAAAAAATTGTTCACGTTATATTAAATTGCCGGACCCTGGGTTGAATAAAGAACCAAATTATCAGTACTACACTTTAGAACCATAAAAAATTATTACATTAACTGCAAAGGTTGCAAAATATTTAATACGAGGCTTATAAATCTACTCTGGTAAAAACACACCTCAGTGCTAAGTTTAATTTTAAAGCCACCACTCCTACACACAACACAACCTACCACTTACATACTGTCCACACGATTTACCCGGAAATTGGCTCATTTATTTAAACGGAAGTGCAAGGTAGATAGTTGGGAGGAAAACTGTTTTAGCCTTAAGAATTTTTTTCATTTTTACTGCTAATAATTTTATTGCTAGCCATTGTTCTTCAGAAGAAACTTAAAATATATGGATAGAACTGTCACCGCTGATCAGTGAGCTCAGTGGTTGAAGCGTATGCACGCGTTATCCGGAAGGTATTGGTTCACATCTTGGCAGGGGAGAAAATTTTTGCGGGCAGGGGAGAGAGTTTTTTCAACATATTTTAAGGTTTATGACATATTTATGTAAGTTATACATAATGCAGGCTATTTGAATAATGGATATGTTACGTACATACTTAAATATAACGAAATTTTAATTAGGATAAGCACTATCGTCTCTGCAGTTAGACCTTACCAGAGTCTATTCACCTATTTAATTATTCCGTCGGCATATAAGGCCAAAAAGTCATCATCCCAAAACGAGAATAAATACATAGTTTATTAAGTAAAGGGTTAACCTAGGCATTCTTAAACGGGTTCAAAAGATAAAAGAAAGACATATTAAAACAACACATTTTTTGCGTCCCAAGGTGTTATGTGATGCGTCAATGAACGCGTCACCAAACGCAGCGCGAAAACAATCAAAAGCATACGCCAATGTCTAAATCTCAACGCGTCACATAAAACAAAACTCGGTAATATCAGAAACGCGGCTGGGCATTACGCCGAAGACACTTCAGCAGATTTTGCACCCGTCTCGCTATCGCTTAGGCGAAAAAGAAATATTCAGCGAGACTTTCACGCGCGACTGTACCAACTGCAGCGGGGTCGACGACCGGACGCGTCTGTGTGCGTACAACACATGCACGCCGTCAACGAAACACGGGGTGTTGTTAAAATATTATGAACAGACGTTCGCCCCATTGACGCGGTGTTTATAAACATGGAACAGTCTGTATTTCTATTAGGAGTTAGACTAAAATATCTGCGATGTTGTTTTCGCGATGCGAATGAAATTCAAATTAACTACGAAATGAAATACGCGTGACTGTACATACAAATGTACGTTGTTAAGATAAAAAAGGTTGCTTTTGCACAGCTTTTTGCTAATATTAATAAAATCGATCACAGTTTCCTAAGAACAACTTTAGTTTACTTAACGTTAACTAGAAAAGAGTTTCTAGATAAAAGTCGTTCAAAATTTACTCTATTATTATTTAATAGTATGATTTATACAGAATAAAAAGACAATTACACAGAATTCCTTGGCCCATCGGTAGAAAATACGGGCAAATTATTGTGTGACCTGTTTAAAAACAGTTATTAACTACAAGGCGATAGGAACGTGTACTTTTCGTGCGCTGTAAATCTTTGTGCGGGAAAGGCGAGAAATGGTACGAATTTCGGCATCGAGGTCAGAAAACGAAGCCGGAACAAAGGTCCGCTTCTTCGGCGCGACTTACTCCGCGAACTTAAATGATGAATCACCTTTTAGCTGGATTTATCGAAACTGAAGGGATACATTCAGGTCACCTAGAAACCCTGAAGCGCGGTCTAATTGTGTTAGCGAATTCCCAAACGCGAAAAGCGCAAATCATCGCGGTTATTGGATTCCACGGATCGGTTGAGCGATCGCTTGAAAAAAATTGATATCGTCCCCTCATTTACAGAGTGGTCCTCGTTAACGGAGTAAAAAAATCCCTCGGCTCGTCTCGGGGAGGATCGACAATTTCCGAATCAACCACAAATATTGACAATATTCAATTTGAAAGTGAAAAAAGCTTTCTAATTCAATTGAAAACTCGATAAAACTAGAAAAAGTTACGGGAAAAGGTTTTAAAATATACCACATAAAAGCAATATTAATAATTATTTAACTGTTCTCATCTAGCCATAATCATTTTTAATTAAATGATAATAGACATCAACTTATATCATCAGCATTTGCATACGCTAATACAATCATAATTCAATCTTCTTCTTGAAAATCTTTTAATCTTCTTATCTGATATTTTCTAGATGTAAAAAAATATGTATTTTTAGTCTTATCTACTTTATCTTCAACATGTCCTTTAAAATACTTCTTAAATAATATAATTTGGCTACAATTTTAGATCATAAGATGTACGTACAATGTAACAAAGAGTTGTAGATTTTGTGTGCACTTAAAATAAAAAAAAAATAAAAATAATCATTTATTGTGGTAGGGCTTCGCTGTTGCACTATTGGGCAGGTCCGTCCGGGGAAGTACCACGACCTAAAAGAACACCGGCGTGAACTTAGTGCTATACTTCTGCCTTTCGCCTGAGTAGTCTGAGTGAGGTAATCGGGGCCCACTTTATTAAAAGAAAACGCATTTATAGTTACGGGTGTTACAAAAGTCAATGTGCGGCGGTTATCACTTAACACAAGGTGAACCACCGGCTCGCTCGCCTTCTTCTTATATTAAAAAAAAAAAAAAACAAATATTCAACCGAATGATGTATTGTATTATTGAACAGGCCAAAAGGACATCAGTACCAAATAATAATCATTTTCTACAGAACTCGTCACAAAAACCTCTATTATAATAAAAACGGTTTAACGGAATCTAGGACAGCCATTATAGAAAGTAGTGTGTTTGTTCAAAAAGCCTATCATTTCCCATAAACCGCTCGAAATTAAGGTAACCCAAAATTATCAGGTTAAACGTACTTGTTCTAAAGAAAGTCATTAAGAGTTTTTATTACGCTATTTGTATAAAGGAGACATTTATGTCAATGTAATTTTGATAACACATGTTATTAGAGGTGGTATACCAATTATTGGAAACAAATTAAAACCGGCCAAGTGCGAGTCGGACTCGCGCACGAAAGGTTCCGTACCTATAAAAACGGCAAGAAAATCATGTCTATTGAATGGCAGCCCCACTTATTTTTTTTTTCTATTTTTCAGTATTTGCTGTTATAGCGGCCACAGAAACACAACATCTGTGAAAATTTCAACTGTCTAATCTATCACAGTTCATGAGATACAGCCTGGCGACAGACGGACAGACAGATAGACAGACAGACAGACAGCGGTCTTAGTAATAGGGTCCCATTTTACCCTTTGGGTACGGAACCCTAAGAAAGGAAGAATTTTTAATGTGCCTTACATTTTTTCCTTTTTTTTATGATAGTAGGCGAAAGTATAGAAAAGCAGAAAGCAAATATAGAAAAGAAGCAAAGTTGGAAACATCTCCTTTGTTAAGAATAAGTTAACGTGTTTTTTAATAGTTCATTGCTTTTTCCTGACATTCTACTCTTTGATATGACTTTGATATGACTTGTTATTATGATGACATAATAACAACGAAACTTGTGTATGATCAAGTAATGACTCGATGTGTTTATTTCTTTGGTGCCTTGAACAAATGATTTAAACTCCGTTTGCTCGAATTTGATGAAACTCAGGTCAAACTCCCACACATATCTTCTGATAGTTCGTTGTTCGCGCGAGTATTCAAGCAATTCTTTGTAGTTATTCTAACTTCTCTAAATTTAGCGTTGAACACGATAGATTTAACAAGTCCATATTTTTATTAACGAAAAACAAAACGCACTTCAAATATCTCGAACTGCATTCAATTTATAATTGATTTTCAGATGTTCCCTATGTATTCCCGGAGCCCAACATCCAATGCCAATGAAATTAATACGGGACCACATGGGAAGCACCAGCTTTCAAAAAAAAATCATCAAAATCGGTTTTCGCACTCCTAAGTTCTGAGGTAACAAACAAAAAAATACAGTCCAATTTAGTAGCTCCTCCTTTTTTGAAGTCGGTTGTAAATTTAAAATATTTTTAACATTAAGATTTTTTTTTTTCACATTCTTAAACATTAAGATCTTAGTAATAAATCAGCTCCTAATATGACTAAGTTTTAATTAAAACTCGCCTAAAATGCTTTCGGCACAAATCTTTAATCTTAATTTCCTGCGCCGGTAGCGACCTTCGGCTTTTTTATTCCTTCTCGGGACCCGAAATTTTATAAAATTAAGGTAGTTCTTAGATAATATCTTTGAATTAATTAAAGCCACCCGTAATCTCTTCGGGCGCTCAGTTGCAAAGCTTATAATAGTAAAAAAAATCATGTGTAACAGAAAATTTAATGAACAATAATTCCATTACTGGAAATCACTAAGAGCAGAAAGTAGATAATATACTAAGAGGTTGTTTTTAACTATTACTAAGACTCCGTTCTCTGTCTGTTTCTCTGTCCGTCTGTCACCAGGCTGTATCTCATGAACCGTCATAGTTAGACAGTATCATAATAGTATTTAAATCTTCACAGATGACGTATTTATGTTGCCACTATAACAAAAAATCTAAATAAAAAAATATTAAAGTGTGGCTCCCCTATAACAGACATGATGTTGTGGCGGTATTACAGAAAATGGTCCGTACCATTACCTACCCTTCGTGCGCGAATCCGACTCGCACTTGGCCATTTTTACAAAACATAATATATACACTTGCTGATTTCTAAACGCCAACTTGAATTAGAGTAGTATGCATTTCCAGATATGTCAGTCGACTTTTTTATAGCTATATCTAGCGGCCCGCCCAGGCTTCGCGCAGGTGCAATGTATCATACTTATAAACCTTCCTCTTGAATCACTATATCTTGTAAAAAAAACCGCACCGAGATCCGTAGCGTAATTTTAAAGATCTAAGCATACACAGGGACAGACAGCGTGACGACTTTATTTTATACTATGTAGTATTACGTTTACATAAATACATTACATCCCGTCCCAATTTCCTAACCGTATCCCGTAAGGAAAGCGTGCATGTCCGCAAAAACCCGCCGCCCCAAATAGATCCGTTTGGGCCTAATTTAATCGAGTGTCCACATCCCACTGTGTCGCGAAGAAGGGCAGTTTTGCCGCCGGCCCTCTGATAATTCAGTTGTGTTACTTAACGGCCAATCTCAACCACCTAGCTCACGCGAGGAGAATTGAGAGGCTTGAGAATTGAGTATTGTATTTGTATTTTGTTTGGGTTCGGATAGTGAGGCCTAACGACCACGGCGATCTAGAAACATCTGTTGTAGACTTCCTTTCGACTACATAGCTTACTTCAAACTTCCAGCAGTAGGATAGCATTATACTGTGATAGGATACTTTATATACATAAAATTCACGAGGACAAACACCCAGATCTGAAACAATTACTTCTTCTTCTTTGATTAACGGTCTGAAACAATTATCTACGGGTCATGCAAATAGTGTCACTGTCTTGTCTGGGAATCGAACCCACGGCCCCTTGCGCCTAAGCCATTCATCATTGAGGGTTGAGAAACGGGCATGTGCATTCACTAGCTTTTGCCGAAGACCTAAAATTCATACATTTATTAATTCTATCATTATTTTAAATTACATAATGCATTTCCTGTTTTAACCATTCAGGGGTGAAATTTTTGAATATTAGTTTAACACGAAAATTACAAACAAGCTTTTACGTCTTTTAGCCATTTTTAAATTCAAAATGGCGCATCGCAACGATAAGAACGTAATAAGAAACATTCGAAATTGTATACAATCGAATAATAATAAGAATTATTAATACTTTAAACATTGATTAAATGAGTCAAGATATTTAAAAGTTAGCTGAAGTAAGAACTTTAGTTATTTCCATAAAAATTTGGATGACGATATCAAGTAAATCACAAATTTGCTGGTCAATAAAACGCTGGTGCCCTACTAGAATACTAGAATAATGAATATTTATTATTTCCGGTATAAGTACAGAACAATGGGTTGTGTTCCGCTCTCGCGTCTAATGTCCCAAATAAAAAAGTTGAAAAGAAATAGCCTAGTAGAGAAATTCGGTAAACTGGGCCAGTTCTGAGAATAATCAGCAAATAGCTCGACATTCTTACATTCATTTTTGTTGTCTCCGTGCCGCAGTTGCCAATATGGCTTAGTAACGGGGGTCGTGGGTTCGATTACCACACGGTTCAGCTGTTTGTGTGACCCACAGATGATTGCTTCGGATCCAGTTGTTTGTCCACGTTTTATATAATATAGGTATGTAAAACGTCCTTACAACAAAGAATAAAGTTATCATAGTGCACTAAAAAAACCAGCCAAAAATCGATGAAAACGCCACGTTTCAACGTCCGCCAAGTTTATTCTGTTTTGTAGTATTTGTTGTTATAACGGCAACAGAAATACTTACATCATCCGTGAAAATTTCAACTGTCTAACGATCACGGTTCATGAGCAGACGGACAGACAGACACGAAAAAAGTAAAAGTAAAGTGAATTCTTATTGAGATATCTCTTTTCCTAGATGTTATGTACACTTTAAGGCGAAATAAAAATTTTATATCCACTTTATAGGAATTGGGTGGCGATTGTTAGGCGAATGAGTCAAAAACTTTTCCTGCATAATTCACCGCTCGACTATTTTTACTGCAGCTCCGGTAGGCTCTTTGTCATCGCTAACAGCTTTGTTTTTGGCATTTTAGATAAACGGCAAACCCTATCGAGTCGGGTTTCATTTAAATATCCGGCCGGATTAATGTAACAAAATTCCGTGTGGCTTTGACGTTTCGGATAAATTGCCGAAAGTTCGTTTTATATGAGGGCCATTAAAATGTTACTTAATAAAAAATCTTCATAGTTTAATAGTTTACCAACCGCTCAATCTAAATTGCGTCGAGCAAGACACGTTAAATAATTTTGGTACTGTGAGGGGTATTTCTGAAAATTGCGTGTGAATTGTTACTTTTGCCTACGTCTAATCTTATGTGTTTATTTCTTCTTTTCTGCGAGTACCGCTTAAATTAAAATAACGTTAAAGCCTATATAATTTCCACTGCTGGGCAAAGGCCTCCTCCATAGAGAGGATATTAGGGCATAGTCTATCACGCGACCCCACAGTGGATTGGCGGAATTAACATATCTTCAAAATATTTTTTTTGTTATTATTTCGAAAATATGCCGGTTTCCTCACGAGATTTTCCTTCACTGCCGAGCACGTGATGAGTCAGCTCACAAAATTTACTTTTTACAATGTCATTGGTGCTGGCACAGGAATTTCAACTCTAACTACTCGATTATCCTAATTAAAAAAATATCCTAAATATCGCGGCTTGCATAGATTAAAATTCTATCTATATGCAGATAATAAAACGTGTCTATAAGATTCAAATGCGTCAAGTTCAAATTCAATGCATTCAAATACGAGCGCAAAGACATTATAATACGACTAGATCACAAGAGGAATTATAACTGGTTTATCTAATCGATGTAACTCCATTATATAGTTTCATAATAAATCTCAAGCGCAATGATAAATGACGTTGCGTAATACATAACAGTTTTTGCATTTGTTGACGTGTCACATTTTTTATTAGTGACAGTGATTGCAAAGGAGATAAAAACGTCCAGTAACATGTAATGTAATGGCTTATATTATAATGCTAAGCGTTGCCATAAATACTCTATACCAGCGGACATAAAAGCGGTACGAAATTGTATGGCGTCGTCCCTTAGACGTTTTTAAATGTGCAACTGTTTCTTTGGACCGGAGTAATCGTTAAAAAAAATCTCCACCCAAATTAAATTCTAAATTCGCGCTTACCCCAAGCGAGTCATCGACCCGTGGTTTATCTTGAAGCCGGCTTTTCGGGATTTCAGTCATTGATTACACAAAACAGAATTGGGGAGTGAGTGGGATAAGGGATTTTTTTTATTTCATTAGAAAATAAATAGTTAAATCTCATTGCGCTCAGCTGAGCGCAGTTAGCTCACTATACGACTCAGGAAATTTCACAGATATCTGGGTGTTTTTTAAGGATCATAGTTTAGTGATTAGAACATAGACAATCTTTTGCTATCGGCCTTCTTGCAAAACCCGTGAAACATAATTTAACTCATAAATGATCTGATGCAATCAATTATCATTAAGTGAAAACTGGGTAATAACCGTTCTCCCCTCTAGTTTCCAGTGCATACAATACGTGTTGGTTATTTTATTTTATTTAGAAACAATATCCACAGCACTTAGTGAGAAATGTATATATCATACAGAAAAAGTAAAGTAAAGTAACAGCCTTTGCATATCCCACAGCTGCGCAAAGGCCACCTCTACAGTACAGAGGGCCAACACGCGGCCCACAAGATCCCATAGTCCTGAAAGCGGTCATCGAGGTGATTTGGGTAAAACCCCTTCTTCTTATTTGAGAAGGTGGCAAACGAGCTGACGTTTCACTTGATGTTAATTGATAATGTTTGTTTTAAGATTGATAAGGGGTAAGTTTTAACCAGGGAGATTTGCAACACCCGTAGAGTCACAGAAGCGTTACATTTTAATAAAGTGAACTCCGGTTACCTCACTCAACAGACGAAACGCATAAATGTAATTCTATGCGGTAGGACGGACCTGCCCATTCATTCGACAGCGTGTCTGTTGCGTCCTACTACATTGCGTGGTCCTACCACAATATAATAATCTACAATACTTGTAAAGAATTTTTATCAAAACCTACGAGTACAATCTGAAATAATTCAATAAGGTTATAGTATTGTGGTCATTCTATTAAAAGGGATGTGTAGACAGGGCAATTTACAGAAACAAATTTCTAAAAACAAAACAAATATAAGTTATCAGAAACATTCGTGTTGTTTACGACTCTACAAAGTTTTAGTCAAACCAGTATTTAAAGTAAAGACATATGAAGAAAGTTGGACACTTGGATAGGATAAACTCTTGTACGATCCATTGATTTCGTTCCCAAATGTATTTCTTTATCTCAGACAAAAGTATTGGATAATGAAACAAATAATCTTAATATATTCTACAGTACCTGTTTAATAAGACAGAAGTCAAATAATCAAATAAAATATTATCCATTAATAAATGGAAAAAAATAAAACACCGAGATTACAATACTGAATATACTGTCTATAACTTTATACATAGTACTATTACAATTGAAAAATGTGTAAAGAACTAGAACTTTGAAGAAATTTATAAAAAGAATCGGAAATTCATCATTAAAATAAATTCAGGTGTTTTTAATTATTTTATACATTCATCAGGCTAAACGGCTGATTGCCACACTGACGAAAATCTTAATGTCTTTTATCTACATTAATTTAGCATTTGAAGCAAGGCTATTCGCATCCATTCTTATATCCTTTCCAGCATACAAACAATTTCGAATATCGTTTTAACAACGATAATTCGAACGAGAGATGTCGCCATTGCTTTTTTTTAGTGCTAATAGAATAAAAATAAAATAATAATAGTGCTAATCTCTGCACTTAAGATTAAATTTGTAGAAAAAGTGCGAATAGATTGTCGTCGTGCAGAGATTAGCACTATAACAAAAAATGTAAATTTCTAAGTACCAAATATGGGTAAGTACTAACTAATATAAATATCGAAAATAGACGAAAAAATGGACATCCGGTCTAAACCACATCTACTCTAAGCTGTTGTTTACGAATCACAAAGCAGATTTTGTATGACACAGACAGAGCCCAATGAAGTCCCTGGATCATCGTTACTGGCGTTCATTGACCCCATCGCTCATTCGGCACTGGTTTAATAAAACGCAATTGGGTTTTAATTTGATCAAAGAGATCTTACTGGAGAACACTTAAGACTTTACTTTGAAGTTACTGCCCGCATACAAATTCAAATATCTTTATTAAATATAGAATTATTACACTTACTTATTGATTACACTTACTTATTTATTACACTTACTTATTGATACGCGCGCACAGATACCCCCAAATAGCGACATGATGAAGCATTGGTTGCTAATCAACTATAATTTCATTATAACCGTTATCAATTGAATTTAATACCTTTTTGACAAAAAACAAGTATTAAAATTTGTATAAAAAAGGAAAGAAAAGTCTCTCTCCGCTGCTGTGGGAATCGAAACCAAGCATTGCTTCAAATGCTAAAAAACGATGTAGATAAAGGACGTTCAGAATTTCGTCAGTGTGGCAATCCGCCGTTTAGCTGAGTGGCCAGAGCGTCAGTGTGCTTCAGTGTCCTGAAGACGTGGGTTCGATTCCCACAGCGGCGGCGAGAAACTTCTACATATTTTAATGTTTTATCTTAAGTGCAGAGATTAGCACCATAAAAATTAAAATTTCTTTAAAACGAGTATTAGCACAGGGGATAAAATTTTAAGTATTTTTTTCTAAAGAATATATTTTTGGCTAAAGGAGCATAACTTCTTACGTGCGTACACATCCACTTATTTTATGTTTCACAGTTGTTATTACGTTTGTGTTTAAGATTATTCTCTTAATAAATCTTGAGCATTGTTCATCAGCTGACATTAGGAGCCCCAGTATGATGTTCTCTATGACGGAATAAATACGTAGGCAGGATGATAAGTAACTAGCCATTGCTATTTAAAAAGTTAAAATTAAAAAAATATATGTGTCATTTTTAAATTCGTATCTCTGGCCACCTGTGTTCTAAATTTGAATTAGGTGGCGTGAAAATTTTATTGTTTTTTTGTCATTTGAAAATATATTTCGTCAACTATTTTCAAAATGGATAAAATTGAACAGAGAGCGGTGATAAAGTTTCTTCATATGAAGGGGATGAAGGCGAAAGATATCTATGACGAGTTAAATAATGTTTTTGGGTGAATGTGCTCTTTCTTATGCCACAGTAAAAAACTGGGTGGCTGAGTTGAAACGCGGTCGTACATGTGTCCAAGATAAAGCCCGCCCCGGACGTCCAAAAAGCGTTACGACTCCGGAAATGAATGGTTATGCAAAACTCAAAAGAATGTCTGGACCGTTTTCAGAGTAATAAGGCCGATTTTTTTACGTCGATTTGTAACAACAGATGAAACATGGGTTCATCATTACACGCCAGAATCAAAAATTCAATCAAAACAGTGGACTCAATCGGGATGCCCGGCTCCAAAAAAAGCCATGGCTGTAAAGTCGGCTGGAAAAGTGATGCGTTCCGTCTTTTGGGGATGCAGCTGGGATGTTGAGGATAGATTACCTTGCTAAGGTCAAACAATTAATGGTGAATACTACGCTAATCTTCTTGATAAGCTTCATCAATGTACTCAGCAAAAACGACCAGGTTTGGTGAAAAAAAAAAGAAAACACAGGTTCACACATGTGTTAAAGCTATGGCAAAAATCAACGAATTGAAGTATGATTTGCTGCCTCACCCACCTTATTCGCCTGATCTAGCGTCATCAGACTTCCACTTATTCCCTAAGCTCAATACTTTTTTGGGCGGACAGAAATTTGCCACAAATGATGAAGTCATAGCCGCCGTAGAGGAGTATTTTGCAGGCCTCGAAAGAAATCGTTTTCTGGAAGGCTGATTCTGATCGATTACTGCTTTAGAACGAAGATGGAATAAGTGTGTAGCGGTTCACGTAGAGTATGTCGAAAAATAAAATTAATTTTATCACGGAAAGTTAAGTGTTTTCTTATTAGGCTAGTTACCTATCATCCCGCCCTCGTACTTTTGCTGTACCCACGATAAGCTCTAACCACATTCTAGGTTGACTGGTAGAGAATGCCTTTGGTCATTAAAACCGCCCCCTTAATACCTCTTTTACTTAAGGTTGACAATAAAGATTAAATAAATAAAAACCGACCAAGTGCGAGTAGGACTCGCGCACGAAGCATTCCGTACCATTATATGTAATGCCTGTTGTATAGGAGGAAACGCTTAATTATTTTATACCGTTTTTTAATATTTGTTGTTATAGCGGCATCAGAAATACATAATCTTCGAAAATTTCAACTTTCTAACTATCACGGTTCATGAGATGCAGCCTCAGTGACAGACGGATAGACAGACAGAGAGCGAAGTCTTTGTAATAGGATCCAGTTTTACCCTTTGGGTACGGTACCCTAAGAAAACGATTCCACAAAAACAAATCAAAATAAAAGCAAAGTCAAGCTGTTAAATTACAAATCGTGTGTCAATGAACACGTCTATTGCTAGATGCCAAAGGGAAATCTCAAAGACGAATGCCCATAACCAAGTGTCACTTTACAAAGGTATCGTGTCGTTATGAAAAATGTCGAACCAAGTCAATGCCCTCTGCGCCGAAGGGCCGAAGGCATACGTGCCACTTCAAATTTGGAACGGATACGAAATGATTTCTCGTGTGTTTGAGCGCCAAGTGGCTTTGTTTGATCAAACCCTCTTTAATTAAAGGGGTTCTTTGCAAGACGTAAGCATTTGGAAACGTGAGTTTCATGATTTACTAAGGTATTATAAAGTTGGTAAGTTACAACGAAAAAGAAACTAAATTTCCGTTTGGATAGCATTTTAATTGCCGCTTTAAATCAACAGTCCTTCGGGTTTTCTTCATACTGAACTATGCCGCTCTTGTTTTATTTCGTATACCTAATGATAAAATTTAATATTGCCAAACCCTAACAATTTTTGTTAAACATCGCCTCCACTGCAACATACACACACGCAAATTGCACACACACATTGCTATCACTTCACCAACAGAATACAAAATTTCCATTTCAACATACATAAACTGAAAATAAACTTTGTTCAATAGGTAGGATTGCCTTTTAGGTTAAACTTGTGTCAAATTATAAACGACAACTTTCTTGTGTTCTTGGAACTAGAGAATGTTGTGTAAAAATGTGTCCGAAATATTTATTTATTAATTTGTTGTAAGCGAAACTTTTTTATCTAAGGAACAACGTAGCATTTTAAGCGATGGCGTAACTGTTTAGATGTTCGCACTGCCAACGCTCTACGTATTAACAAAGAGGAAACTTAGTTCGGAGCACAGAAAGTACCGTGCACTCATTGTGGTAGGGCCTCGCGGCACCTTCTGATGTTGCAAGAATGGGCAGCCTCATCCGCGGAAGTATCACGACCTCACAAAAGACCGGCGTGAAGTGAAAGCATTATACTTTTGCGTTTCATCTAGTGAGTGAGGTAGCCTGGGTTCGATTTTTTATGGTTCGCAATGCACCTGCAGTCCTTCAGTTACTGTAGATATCTATGGGTGGCGGCAATCGCTTAACATCTGGTGAACCGCCTGCTCGCTTGCCAACTTAATAACAAAAACCTTTCAACCCGTTTGTGAAACCCTCGCAACACAAGAATTGTTCCATACTGCGAGATTCGTGCATAAAAATGTTCCGCTTGCTTAATATAAGAAGAAAAAACTCAAACGTAACCGGGGGCAATTTTCTGTCATTCTTCATCCAGTCCGTAATTATGAATAGCGTTAGCATAGTGATATTTCCGCGTGGGACGACTACGATTGTGGCCGGCCCACAAATTTGGACCTTATCGAACAGGAATAGAGTTGAATGTGGCTCGAACGGCGAGTTGTACGACAGGACACACGGTACTCCCGGCCATCCCTTGGGGCTCGTCTACTAAGCTTTCCTCGTAATTAGAATCGTTTACGGACGGCGGGTGTATGGTCCTTTATAGCACGTCATATTTAGGTCAGCTTCGGGGACGCCAGAAGTAGTAAAAATTATCTGTAATTATGGGTAGTCGCGTTCAAACCAAATTTAACAACTTATCGTCACGACGAACTTGTTATTACAGGGGTTCGTTGCAAGACGTAAGCATTTGGATACGTGAGTTTCGTGATTTACTCGGATGTTAACAAAAGGGTATTTATTCCTTTGAAAATAAATATTCAAATAATGTTCCATATGCGTCATTACAAAAAAGTGTATTTTATTACATTCCTCCCGATGGTATCTCACTATAATCAAGGCTATTTAACGTTGTAAAACGACAACGAAATATAAAGTGACGCAGCAAAGAATCTGACATTAATTTATGTCAGCGCAACTTAACGACTCGGGGACTTGTTTTCAATGGCGAACGTTTATTTTTCCTCTAGCGGGGCAAAGACCGCGGCTATTGTGTGGACAAAGCGGCTTTCACTTAGATAATATTTTAAGACGAGGGGAGATTCGATAAACTTCATTATTGACTTGTTGCGATATTTAATTGCGAAATATGCCAACGTTTTTATTTTATTTAAGAAGATAGCAAGCGAGCTGGCGGTACATCTAATGTTGAGTGATAACCGCCGATATTTGCAACAACCGTCTCGTGATTGTTTGATCTCGTGATCTCTCACACGAGACGAAACGCAGAAGTGTAACACTTCTACTTTGTCAGGTAGTGGTACTTCCCCGGATGGACCTGCCCATTAGTGTAACAGCGCCTTTTCTCGGGAGTTTTATAATTTTTGAGACAAAGAATGCTTCTAACAGGCACTGTAAGCACTAAGCAACGCATTTACCACACAGATTACTATGTACAGCAATAACCCACATGAGATGCGATAAACTTAAACACAAATCCACATACGCTGGCGCGGTTTATGAATCTTTATCGGCGAGCGGAACTAGATTCCGTACACTTTCGTAATAAAGTTTATGTGTTTAGCATAATTCAGTGCATTAGTTATGTCTTGTTTAACGAAAAATATTACGAGATAAAATAAATTTACTCCTGTACACCTGATGGCTGATTACTGAATTTACAAACATACCAAATGTTTAATACTGCCACCCTTATCCTTACTAATAATATAAAGACGTAAGTTTGTATGTATGGATGGATGTCTGTTAATCTTTCACGCAAATACAACTAAATGGATTTTAATGAAAATTTACAATAATATAGCTTAAACATCATAATAAGACATAGGTTCTAATTTATATACATTTTTTATGTATATCTGTCATTCTGTCTGAATGTTGCGCCTTCAGCCCAGTACTACGCAGGCGTAGTTGCGGGTGGCAGCTATTATTTCATATATTCGATGAAGAAACGTCTAAATCAATCATTTATTTATTTAACAACACGGTTATCATTAATTAGAAACATAGAATCAACTTAAACTATAATTATGTTAGATGAAGAGGAGCTTAGCAGAATAGTTTATTTTAGAAAACAAAGAAAATGCTCTTACCTTGTTATGCAAAATCCTTTGTCTTTTATGAATTACGTGGCAAATTAGCAAACCGATGATGTGTGAAAATGAAATTCAGACCACAAATGCAGACAACTATACAGATGAAATTGGACTGTCTGTTTGTAATAATAAAATAACCGCTTTTTACTAAATGCGGTACATATATAAACAAAAAAATATTTTTTACATTTTTGCCAGTATGTTTGTTTCTGTTTGTTCCGGTTAATCTATGAAACGGATGGACCGATTTTGCCGGGACTTTTGCCGGCAAATAGCTGATGTAATAAGGAGTAACTTACGCTACTTTCATTTTAGAAATTTTATTATTTTACATTCCACGTGGGTATGTGGGTATGACAGCTACTATCATGTAAAATTTTAAATGTAACTATTGATATTAGTCCCATACCACATGGGTTATAATATCAGGTCGTAATTATAACATTTTTTTACCTTTCTCGATTCTAAGTACGATTGGAAAATTTCAATTTTCTCGATTATTGGCATTTGGATGGAAAATTTCGTGAGCTATGTGAAAATATCTAAACCATATACTATTTGCAGTATTAGTCATTCAAAAAAATATAGAGTAATTTATGACGTACACTTAACTAGCGTGTTTAAATCAAAATAATTCCTTGACGTAACGCCAATTGAGGTCCTATTACTTAGACCGTATTATAACATTTTTATTAGACGATCGGGACCCTTAAACGGTTGAAGCGATGTTTAATGGCGTTGAAACTATCGGCATCTTATTGAAATGGCACCCTTAAAAGGGCCGCGCTGAGGACGAAGCAGTCTTCAGTAGACCTGTTCTACCAAGAATATGCTTCTCACCAGAAAACAAGTCCATTAACGAAAAACAAAACCGTCTTCAAATATCTCGCTCTGTATTCGTTTTATAATGGATTTTCAGGAGTTCCACAACTATATATTATATAACTCCGGAGATAATTATCGCGATCCAACACCAATTAAATGAATATGGGACGACATGGGACAGTTCGGCTTTCAAATAAAAATCGGTTCACTAAGCCGAAAGCTCTGAGGTAAAAAACATAAAAAATATATAAATATAAATAAAAATTCAACTGTAGAATTTAGAAGTCTGTTAAAGAGAGATAAGTTCCCAACAACAGCTCGCTTCGTTTCGACATTTTACAAACACACAGCTAAAATGTTTTATCTTCATATAATGTTATAACAAATATAAACTACTAATATTTTATACATTGTTTTTAATTTGAATTTTACGGCGTGGTCATACTATCCTTTTATTTTCTATTTGTGACCTTAATATGAATAGTGGAAAGTAATTTAGTTTCATAATGTTGTTTGCTATTATCGCGGGTCCATAAATTAACTAATTCTAAACATCCTCAAACAGACGACGTAATTAGCTATGAAACATGAAGTTCGGCTAACTGGGGGACTTGGCGGACTTGTTAGCAGCTACCGAAACCGGACGATCGTTTGTCACCACGAAACCATTCAACAACCACAACTAGGTGCTCCGCTTTGTGCGATGTTTCGAGGCTTTCGTAGTTTATTTAACTTTATTTAGTTTGTGGGTTAACAACGTATATATATGTATATACATATGCTTATATGCTTTCGCCGGAGTGTATATGGAGCGATACGACTGAAGGTTTCGCAGTCTCCGTAGCATAGGCTTTATTTCATTTAGGCCACAACGAATTACCTTCATTTTATATGGGCGTTAACCGTGATTTTTGTTTTGAAAATGTAAGAAGAAAATGAATGATCGCAACTTTATAAAATTCGTCGCTCCCATAATCAGCGCTTGCGCAATTTTCTGTGAACATCCAAAAACTGATGGGGAATCGAAGAGCACAGTTTCAAGGTCATTGGACTCAGAGACAGGGCTTTGAGTCGGGGCGCACGAAGCAGATAGTTTAATATATAGATGATTATTCTGGGCCAAGGTAATTGTTGTGTGGTGTGCTGTTGAGGACTGTGCCCTAATACCCTTGGTACAGAGGTCCTTGCTCAGCAGTGAGATATAATTAAATAGGCTGTTACATTCGTTTACTTTTATACTTTAAAACATCATCACATCATAAACCCTAGATGGGTCGGACCCTTGAGGTCTTAATGTTCTAGTTAACTCGGAACATCATTAGTATGAATCAATATAATGATTATGTATTATAACGTTATCTTACATTGGCGGTTATTTTTTAAGAAAATCGATAAATTCAATAAGGACTAATTTATTAAGATTACTCCATCCTAGTACCATCCTTAATTAACTGTAGTTAAGAAATTTTCTTACATTCTGTTATGATCTTATAGAATATAAAATAAAAATTGTTATTCTCTTCCATTAAAGTAATTAACGCCGTATTAAAGACTTCCTAACTTAATCAAACTCAGGTAATTTGAAAGTTCAATAGCCCTTATCATAACAAAGCCATTAAAATGGAGGCATCTGAAAACTCCAGCATTACTCATTTAAAACTTGGCAGATCTTAATAAGGGACTTACAGAAGTTAATAATAAATTATTGTATCAGAGTCGCAATAGCTGGTAAAGAGATCCGACATTTGATAGTTCAACTAGTTACAGTATAATTTTAAACACGTATGAAATAACTGTCACCTGTCGACACAAGTAACTAGTGACATATAACAGATTAGATTTCAAGTTAAGATAACATTGGCGTAACAGTAGCCGCAACTTATGTACAGAATCCTTCATGAATCTTGTTTTTATGCTAGTTTGATTGCCAATTGGAACTTTTATGTTTGCATTGCAAGAATACATATTTTCTTAGTCGAGGCTATGTTATCGCAAACACGTATCTAAACTAAGTAATTATTATTATCTAGCTTTATGCTATAATAAATGTTCCAATTTAAAACATCACTAATTCTGAAGCCGATTGATAATGATTGAGATAAAATAAGATTTTAACTAGTGGTATAATTCACCAAAGACTTTTTTTCTACGTCTAAGAACCATCAAATTCTTCATACCTCATATTGTATCCCGGATTACGTTCCGACGACATACATTATGTATGTCTACCCAATAATCTCTCAATATAGACGTTTTTCCTCGAAAAATGTACGAAGAAATGACGTCATCGGAAATAGATGCGAACTGGTATCGGACGTACAAAATTGGCGATAAACCAATTCCATGCTACGAAGCTCGTAGCAGTGTCTACGATACGATAAAAACTGATGTAGAGGCGAAAAATGCAAATACATACTTTGTCGCTAGGGAAAGCTTACGTCTTGTGTATCTTAACTTATACTTTGAAATACACATGCTTGTATTTCGAGCTAAATAGTCCAATATATACGAATTGAATAGTTTTTATTAAGTTTTTTTATTTATTTTAAGTTAAATATGTTTGTTTTGTTATTATATAGAAAATTTTGTTCTTTTAGCCAAGTTTTGAAAGTCCATCATGGTTCGTGTGGTTTGAATATCCATCTTCGAAAATTTTACATTTTTGAATTTAAAGTTTACAAGGCAATTTTTCTTTTTTAATTTCAATTTCATTCGACTGGAATGGAAGCTCAATATTTCACCAATAGCCTAAGACCTCTAGCCGCCGAATAGCATGCCTTAAACCTAAATGATGGAGTGGATTGACCTCTCTAAACCACTCCTGTGAGGGCAAACTAATGAGATTTCATTTTTCTAAACTTTCAACTTACCGAATAAGTTATGGGGAAGAGTGA
This sequence comes from Iphiclides podalirius, assembly GCA_933534255.1. NCBI lineage: Eukaryota > Metazoa > Arthropoda > Insecta > Lepidoptera > Papilionidae > Iphiclides > Iphiclides podalirius. The sequence goes on along the minus strand of OW152824.1, from coordinate 14,623,315 downwards.
ATTGAGACAAGTTGATGTCTCTACAGTTTTATGAGAACAGACGGACTGAAAACCATAATTTTTTTATGTCATCCCTATTCCGTCTCCTTTCATGGGATGATACAAAAGTTAGTTTACATTTTATGAATACATTATTATTACCTTTTTATACATAAAAATAAATATTTACTTACTATTGCGCGTAAATGTAGCATAAACTCACCATGTGGAATTGAATCATGGAAATATTGTGAAGGTTCACTAGAAACATTGCTATTAATGTTAAATAGCGTCTTCGTTGCAGAAAAAGGGGAAGCATTGCTAATGCATTATGGATGTGCAGCATATTTAAGTTACTGCCAAGTTACCTGCAAAGCAATATTCTTTAGAAACATATTGAAATGCAATGATGAAAATAAAAATCTCGTGAAATGAAAAAATTACATTTTCATCGAGTATTTATAATTATGATAGATAACTTTATGGTGATTCCCACAAGGAACAAGACAAGGATTTTTATGACCCACAGATAATTGTTCCGTATCCGCGTGTTTTTCCCCAAGCAGGGTGAACAAGGGCCGGTCGCAAACAATTCCTTTTTTTTTATTAACGAAAAGCAAATACCTCGCTCTGTATTCATTTTCAGGACTTCCCTAAGTATCTCCGGAGCCAAAGATCCAATAGCAATGAAATTAATATGGGACCACATGGGAAGCACTAGCTTTCAAATAAAAGAATCATCAAAATCGGTTCACTCATTCGAAAGTTCTGAGAAACATAAAAAAAACAAACAAACATAAAAATACAGTCGAATTGAGAAACTCCTCCTTTTTTGTAGTCGGTTGAAAAACTTAGCCAATACCACTTACAGCATGATTGACAGCACGTGTTGTTCTCACCCCACCACATGTATGATGATGATATAAGTATGACAGATCATTGTTGTAGTTTCACCAACGTCAATCTAACTCCTGAACAATGTCATTCATCACCTTTAGATAAACCTCCACGCGTGTGTACGTCCATCTAACTACGATATCAAATTAAACACAACACATACGAACTTAAAATTTAACGGTAAAAGTTGAACACTCCATAAATTCCGAAGTAAGTTTCACGCCGAACTTGTATCGAACACATTACTGAGATTAATTCCTCGTGCTCAAGGTGATACGAAAGTACAGGGAGACTCATTTTTCCCTGAACTTTAGTCAGAAAAGCATTCGCGATATTTGTTGTAGCGTAATATACATATCATTTGGCTGTTGGTTTATCTATGCGCTCGTAGATAGGAACTTGCGTTGATTTAAACTCGTTATATTGATTCCAGAAATTTTTAATAAACAAAAAAAAATGATTTACACCATAAAAATATTCCTTAATGATACTATCTATAAAAAAAAACTACTTAAAAATGCACAAACTACTTCCATTGATAATTCATTAAAAATCTTTTCCCCACTATGTTATAAAAAACGCCTATTACACAGATGTCACATTTGTTGCACTTATTTAAAAAGAAAGCAATAATTAATAACAATAATCGTTAAAACATTTGGAATTTATTGACATAATATCTAGTTAATAACTCCGTATAATACTCGTATTTTAACACAGATATTTTTAAATTTAACCTGGGATATGCTCGTAACAATTATTAAAAAATGTTTAACATACGAAAAATATTTGATTATATATGTGAAGAAAATCTTTGATTATTTAAATATAAAGGCGATTAATTTATGATGATTATTTAGAATAATTTGTTTGAAAATATTGAGCTACAAATAATATTAAGTATTTTTAAGAGCTTTACGCTGGGTCTGAAGTTTATTACTTCTAATAATAAAAGAAAACTTATTTCTTCCACTTAACGTTCAATCCAGACTGTGTCTTGAAACTGAATTACATTACAACTTTAAACACCTCAGCTTGACTGTGAACGCTTACCGTAAAACACTGCACAAATTTAAAACATTTTCAATACCAATTACTTATTGAAGAGAAAAGGATTTGCAGATGTTCCGTCGTCATTCGGTCCAAACTTTTAAAAACTTAAGTCTGAAGTAAAGCACAATTATTATATTTTTTATTTAAAGCGTTATGCACATAAAACGCACAATGGTGGAATTGACACCATTCGGTGTTCTCTACCAGTCAACCGACAAATAAGTAGAGAAAAGAAGGAGGTGCTAAAGAGCCACATTATTAAATTCTATCGGTCTACTTACGGACGAAGATGTTGGACATCAGCGTGGCGGGCAGGCAGAAGACTATCACCAGTATATCGGCGACGGCGAGGTTCACGATAAAGAAGTTGGTCACCGTCCGCATTCTGGGCGAGCGGTACACCACCGCTATCACGAAGCAGTTCCCCACCAGCCCCACGACGAACACCAGCAGGTACGCGACGCAGTACACCGCCGTCATAGCGCTGTTGTGCCGGTACATAAACTCCTCGTTGATCACCCCGAAATCGGAACGGTTCATCGTTATGTTCATCCGCAGGGGGTGTCTTCCGTCCATGTGCGTCGACAGCGGCTCCATATCCGGCAGCACGTTGCTCTCCGGCATGAATTTCGTGTTCAGCACCTCCATTATCGAGTTGGATATCATGTCTACGACGTTGTGGTTCCTCGGGTGGTCCCTCGAATGGTTCCTGTGGCGGAAGTGGTGCCTCGGCGACACCGCTTCCGGGTGCTGCGTCGAATAGTTCAGATAGTCCGTCACATCGTCAGTAAACAAGTCCGTTGGCACCCTGCGTGGTGCCATTGCAATGGGCAGTTTTCACTATTAATTCGCTAAGTCATTTGTGAAAGAAAAATTCCAGAATGGCACAAGCACAATATAAAATTGTCAACATCGAAATACGGCAAATTAATATTCGAAAGTTTGCAGAAAAATAACTTGTTAATTTTACAAAAAGTATACAAAGTTCCGAAGTCACGTAGCGGGCTCTCGTAACGGGGTCTACGCGCGCGTTATGTGGCGGTTGAACGCCGTCTGACTGTGGAGGCTCTACGGCGTAGGCACGAGTGTCCGACGCATGTGCATTTTGACGCCAACATAATTCGTTTTACCTCCACGATGGCCTTATGTCACAGAACATAAAGTCGATATTGATGTGATCAGTTGATAAAGTAGGACATTAAGGAATTAGGAAGGTCGCCGTTATCGCATTCGGATGGTTTGAAATTGGGAAAAGCATCAATCATGTGAATGTCACAGCGCTATAGAATCAGTTATTAAAACACTAAGCTACGGTTTGCATACGAGGCTTTTTCAATATAAATATAAATAAATACTCATACTTATAGATATATGCTTTGATTAGTGTCAAGTCAAGTACTGGTCCCTAGTCTCTATTTAGTTGTTTGGCTATTTTTAAAATAATATTAATCAATATGTCGTAATAAATAATCATCACGATATTAAAAATCTTTATTTAATATTTAGAAGAAGCATACTTATTAGATAGAACTATTTCACGGATTCTAGCACGCTTTGTTTTGTTTTTAAATTCCAGATGTTCACGACATTATGATATCAAATATCTCACTCAGTCTGTCCTGTGAGTTGGTTGCTATATTATTCGAAATGTCGGGACTTTGTCTTGAGAATTAACTATATATTTTCTTACAATACATTTTCCATTACTTTCATATTGATTTTTGTTTATTTCTCCACTCGACAGCATAAGATTGAGTTTGAACTTCAAGATTCTCTAATTTCGCTCAGACCATAAAACTAGCTAATTTAATATATGCCTTATTACACAAGAAATAAATGTATGGCGACAGCATCGATTATCTCTAACTACCGCGTAAATTTTAAATGAAGTGAGGAATTGTTTATTTTTAAATACATTATAAAAAACATAAGTAAGATTAAAATGCATTATTCTGCAATAAGTTAGACTTTGTATTTGTGCTGGGCAGGGCTTTATCGCTATCATATATTATCTGATAGTGCCGATGCGGAGGTAATTATACGGTAATTATTAAATTTATTAAGAGCTTCTTCTATTGTTATGATAATATCATCGATTACTGGGCAGTTGCCATTAAAGTAAAATAAAAGGTTACCACAGTTATTAGGCGTCTGAATTAAGCGCGTGGGTTTAAATCCGAGTTATGCAGCATTGTCTTATTTGCTACAAAACTTTCTTCCCATTTAGTTATTTTCTTTTTTTCTTTTATATTTACATTTATGTATTATTTCAAACAAATTATTCAATAATTTGTTTGAAATAACAATAAACAAAAATGTAGCTTAAAATGAATTAAAACTAACCTAACTACTTTTTTAATTTTCTAAAAATTACATATCTTTAAATTAACAACCTTTTATCATTCGCTGTGTATATTTTATTGTGATATTACGGCCTGAATAATACGATAAGTTGAAGTCGCGAAAGCTTGTAACACGATTCCAACGTTCCTAGTGATGTTCGTTTGACGAGTCCTTTGGTCTAGCTGATCGCGACCTGACCGAGCGTCTAGACTGCACCGGGAAGAGACGTACCCAGCCCGCATAAATGAGAGGCGTTAACGCCCCTTCCAAGAGCATAGGAGCAGTCAGTCAGCGATAAATTAACGGTACCTGCTCGATGTTTGATATGTAGTTTGCTCTCCTTTCCAAACAAGGGCTTATTACAAAAGAGTTAAGTTTACGTATAGAACGTTAACATAGAATAGTGATTTGAAATAGTCCAGGTATTCTAGCTAGATAAGAAATGTATATATATTTTTTATCTACCTAAAATACCTGCTATATAGTCAGAAGCTTTTCAAGACTTCTAAGGCGCTTAGAGTGTTAACACAATGAATCTTAAAAGAAACTACCTACTAACTTATGTAAATTGTATAATAATGTAATAGCAACCAAATTAAGTAGTGCGAGTTGCAGCGAAGATTGTGTTAGGCGCTTCGTGCTTAGTTACCTTGATGGAAGAGATTTGGCTTGTCGTATTGTAATCAAGGGCTTATTTTTTCGTAAATATATGTAAAAATTTTACGGTACACCGGATTAACTGTAACATAGACGTAACATAACTTAGTCTGTCCCGTAACCATCAAAGCTATTAAAGTTTTAAACAAAAATTTCGAAATCAGAATAAACACCAACAAAATCCGTAAAATGGATTATTTAAACAAAGCCCTTCTTTTAAAGACCACTACTTAACTAAGAAATTTAAGCTTATTCATTTAAGCCGCGGGCAAATTCATTGTATTTTTTTTTAATTAGAAAAACCTTATAGACGAAAGTTAAAACTTATAGCGAGAGCGTCAGGGTACGAATTCCGAAGACGTGGGCTCCATTTCCACAGCGGCGAAAAAGATTTCGTTCATTTTTTCTATAAAAAAATAATATAATAAACAAGTATATGTATTTCGCCTGAACAGACAAAACAAATAAATAAATAAATATTTTCGGACACATTTTTACACAGTGTTCTCTATACCCAAACTAAGCAACGCTTGTACTATAGGTAGTAGAAATATGATAGAATTACTTAAACCTACTTTTGTAAATAATGTATAATAAATAGTGTTAATTTACGCCGATATTTTGTGAACCTTACTTTGTACTACCCGAACATATTTTGAGGAATTTAAAGAGCTCAAAGTTTGAGCTTCTAATTCTAAACATTTTATTAAGCGGACACCTTTTTTATTAGGGATCCGTACCAAGAGGGTAAAACGGGACCCCATTACTAAGTCTCCGCTGCCTGTCTGTCTGTCTGTCTGTTTGTCTGTCACTAGGCTGTATCTCATGAACCGTTATAGTTACACAGTTGAAATTTCCACAGATGATGTATTTCTGTTGCCGCTATAACAAGAAATAAACCAAAACAAAAGAATGGAAAACATTTAAGTGGTGCTCCCCCCCTCCTCCTCCCTTCGTGAGCGAGTCCGACTCACACTTAGCCCGTTTTAAAAACAAGGACTCTTTCTGTATATATGATTTTACAGTGTTAAGGCTTTTCGAACGAATGATAGGTACGCGGTACGTTATGCAGTGCAATAAAAGACAATCGAACTGGAGTCACGTAAACTGTTGTAATGTATAAATGTAGTGATGCGACACGAATTGAATGTATTGATAATCATTTTTTTCAAAATAATAAAATTTATATTAAGAAGGAAGAACGTCATATAAAAATAAAATTTAAATTCTAACAGCAATGACAACATCCTTCTTTCGAACTATCGTTGCAAAAGACCAGAGGAAGGTAATGACACGTAAGTCACCACGCGACCCAATTGTAGATTGGCGATTCCGAAGACACGTGAAGTTCATGTGTCTTCAGAATATTTCATTTACTTTATTATTTCGAAAATACGGAGGTTCTTTCCTCACGAATAAGACAGCACTTGACAATTCTTACGTTTCTTGTTTCGTCCGGTGAGTGAGGTAGCTGGGGCCCAATTTACAAAAAGGTTGTCAACGCATCTGCAAACCCTAGGGTGTAGCAGATATGTATGGATGGGCGGCGATATTCACTTAACATCAGGTGAACCGCCTACTTTTCACAAAAAAAAATTGCAATTGACAATTAGTGCCTGCACCGATATTTGAATTACAGTTGCTCGAGTATACCAAATTAAAAGATCATAACACTGAGCAACATAGTGTTTGTCACATTTTATAGCCTACATAAAAATTACAGTGAAGTGCTGTTGGTTCTACATATTCTATCATTCTCGAACACCATAAAAAGTAAGTCCGGCTTAAGTCGGTCGTCGATATTTAAGCCACTGTCTCATTTTCAACGTGCATCACTAGCAATAAGTACACGAATCTCGGATTATTGTCTCATAAAAACGTCCCCTTCTGGTGTATACTGTCCGCATAGATTTATATTGAGAATATTGAATGGAATGTCCGCCATAGGGTGCAAATACACTAAACTGACAGCTGTATGATATATCTAACGTGGCGTTTCGTCTGAAGAGTGAGGTAGCTAGGGCCCACTTTATGTCATATGTGGTGGCAACGCATTAAAAACTCTATGGGAGTTGCAAATGTTAATGGGTGGCGGTTATCACTTAACGTCAGGTGAATCACCAGCTTGCTTGCCACCTTCTCACTTAAAAAAAACACTTATCAAAGTTTTATATTCGCATAATACCAAATAAATAAATAATTCACATAATATTTTACACACCGTTTAGTACTAACCAAATTAAGTAGTATGGGTCTAGGTACCCATCATGACAGCCCTGTAGTCCCGGGCTCATAGAATAGGGCTAAGGTATCCCCTGCCTGTCTTAAACTATCACTGCTTCATTCATTTGCAGAATACAACTGCAAGCTTGTCTAAACCTATCAAATTCTGTTTACCCTTTCACAGCTTAAAACGCGAGAGAGTTTGCATAAGCACCGGAGCGGTTCTTGTTGACGGTATTAATATATGCATTATATTTGCTTCGATGACACACGACGTGTAGGTATTACAAGAGTATACGAACTCTAAAAATTTATTTATTTACTTATTCTTTATGCGCTAATAGTACAAAGGCCTTTTAGATGCCGAATGCATTATCTCCCAGTTAACCTTGGGGTGGTACAGAGGAGATTAGGTAGCTGTACAGAAAGAGGTAAAAAAACGCTGATTTTTACAAACTGTATCTTATATGTATATGCATATGTTACATAATAATGTATAAAATAAATATATGGTTATCAATAAGTACATAGATATTATTATATATACATATATTAAACGAAATCCCGTCACCAAGAATGCTGTGAATGCCAAAGTGAAAAAAGTAAAACAAAAAAATTAAAAAGGTAAAATAAAGTTTAAAATCATTTATTTCCCACTGCTGGGCAAAGGCGTATCTTACTCTGCACAGGGGGTATTAGGTCATATTCCACAACTCCTATGCGGATCGGCAGACTACACATATTTTAAAAATATACCTACCTTTCTAAAACATGCAAATTTCTTCACGCTGTTTTCTTTTGCGGAGAAATTAGCAAATATAAAATGAAATTATCAATTTCATTGATACCTGGGATTTGGACTCAGGTTGCTCGAGCATAATGAATTAAGAGCTAAGCTATCACGGCACTAAATCCAAAAATATAACAATTGAATAATTCAATTCAATTCAATTCAAGTCTTTATTTGCCATAAATAGGGTTACAAAGATGTTAAAGACGTACTTAACGTGTCTGTCGCTTTAACCTATTTAGCTGTTTAACAGCATGCAAATTTAGCTTTAGCAATTGAAAATAATAATAGTATTTGACATCAATATAAAAAACGAATAAACAGTAAAATCAATATAAAAAAATAATAAATTTTTGTCCCAGTAGTTATAAATGTCATTACCATTATCATACTCTAAGGAGTCTAATATAAAGCTATATCAAATGCTTTACATAACCATACAAATAGTGTTATGTGATGTTCTGGTGTTAAAATGCAAATATCTAGTGCCTTCATCCGATGTTCACAAGTGTGTTCCCTCTGCTCTCTTCTTTATGTCTCATTAGCAAATATTCTTTTCAGAATGGTTTTCTGGAAGAAATCGCTTTCTGAGCGATAAAACCGCCTATTGTACTTCCTTTTATATTCATTTGTAATTTGCTTTTTATATATTTTTATTTTTGGTGTACAATAAAGTATAAATAAATAAATAAATAAATATCTAGATAAAATATATTAAATTTGTCAAAAGTTTTTAGCATTTAAATATCACTACATACTTTGCTATTATTCTGGAACACCTCGTCGAAATATAGGTTATTTCTCAATTAACGAAAATCCGTTTATTTAACGGAGTTCCGCCTGCAGTAATCCGTTGCACCCGTGCACGCTCATTCAGCAACTGCTGAAATTGAGTTGCCAACGACTTGGGAACAGCGCCGCGCGAGGTCATAGGAAACTTTGGTCATTACTCGCCACCGCTTAATATCGTTCGTTGTTTCGGCAGAGAATTCGCACAGTTAAATCCCCAACCAATGCGAACTCTACGCATTTCGTGATGCATTCCTGTGGTAGAAATTAGTCTTTTCTTTTTTTTTATTGTAATCTCTTTTTTTTTTTTTTTTTATTGTAAACAATTTTTCACGTCAAGTTAAATTTAATTTAGAGTCATCGATTCGTGAAATACAATTATGTCTATTCAAATATTCTCGTTCTTTTTAAAAAAAAAAAAATCAGGCAAACCACCAGCTTGCATGCAATACATTACATAAAAAAGCACATTAGTTATTCAAGAATTCCTAGTAGATTTCAATTATTGAACATGAATAATGGATTGCTTTCAAATTATGGAGAAACCAAACGTGTGATTAACCGCTTATGCAACGGTGCTACTACCTACTTAATACGAGGTCGCAACATAAGGTTGCAGACCCTAGCGGCGTTATCCGGCAAACAATACGTTCACAGTTTACCCAACGACGCTCCAGTAACGGCAATTAACGCCGAACAAACAAGATCATCCGGCGGTACCTCGTACACAATAATCTCGAAGTTTATCCAAACACTACCAAAGTTCAATGACACGACATAAGGCCCTAAAATTATGTGCCCAGCAATAGCTGAAAATTTCATATGAGTAGTTAAACAACCTTTATAAGGATAAGTGCAATCAAATAGTAAGTACTTACATGTAAAATATATCAGAAACATAATATACCAAATATAATATTGAAAAATTATATATTACTGCGAGGATATTTGCGACTTTCACTTTCATCATCAGCCTCTAGACGTCCACTGGTGAACACAGGCCTCCCGCTTACAACGCCACAACGACTGACACGTTGTCATTTAATTTTGCAAAGTTTCGTCTTGCAATATTGCTCGAAGAACGAACAAGATGCAAAGAACATGATAACCGATGGGGGATAAAAGTTTTCGAGTGGCGAGTGGCTTTTAATTTACATAATATAAATTTATGTGTACTTATAAAACGTGAAATAATAAAAAAATATGAGGAAAATTGTAAAAGACACGTCCTTCGCTGTACAAATGAATAGAAAGGTAACGTTTAAATAAAGTATTCTGTTATTTCAAAAAAAAAATTATTTCATTTATTGTAATATAAGTGTTATGTATTATCATTTTATAATTTCATTTCTTCCCAATGTAAGATGTCATTGATTATTTTTATAAACAGATTAAAATGGAACAAAAAATTAATGTTACGCGTCCTACGGTGGATGCGTGGCGAGCGATTCTTTCTTATAATACCGTAGGGCCGTCGATGGCCCAATAGATTAATGGGGGACATTCTAAGGTCACACCACGGATTAAGGTCGCACAGCTGATGCGTGACCTCAGCCGTGACGTCACCACGCGTCCCCGAATGCATTGTTTTCCTTATTGCCCTCCATCAAGGGTTATCGGGTGTTTGCGGCATTATTGGGTAGAGGTCGCCCTAATACACAACTATCACCGGTCACCTTCAGGCTATTAACAAAACGCAGCTGAGATGTATTAGTGACTAGCTTTAACCCCCGGCTTCGCTCATGTGATTGCGTACAAACTAATAAAAGGAGCTTATACTAAAAGCACCATTCCTCAGTGCCACATTAAATTATTCACGATTACTTATCAACGTCCTGTGATTTTGCGGTTGTAAAAATGAACTCACTTCAAATCTACAAAAAAACAAATACTATTTTAAAACAGTTATTAAAATTGTTGGCGTATAGAAGAATATTTTGAGTATATCCGAATAAAATAAAAACCGTGGAAACGTCGACACAATCAAGACTGGCCGAAGCCCACTGGAATTTGCCTCGCAGCGTTTTCAAAAAGGTTTTATATTGAACACGTAAACCACGTTATTACTATATTTATGTACTGCTCACTACACAATCCTTTTTTCAAGTTTTATTAAAGAGTTTGTCCTATTATTAGGCCAACTCGAATTGTAATTGTGGACTCCATTTTCTTTCAACTAAACTGTTAAAATCTTGACTAACACACCATTTAGGTATGTAGATGGCAATTTCTCAGTGTAGTCGTTTCATCCTTGTCTCTCACTGCCCTGGGAATTTTAGTACCCTGAAACATATGATTAGACCTATTTTGGCTCTTCAGGCCTATTTAAATGTACTTACATCCAGTTTCCGAAAGCGCAATCAATTTAAATTTACGATAAATCTCTTGTCAATCGTTGTTTAACATGATCTGAGTTGCTAGAACGTCTAAAAACAACATTGATTTTGATTTGCAATTAGTCACTGATTAACGGACAATCAACAGAAAATCCAGTTTCTGAAAGCGTTTTTCAGTGGTCAACGAGCTGTCAATAGTTTTATTAAGTAGTCCGTCAATTTGGACGATCAATCGTTGGTTAAAAATGTATTTTATCAAAAATCTTAGTTTTTATTAAAAATAAACATAATTCCCTAATACTTTATTATTTATTGTTATGCAAACATATCATGCGATTAGAAAAAATACAAAATGCAATTCAAAAGTTAATAAATAATATGGATTCTTTCTTTTTATAAAACTTACTTGTTTATTATGGATTAAAGTTTATTTTTTTCACGTTCTGTAATGTTTTTTCTTGACATTTTGCATGTATTTATATAAATTAAATTTTATTATAGCTCGGATTTTTACGTTGGCAATCACACGGTGACAGGACCGGATAGTGACGTTAATTTAAGTTTTGTTTAAAAAGGGACAGCTATACAATATTTAAAATATTTATTTATTTAAAATATTTATTTATTTATTATCATTGGTTATACCGTGATTAGCTATTTTTTCTTGAACAAACCTTCCAGAAACCCAAGCCAGTTTAACAAGAGATTAACAGCTGATCATTTTTGACATAGTGTTATGTGATTTCTGCTTTGATTGGCCTTTCGGAAACTGGGCAATAGACTGTAACATATTTATGTTAGTGAAAACATTGTGCAACTTTTCATGCATTTCACATCTATCTCGTAATTCTGCAAAATATCATATGCACTAACATACTCGTCTGATGTAGATATTAGCATATTTATTAGTATTTTAATGTATAAGTATGTAGTAGTATATTACATTAATTATAGTTATGTATTATATTGGCCGGCAATATAGCTCTTAGACCCGATAACCGCTGGGGAAGAGAGGTTCTCGAGTGGCAGCCTCGAACTGGCCATCGTAGTGTGGGACGACCCCCACTAGATGGAGTGCTGGTGGCTCGGGATCGTGCTTCTTGGGAATCTGTCGGGGAGGCCTTTGTTCAGCAGTGGACTCAAACAGGCTGAAATGATGATGATGATTTACTGGTTACCTGTATTTTAGAAATATTGAATTATTAAATTTTAGTCTGTAAAATTAATTTTAATTGTGTATGTTTAATTTAAACCTATTTTCCTATGATCTGTTATCTTTTATTAATTATTATAGCTCAGGTACAGAACTCTGTTTAGGGTTAAGCTCGCCTTTGTACACTCCTATTTTTTAATCCTTCATTTGCAACTATGATTTTGTGTACAATAAAGAATGAATAAATTGCCGTGATAGCTCAGTGTCCGGGCGCTCGCCTTTAATTCAATATACTCGAGCAACCTGAGTTCGATCCCCGGTGCCGGCACCAATGAAGTTTTTAACTTTAAGTGCTGACTTATCACGTGCTTCGTGGTGAAGGAAAACATCTTGAGGAAACCTCTATATATTCGAAATAGTAACAAAAAATATATATTTTTCGAAGATATGTGAAGTCCGCCAATCCGCAGTGGGGCCGCGTGGTGGCCTATGTGGACTGTATAGATAAGGCTTTTGCCCAGTAGTGGGACATGTATAGGCTGTTAAAAATAAATGATGTTTTATTAATCGTTTCTTTTATTTAAATAAAACAATTTCACGAACATCAACGCCTAAATCCGTGTAATAATTTTATTTAAGTAAAAATCGACAGTGAGAAAGTTGAAGCATTTTAAGAGACTATAAAATTTCTACTTAAGTAGGTATTATAACCGTTAAGACACACGTCTGCCCTTTGGCTAGCGTTATATTAATATCGGAACGGTTTTAATAACGTTCTAATATTATAACGTCCCCTAACAGTATTTCAGTTAATACGAAATTGATTTATGTCGCAAAAAAAAAGTTGCGTCCCAGCGCAGAAAAAGCAATAACCCATGTACCTATACGTTGATCAGTAGTTGTATAAACAGATATATTTAAAATAACCATATTGGTTATTGACTACCTCTAGCTACAATGATTACTTTTATTTCCTCTGTTGATTATTGGTATGATATCTGTGATTAAGATGCGTCATTCTTCTGTTTCATGAATTGGCCAGCTCTTTTGGCTCTCATCACAAAGTCCGTCATTAAAAATAAATTGTTTTCATCTTTCATCGTGTGCATGTTTTAGGATGGCATCTATTGCTTAATATTAGAAAATTCATCGGTGAATCAATTGGTTATCAAAGTCCCTTGTCGATATCTCAAAAAGCACTGAGGTTAGTATACGAACGATGACCCAAGTAGTGGATAGTGATCCTGTCTCTTGCACAAAAGGGTATGGGTTCGATCCTGTGGGTTGGATACTAAAATATTGTGTGATGAATATAGTAGTATTTTTCTAGTGTCTGGATGTTGACATATCTATAATATGTATTTATTTACAAAATGTTTATCAGTTGCCTAGTATCTATGGTACAGCTTTGCTTAGTTTGGTACAAGGTAACGTTGTTTAAAAATATACCACGACCTCACGGAAGACCGGCGTGAAGTGGAAGTGTTACACTGGTCTGGTCTGGTGAGTGAGGTAACCGGGGCCCACTTTGTTAAAAGGTGACAACGCAACTTCTACCCATCAGTTGCAAATCTCCGTGAACGGTGGTTATCACATAACATCAGGTGAACCACCAGCTCACTTGCCACCTGCTCACGTAAAAAAATTACCAAGTAACCGACAATCATTATCACCACAGCCGCAAAGCTTTTCAACGCAAGCATTCATATCAACCACGAAATTTAATATTAGACAAAACATTATAGTTCAAAACAATTCACATCAAATAATTTAATAAAGGACACAGCATATTGCAAGCCAAATATTTCCAAGTTTAAAACTCGATCAGAATTATTCATGATACTTGTATCCATTAAACAATCAATGCTCTGGACTTGTACAAAATGAAACCAATTTCAGCGTGTAGAAATTCCTATAATAATAAAATTAATTTTGTTAAAAATAAGGTTGCAATGGCTTACGTATAAGTAGGGCTTACATTAGATGGGTCACATCATTCTTCTTTCACTTAGATTCGTCTGTTCACGGTTAAACCGATATCTCAAAAAGTGTGGCTGCATCACTTGTATCTTGTATCTTGTATTAACTGATGTTTTTGCTTTCAGTCCCGAAACTATTAAAGCTTCATCTGACGCAGAACCGGTGGGCTAGCCGGATCCCACGGGTTTGGGGGCTGCATCACATTTTCCGTATCGCCTTTGATGCTATGAAATTGCTATACCGAACTTCCCTCTTACTGTGTTAGTGCTACGCAGAAACTTCTTCATTCGTAGGCATGGCAAAAGTAGCAGAGCTTTACATCTAAAATACACTATTCATAATCGGGAAAAGTTGACAAGTCAATTGCAACTCCGCATTTGTTGTTTATATCCATTTTGCTTTGCACTATTTGCCTTACAACTTAAAACTAAATGAATATACAACATTTTAAAAGCACTAAGCACGTCTGTCTAGCAATAAAAACACTAGGTTCTATTCTATTTTAGATCACACCATCTATCATATGACAGGCATCTAAAACTTAACGAGGTCGTTAACAGTGAATTATCAAGAAAGTTAAAAGGGACAATTAGAATGTACGATCCGATCACTTTAAAATCACAAAATCCCATTAAAAGAACTATTTCGGAGGACGAGATGTGTCGTAAAGTTTACTTTATGCTACAAATAAATTAAGAATAATAGACTTAATTATAGTATAAAACTGTAATTGTTGTTTCGTTTAGAAATCAATTTAGCGTGTATTTATTTGCTTTTTTTTAGTTTCAAAACTGATTCTTGATTATTTTTATAAGATAAGTTATCAGGTGGTGGATTGTCGATAAACATTGTTGTACATGATTTGTATACATAAGAAATCCGAAAAACTATAAACTCAATTGATGCACGCCTGTAGAATACTACACTGAGATCGAGAATTGTCGTGTCCAGTTAAAATAAAGCTTTACTGGTTGATTTCTCGAAAAGAAAATACAAAAAAATACGTATTATCAAACATATAGAAGCATATGGTTATAAGCCCTCTCTTGTTAAAATTAAAGTCATAAAGTATCTGGATATTGTTTTTACGGTTAATTTTACTACATCCCGGAAGTTGTTTTTACAATACAGCATGGACAACTTTTCTGAATAAGTTCTTTTTTGTCTGGCGATTCCTATTTATTGTTAACATAATGTCTAGAATCTTTACGATAATAGCATGAATGATGAAGCTATATTATATAATCACTAGGGCAGAAAGCGAAAACATCTTCCGGTTAAAATAAGATTTCTGTTGATGTGAATAACAAACGAAAAATTTGAAAAATCTGCTATAATTTATGAAAATATGTGGGTGAATAAAGTTAAATGTTGCTAATTGCGGATGTGTTTAATATTAAAAGGCAAAGCATCAGATCATTTGTTGTAAGTATGGGCTGAGGAGAGGTTATAAATCAAACTCGATGAAACATGCGGTCGCTATGACTCTTGAAAACATTGGATATGGTACTGAAAGCAAGATTTGAATTTACGGGACGTTTTCAATGGCATAAAACTGAAGGTTCGACTATTTTACATTCTCAGTGCATTTAAAATTTTCATGACCTGAAAATACTGTTAAATACTGTTAAAAAAATATGGAATAAAATTTATTATATTTACTGCATTCAAGAAGAATGAAGTTTCGAAATTTCTATTTTATTCTTTCGCTTCATTTCCTCCTTATTTGCTTATTCTTTATGACATTTGAATTATTGACTTATGCACATTCCTATATTCAACGAACGGCCGTTAGTTACATTGTCTATGAAGTCGTAAGAACGAGTCGTTATGAAAGCTACGAAGTTATGTAACTAACGGCCGTTCGTTGAATATAGGGGAAGAACCGGGCTTTAAACATTTTCGAGATCTTATTGAATTAAAAAATAATGAGAAAAAATATCTCCTCGATTCGTACCGGCCATAAGCAATATGATTAGTATTAACTGTAAGAATCATTCCCAAATGAATCATTAGTGTCATTGTTATTATACCAAACCATTAGTCCTATTTTTGCATCTGTCCTATTCTGCACCGAACCTTGATTCACACGAGAACCCTGGATTGTGTTAAATAAAAGCGAGTCCCCGGACACTAAGATAACACAGCTCTCAGCCACCTTGGCTCTCCATCATACATGGCAATTTTGAAGGCCGAGAAAGCTTTTAATCAAACTAGACGTGTAACTTTTAATCAAACTACTCTCAACTATCAGGATGTAAAAGTGACTATTGCATTAGTGATGACCACGTTGCAAGATACAGTGACTTCTTCTTCTGTATAAGAGATAACAGTGACTTCGAAAACATCATTTATCTGAAAGTTCACTCAATACGTGGACACCATACGTACGTCGACCTCGCGCCAGACATCGCCGATCTGCCGAGATTTCCCGCTGCAAGAGATTAGAAAACCAATCTTAGTTAAACGACGGCAGTTTGAGTGGCATGTGCGGGATATTACCGGCAGTGTCGACAGCCTCATGGTCACGATTAATACTGTTTCACAATACCACTTTGTATGTCTTTAGCTATACCCCCAAAAGATAAATAAGTAAATTGTCTTGACCTTCGCCTTGACAACGCTTAATGTCCATTCAATGGCTCATTCATTCATACTTTTTTTTAGGGGTTTTATACTTTTTTTTCGAAGGGCTGTAAATGCGTTGCCACCTTTAAATAAAGTGGGCTCCGGCTACCTCACTCACCAGACGAAACGCAGAAGTCTTCTACTTTACGCCGGTCTTCTATGAGGTCGCGGTAATTACCCGGACGGACCTGCCCATTCGTGTAACAGTGAAAACTGTTGCGTGGCCCTCGCACAGTTGAAGGTACTTATCGGTCAATAGACATGGAATGTTAATGACGATGATTTTTACAGTGGCGATGGTGGTGACAATGTGAATACGGAAGGAATTGAACCGCTCGAGTATATTTTAGTGCTGGTCTGTTAGAAACAAGAATATAAAAAAATGTAACCTTCAAATTAAAGTTCAAAACCATCAGTAATATGATGATCGTTTATACATAACCTCAAAGTTAACATTTCGAAGTTTATAAACACCAAACGACATTTTAATAACTTTCCACGCGTTCAGGTGTGCCGCTTGGTTGGCATCTCGATCTTGGATAAATGCCGAAACAATTTTCATAATCATCGAATACTAAGTTTATAAACAGACACATTAAAGATTTTGTTACAGATTTCATCGTGATAAAGAATTAATTTCATTAAAATATTTAAAGCTACGTGTAGTGAGAATAGAGTCTTAATACATAACTTTGATAGTAACTATATCTTGTGTGTTACCTACTGCATTGTTAAACGCTTCACGAAAAAACAAAATGAGAGTTACTTAAGTTTTCGTAATTATCAACAATGGGAACCAACTCAATATACAGTTTAAAAAAAACAAAATCTTTAATAAGTCATTACTGTTTCCAGGTAACGAGTTTTGCATCCCTTGTTTACGTTTTCGTAGTCGAATCATATAATCAAACTTTGATGATAAAAAGGAACTTGATTCAGACCTTGGTAAAAAAGCAAACAACTGTTTTTATCCGATACATAATCCAATATATATTTAATTTTCATTGTGTCCAAATTAATATTCATTATATTATCGCTCAATTAATTAGTTAGAACAATAATTACAATTAGCTTCTGAAAGTGGACAAAAACAAAAAATCATTGTATCTTTTTAATGAAGTGATGAACTACAATGAAGTAATAAATTTTGAATATTTCTTATATTTTTTTACATAAAACAACAACAAAAAAATTAGAGATGAAGATTTTAAAAGCATGTTATTTTAATAAATAAAAATAAAAAGTATAAGAAATATAACAATATGACTTCATTATTAAGTTTGACTCTCCCACGTGCTTCGCCAGAACACTCGCTATGTCGCCCCTGACCTCCGACGCGAGGTCCTGGCTCCGCCTTTTTATGTTCACTCTAGGAGTAGGGACCACAAGACCACATGGAGTCGGGGTGCTCTGTGTCGGATCTGTGACTCATTTTGAATGTAACTCAGTCCATTATTATCATAGATTTTTAAAAATCACGTATTAAACCATCAGCTTGAGTTACGTAAAGACGAATTTAATTTAAATTAGTTTATTATACACCATGGTTACATTAAGGGCTTTTAACAAAAAGATTTTATACGAGTTTCGAAATCGATATAGGGATATTGGCTGTATCATTATTTTTGATGCCTAGTTGTATGTCAAATTTAAAACCAAAAGTATTTCCCGCTCATTTATATTAAACAAATATGTACCTATATGCCTACATTATTATAATAATAATAATAATAATAATAATCTTTATTTGCCATTAAACTGGGTGATTAAGAAGTTGATTTACAAAATTATTGACCTCCAAGTTCAACCATAATATATGGCATGCAAATATGCGTTACTTTGTATTTAATAACCAGTGTTATATTTGATATAAAAAAAAACAAATACAATTTATATGGATGAAATATATACAAGATTTTATAATATGTACTTTAACATGTCAATATTGATTTTATTTATGATCTAGAAATTCCTTAACCGAGTAAAATGTGTATTTTAGAAGCCACTCCCTTAGGCACTTTTTAAACTTATTAGACGGTTGATCTTTTATGGTCTGAGGTAGTTTATTAAAGATTGTTTTGCCCATCCAGTAGCAATTCCTTTGAAACCCTATAGTTTTCGGTATTATATCAATAAAAAAATTTTATTTGGGCATCTTTTTGCTCTAGGCGCCGTGTCATTTTTGTTATAAATACTCTCCTGGTGTTGTTTAATAAATTTAGCCATTTCCATAATAAATAAACATGGGAGGGGGAGAATTCCTAGTGATTGAAATAGGGCTTTACATGATGTCTGTGGCGGAACGCAGCAAATAGCTCGAATGCATTTTTTTTGCACTATAAACACTTTATTAACCTCAGTACTATTACCCCAAAGCACTAAGCCATATCGGAGTACTGATTCCACATATGAAAAGTATGCTGTAATTGCAGTTTGCCTTGTTGCTACTTTGTTTAGTTTATATAGCGCATAAGTAAATTTATTGATTTTGTTACACACTATCCTTACTTGTTCTCTCCATTTCAATGCTTCGTCAATTATGATACCCAAAAATGTCACATGGTTAGCCCTACATAAAGTTTGTCCGTCATAATTAATGTCAAATGAAATTTTGTTAAAATTGATATATTGTGTCTTATTTAAATTAATTATTAAATTATTATCACCTAACCATTGACTTACCGATTTAATGGTAGAATTAATGTCACTTACATGTCTAGATAATGTCAGGTATTTATGTGTTGAAATTATTATCGATATGTCATCTGCAAATAATATACTTCTGTACTTCGTTATTCCTGGTAAGTCATTGACGTAAAGTAGAAATAACAGTGGGCCAAGGACGCTGCCCTGGGGAACACCAAATCTATTTATTTTAAATTTCGATTTATGTTTTTGTAACATTATTGGTTTCATTGAGGTTAAGCACTTCAACACATTGTTTCCTGTTTTTTAGATATGATTCCAGCCAACTGTGTGCTGGGCCTCTTATACCATTATGATTCAATTTTGACAGAAGTAGCTTATGCGAAACGAAATCGAATGCCTTTGACATGTCAAAAAATACACCGGTCGTAAACAGTTTCTGGTTTATTTTGAGTGAAATCTCCTTTATAAGATTAAAATTGGCAGTCGTTGTTGACTTAGCCTTTTGGAAGCCATATTGATTTTTGTCTATTACATTATATGTATTGAGAAAGTCTGTTAATTTTGCATGCATGACCTTTTCAAATATTTTTGAAAAAACAGGAATGAGAGTCACTGGACGATAGTTGTCAATCGATATATTAGTCTTATTTTTTAATAAAAGTTTATTCAAATCGGAATCAAATCGTTCAGTACTTTTTAATTTTTTGTTTTACCTGTTTAAATGTTTTAAGTGTGGACAAGACAGTGTTTTACGGAAGGTTTTTAATGTGAAAATTTTGACAATAGTAAAATGGCGGATTTTCTTAGTGAAAAAACAAGATTTAATTACGTTTTTTTTTCGAAAAGTATAGATGACTATCAATTTTTTTTTATTGATTACTTAGTGATATGTCTCTATAGTTATGTGTCGTTTAAATTTTTCTTTTGTTTGCTATATGAAAGTAGTGGGCTGCTGAAATTTTACCATGCGTTTGAAATATTCTATTACATAGGTACACCCGAAGGTTCATATAGATTAACATAATCATAAATATTTTAAATGCTTCTAAGGTGTTTCAAGTTTCTAGCATAGGGGTTTGGTAAGGTATAATAACTGAAGTTATCCTTTTTACGGTACAAAAATTTTGTTTGTGACTAGTTTCTCATAATATTTCTCAAAGGTGTTTTTGTGGGGACGCCATAACGTATTCGAATCGACTTTAATGAGTCAAAAATCACATCAAAGCTTGTTTGCCGTTGACAAAAAATATAACACTAGAATAAAGTTAATGTTCTCTTTAACCAAAAACTTTAGTTTAAAAAATCCTATAAATAATGCATGATAATGCCATCTATAGACAATTTACGCAAATGACAGATAGGAAAGTAGACTGAAAAAGGTTATCCAGTAAAATAACATACTTTTGATTGATACATACTTAATTAAAAATTATTATCGGTGATCGAATGGTAATGTGTGAAAAATTTGCACGGGTCAACTAAGTAGTTTTTAGGGTTCCGTACCCAAAGGGTAAAACGGGATCTTACTAAGACTCCGCTGCCTATCTGTCTGTCTGTCTGTCTGTCTATCAGTCCGCCCGTCTATCAACAGGCTGTATCTCATGAACCGTGAATCGGTGATAGTTGGCATTTTCACAGATGATGTATTTCTATTGCCGCTATAACAACAAATATTAAAAAAAACACAATAAAAAACATGTTCCAGTGTCCAGGCTCCAATAAAACAGACATGAGTTTTTTTTTTCGTTTTTATTGATAATGGTACGGGGTGCGCGAGTCCAACTCGCACTTGGCCGGTTTTCTTCAATTACTTACGTTAAAAGCTTTACACACGTCGAATTCAACGTTATCAGTCAATAAATACAAACGAATGCCGTCAATGAATATTGCACGCGAGTTTTGGCGGGAGTTCGATTATGGAGACACGTCTCAATCCGTCGAAGTCTCGTTCCCGCACGTCTAGTTCGCACCCGAAAGTACTCTGACCCTAGTCCTACATATAGGTGGAAATAATGTGTCAGAAATGATTGTGTTCTAAATTAACTTCACGTCCGAGCTTAACTATTTTTGCTTGAGTTTCGCTTCAATTTCTACTTTTAGTTTTTATTCAAATGTATCTCAAGACTTAAGTGCGATTACGATACACTCTAATTTCGCCTTACACATACTCGAATCCGTTATATTGTCATATAATATGTTTAGTACCTGGACCCAGCTTTGCTCGGTTTGTTTTTTTTTTTTTTTTTTTTTTTTGGTAAATCGTGCATTTTGGAAATTACATTTAGATACAAATTACTGAGTAATGACATATGCATAACATTTTTCGACCTAATTAAATATAAAAAAAATCAGAAAATATGAGTAATAATTATAAGTCAGAAAAGTAAAGTAGCAGTAAAATCAGAAAATATCAGAAAGTATAAGTGGTGTTTTTCACAAAAGAAACAACTTTAAAAAAAAAAGGGAAAAAAATAACAAAATCATCTGGATCAACAAAAAATAAAAAATAAAGAAAGGAATGATCTGGAATCGAAAAACCGTCATATTCGAATGATATTTTTCATTCCTTGAAAACAGGGATAAAAGAATATTTTCTAAAAATGAAACCTCATCCAAAAAACCGACCGAAAAAACGAAACCATTGATTTTTCGCCCCCGAATCTACGCACATACTAAATTTCATGAAAATCCCTAGAGCCGTTTCCGAGACTCCGATTAAATATGTAGAAGAATTGCTCGTTTATAATATGTTTATTTATTATTTTCATTTCATTTCAAACGTCACCGATTACTCAAAGATATGAAGTGCCTGCTACATTTGCCTTATAAATATTGTCAGCGTTATATTAATAATTTTAGGTAAAACATATTCCATTCCCATATTTACCATTATAGTTATCTATATCGTCTTGCCCACACCTTTACCAGATCATTGTAATACATAATCCCTAACGTCCGCACATCTCCAGCGCCAATTCAGTTCCATGTTTTTCAAATACAGCCAAAAAACAGTCCTTTTCTTTTCTAAACCGCGCATGCACTTTCAGAACATCCCTTCATTCTTTATAATTTTTAGTGCAATGCTCTGCACTCAAGTCGAAATGTTTATATCAGCCTCTTAAATTAGTTGG
Organism: Iphiclides podalirius; assembly: GCA_933534255.1. NCBI lineage: Eukaryota > Metazoa > Arthropoda > Insecta > Lepidoptera > Papilionidae > Iphiclides > Iphiclides podalirius. Next base: position 14,600,707 of record OW152824.1, on the reverse strand, counting down.
TTAAAGCCTCTGGGCGCCTTAGAAAAAAGGTTTAAGTCAAAGGAAAATGTAACACTTTAAAGAGTGGTTGATGGGAAATATAATCATCCCAAGAATAATTACAGTTTCATTTTTTTTATGTGAGAAAGTGGCACACGAGCTGGCGGTTCACCTGATGTTAAGTGATAACCGCCGTCCATGGACATTTGCAGCATCCGTAGGATTGCAGATGTGTTGCCAACTTTTAATAAATTGGGCCCCGGCTACCTGACTCACGAAACGCAGAAGTACAACACATCCACTTCACGCTAGTCTTCTGTGAGGTTGCGGTGTTCACCCGGACGGACCAGCCCATTCGTGCAACAGCGAACACTATTGCGTGGTTCATTTTCTAATCCTGTCATCAATTGTGGTCTATCCCAGTTATGAAACTCAATACCCCGCCACAGATTTATATTACTTGTTGACCAGTAGAGTTTTTAGATAGCACCGGCCAGTAAAACAACATTCATTCCATAGTTCCAGAGAGTTCGCTCTAGCGCCTTTGGATATTCATCCCAAATTGCATTGCAATAGCATTTTACCTAGTAATGAAGTAACTGTAATGCTAGATCTGCAAATGAATGATTAGCCATTCAAAATAAATTGTAGATTTATATGCGCTGTGCACTTCCAGTTATGTGGTGACACAGACTATACTACAGCATGCAAGAGTCATGAAATAATTTCTGTGCAAGTAGGTAATCAAACATGTCAATGGATTCGTTTCTGAGTCAAAGAAAGACAAATCAAATTTAAGAATATATAATCTCGTAAATAGATAAGACGGTTAATCAAAGATTGTCCACTTATTAATAACTGAGGTTGCGCGAAAGCATAAATTTATACATTCATACGGTGAGGTGAAGTAAACAATTCAATTTTTTTTAAAGGTGGCCTGCGAGCAAACAGTTCACCTGACGTCAAGTAGTTAATGATCACTGCCCATGGACGTCTATAACCGCAGATGCGGAGCCAACTTAATTTAATGTGGGCTCCGGTTACATCTCTCACAAGACAAATTGCGGAAGAACCAACTTCCACTTCACGTCGATATTTTATGAAGCCGTAGTAATTCCCCGTACGAGCCTGCCCATTTTTCCAACACCAGCAGACGAGAGCTGCGTGACACTACAGTCAATTCATAAATTCTAGAATATAAATTTACCTCTAAGCCGATTAAGGCAAAGAATGATTATTGGTGGTAACTTACGAATGTATTAATTTTTATGTCAAAATTTTAACATTTCATAAGAACGCGCAAGCGTCTATGTGAATATATCGCTCCTCCCACCGAATAATATGGTAATGTGTTATAACGATACTTTGGGTTTTATTGCATATTCGTCATGTAGACATCCTTTTACATCTTGTAAATTTTTTTCACATTTTTCCTGCGAGTAATTTTGAAACTAGCATTTATATAATAACCATATCCTTATTATTCCGTTACAGGTTTAGTATAATTATTTACATGAATAAAATCGCTACTGCTAAGTTTCTAAATTGATGGATTATCGCCTCAGCAATTTAAAAAAAATATTCAGTTAATACCTTATTTATACTGCCCCTCTACTTAATTTTTTTTCAGACATCCAGCCATCCACTTCAAGTGCACTGACTGAAGATGTCGTAATTACTGAATTTCTTCGGACAATTCTTCTTCTTCTGTACGTGTCGATGACAGATCATATCGTTCCAGCCCAGTACTTGGCCACTTCGACAGCACAATTTGTTTTCTTTATTTTTTACGTGTGAAAAGTTGCCAAACGAGCAGACGGTTCACCTAATGTTAAGTGAGTACCGCCGCCCATGGACATCTGCTACACCCGAGGGTTTGCAGATGCATTGACAACCTTTTTTGGAAATTGGGCTCCGGCCACCTCACTCACCAGACGAAACGCGAAAGTATTTATCATACTTCCACTTTACGCCGGTCTTCTGTGAGGTCGTGGTACTTACCCGGACGAGCCTGCCCATTCGTGCAACAGCCAAGGCTGCTGCGTGGCCCTACCACCGTAAAACCGTACCGTTGTGGCATCCATCAGATCCTGCTGCGAACAGGTAAAAGGGCAGGCAGGACAGGACATCAGATGGGCCATAGACTGCACTGCTCCACACATACAGTCCAGTCTGAGTTTTCTGAGAGTCCCCACCTGAACATATTTTCCTTGTTTCGGCCAACCAGAGTCCGAAGTCTAATTAAAGACTTCCAGGTTGGCCAAGGTAGTCTATGACCAGCTGGAAGGCTCTCAGAAAGCGGGACAAAGGGATTCGGAATCGGAGTTTGAACACGCCACATGCTGCATCTCGCTTGAGAGGGCTCGGTTGTGAGGGGAACAACATATTTTAAAAAGCTTTTTCGACTTTTCAACCTTTGCGGTGGGAGCTCATGCACATGTAGGGGGTGCCGCTTATCTTCGTCCGCCTTAGTCCTCTCTAGCGAGCTTGCCACGGCATGCTTGCAACTGGCAGCGCTATGCCAGCCAGCTGATACAACAACTTCACCGGGGTTGGCTTCAATTCAGACAATCAATCCGCTTGATAATGAAACAGACTTTAAAAACTCTGTATAATTTACGTGATATGCACTAATGCAATAAATATCAGCAAATAATATTAATACTAGGATTAATATCTGTGTATGCTGTGTGACAGCGATTACTATTACGCAAGACACGGCTGAGACAAACACTGAAGTAGTTTTTAATTCTAATAATAAAAAATTAACTAGGAAACGATGACCAAAAGACTCAAAAATAGCAGCGAATCTTATGAAGGTGCACGTTCAAAAAAAACTGTATGCTACTAAAGACATCGGTCCTTCATGCTCATGCAAAAAGATTGTGGTATAACATTTTCTATGGAGCAACTACAGGCGATATTTGACACTTTTTTATAGACTGAAAGATCATGAACTCCAATGGCAATATATCGTGAGACACGTTCAAGCACAACCTGTAAAACGCATCACTTTAGAAAGAAAAAATAACAGGATACATACCATTTAATATTATTTTAAGCAGGACCATGCATCTATTCAAGTTTGTATTTTGTATTTTTATCCTACGTATTACAGAACAGGTAGTTTTACAGCTCAAGAGAAAATAGCGCAGTACGAGAGCCTAATAGACAACAGAGGAACTCATTACAAAAGACCTCATAGGATGTCCGTCAAAAAAATGTAATGAGACATGGAACAAAGATGGAAATAGCTCATTCCATCTGTTGAATCTCATAATACACGTAAGAGATCCAAGCGCCAATATTTATCTGAACAACTACACCTTGCCAAAATGGTCGCTATTTCTTCATCTCAACAGACAAGACTTGACTTTGAGTCCACTGCTGTAAATAGGCTCCCCCATAGACTGTCACGAAGTACAATCCTGAACCACCTGCATCCATCGACTTGCCGTACATTTGCACAGGTCGTCACTCTATCTAGTGCGGGTTCGTCTTTCACCGCGATGGCCAGTACGAGGCTGCCACCTCAAGAACCCTTCTTCCCCAACGGTTATCGGTTCTACAAGCTATATGGCCGGCCCATCGCCACTTCAGCTTGCTAATCTTCTGCGCTGTGTCGGTTACCTTGTTTCTTCTGCGGATGTCTTGGTAAGGAACTCTATCACGCAGAGAAATATCGGGCATAGCCCGCTCCATAGCTCGCTGAGTGACTTTGAGTTTCCTCATACGGCCAGCAGTGAAGGACCGCGTCCCGGTTCCGTAGGTCATCACTGGCACAGCCCTGTAGTCCCGGGCTCATAGAATAGGGCTAAGGTATCCCCTGCCTGTCGTAAAAGGCGACTAAAAGGGGACACGGATGGGCAGCAGCACGAAGTGGTCTCGTGTTGCTGCAAGAGGGTGAGGGGATCGGAGAAGGTTTATCCTACTCCGAGGCGTGCTCAGGCGTAGTACCGAGGGACACCGGTGCGTTCCATGGGAGATCCCGGAGTCCCTCCAAATGTACAGAAGGCGGCCACCGAGGGGGTTAGAACCCCACATAACCCTGTCATGTAAAGTGACAGGGTATCTTTTGAAGATTTCCCCCCGATACCAAAAAAAAATAGGTCATCACTGGCAACACACCTTGATTGAAGACTTTGGTCTTCAAACATTGAGTGATATTAGACGAGAAGATATGCCGAAGTTTCCCAAGAGTATCTGTACACGTGTGCGGGAAGTCGATGGATGCAGGTGGCTCAGGATCGTGCTTCGTGGCTGTCTGTGGGAGGCCTAAGTTCAGTAGTGGACTGAAATAGGCTGCAATTATGATTATGATTGAACCATTTCCAGCCTTTCCCTTAATAAACGGTTTTCTTTCATCAAAAGCCATCGTTTTATTGAGAATCATATTTCAAGTAACTGATATTACTTTGTAGATAATACGATAAAAGAATGGTATTCAAACAAAACTTTAATATGTAACATACATTACATCCGCGAAAACCCCCTTTTAATTTATTACTGTTTATGTTTGGTTACCTTTCATTAACGAATAAAATTGTGGTATGCCATTATTGTTCACGGCATCTATTTTTTTTTACACCAATAATATCGTAATATTATTTTGCAAATAAATGTTTTGTCTAGCATTTATAGTAAAAAATGTTTTCTATAATAACTTTATTTTAAGAAAGTACAAAATGAATAACTTTGTTTAAAATGATTTAATAAAAAATTACCTTTCATTTGATATATAAATCATCCTCATAAGTTAGACAATCTTTAAAATAATCATCAAAAAACACTCTGTAGCGACGGCTAACTCTATTGGGTTCTATCTGCACTAGGCTATGTGAAGTGAAATACCACTGGTTATAGTAATAATAGTTTATTCTCGTAAGTAGTTGCACAATTAGAGTTCACTTGAGATACTTATAAGAATATAAACTAGTTCTATGTTAGGTATACAATTACAGTCTATTAGCATACTAACTATATCGCGTCGGTTGTCGAACTGCGCGGGAGCGGCGGGAACGTATTTTCAATCGGTCGCTCCCGCGTGGCGCGTCATGACTTTGAGCCGCGATTGGCTCTTGCGTTGCCGCCCGGGATTCGTCCAATCCGCGAGTACTATTAAGCCCGAGCGACTTTTGAAAAGGGCGCGTTACACACTCCCCCCTCCAAGTTCCCATAACGACCCGTTGGGGACTTGGTTACACTAACATTCCGCGCGGTGTTACGAGGGCGACCACGAAGTCGCCGTGGTTGAACGGGCACCGAAAAGATACCTTGGCCTGGTGTGTATGGTGTTAACTCAGAACTATGCATTTTTCCCAGGTCGGTATTTGTCTCTAAATCAGCTATAACATAAGTAGTTGGGCTAATAATTTTACTAATACGATATGGGCCATCCCGTTTCGGCATGAATTTCTTTGTTAACCCTTTTGAAAAATGACTCAGCAAATGTGTGTCTACCAGAACCAAGTCATTAACACCAAACAAAGGTGACTGCCGTCGGTGTTGGTCAGTGTCGCTCTTCTTCCGATCCTGCTGGCATTCAGCTTTCTCCTTGATGACCTCCCAATTCTCAAGGAACCTTTTTAAGTAAGGAGTTATCTGTGGCAGAAAGTTTTCTTTCGATAATATAGCTCTCAGATCTCGTTGTGCATCAAACGGCGTCCTCAACTCCCGAGCAAACATCATATGAGCTGGACTACATCCCGTGGTAGCACAAACAGCACTGTTCATCGAGAACCTGATCGCAGGCAGATAGTTAGGCCACGAACGATGATTGTTCTTCACTAAGATGGAGAGCTGAGTCTTGAGATCTCTATTCTTTCGTTCTGCTGGGTTGGCTTCAGGATGATAGAGTGGTGTTAAATTCTGTTTGATCCCCAATAAGAACATGGTCTGCTGCATAACAGCCGAGACAAACTGGACTCCGTTGTCCGAGATGACCCTCCTTGGGAATCCATACCGTAGGAAATATTGCTCGATAAGGGCTGGTGCGCAGACTTCTGCAGTGGCGTCCTTGAGGGCTATCAGCTCCACCCAACGCGTAGCTGTGTCCTCGATGAGCAGCACCCACTTTTCTCCATCGTTTCCTTCAGGTAGAGGTCCAAATAGATCTATTGCTAGAACCTCGCCTCTCTGATTCAGAACTGGGGTTTGCAGTAGTCCAGCAGGCTTCTGGTTACTTATTTTATAGCGTTGGCATTCTTCGCATCGCTTGAGATACTCCGTGACGTATTTACGCATTCCAGTGAAGTAGTACTTCTGATTAATGCGTGCGATAGTCCTCTCTACACCCTGATGTCCGGCAGTTGGGGCATCGTGATACTCCTTCAGTACGGCTTTTTTCATTGACGTGGGTATTACTAGTTGTGCTTCTTCTGACTCAGAGTTGGGATTGTAAAAGTAAAGAACCCCTTGAGCCATAACATATCCTCTCTCTAACCATCTGGTCGAGTTTATGGGATCCAAGTCTTCTAGATCATGAACTATCTTGGCGACTTCTGGATCTTGCAGCTGAGCAGTACGAAGTTCCGTCGGGTTTATTTGAGGAATATCGACTATAAGGGAACAGACTCCACATTCTTCTTGGGAGTTCTCATCGCAGACAGGCCGACTCAAAGTGTCTGCTATGACATTGGCCTTTCCTGGTGTGTATTCATATTTGATGTCGAAACCTTGCAGCTTTAATGCCCACCTAATAAGGCGACCGTTTGGTGACTTGTGAGTCAAAAGCCACTTCAACGGCTGATGGTCACTCTTTACAATCACTGTATGACCATCAATATAGGGTCGATACTTCTCAACTGCCCAAACCACAGCCAAGGCTTCACGTTCAGTCGTACTGTAACGGCGTTCTGCTGGTGTGAGCAGCCGGCTGGCATACTCAATGGGATGCTCGTCTTGTCCTTTGCACTGCATAAGGGTTGCTCCAAGAGCATAGTTGCTCGCATCGGTCCGCAGAATAAATTCCTTGCTGTAGTCAACTTGCACCAGAATCGGAGCAGAAGCTAACCTGGCTTTAAGTTCCTTAAAAGCCTCTTGTTGTTCCTCTTGCCATTTCCATGGTTCATTTTTCTTAGTTAGCTTGGTAAGCGGTTGAGCTATCGCTGAGAAATTTGGAACAAATTTTCTAAACCAAGCGCAGGTTTGTAGAAATGTTCTGAGATGCTTGAGGTTAGTTGGCTCTTTCATGGCTATGATGGCTTCAACCTTCCCGTTATCCGGCTTGATACCTTCAGGTGTGATGAGGTGACCGAGATATTTGACCTCTTTACATGCAAAAACACATTTGTCTCGGTTGGCTCTCAATCCAAACTTTAGAAGACGGTCAAATACCAGTTGCAGGTCTTCCAGGTGTTTCTCGAAATTGTCGGATATGACCAATATATCATCCAGGTATGCCAGGACAGTAGTATTCTGCAGGCTGGAACCAGATTTAAACTTATCCATCAACCGCTGGAAGGTGGCCGGGGCATTCTTTAAGCCAAATGGCATTCTTACAAATCGATACGTAGCAAAAGGAGTGATTACAGCAGTTTTATCCCGGTCAGCTGCATTAACACCAACTTGCCAGTATCCAGATCTTAAATCAATAGTACTTATGTAGCAGTGCTTTCCGGTTGACTGTAGCAGCTCATCAATTAGAGGTAAGGGATAATTATCTGTCTTTGTGATGCTGTTCAGCTTTCTATAATCTACACAAAATCTGACAGTATTATTTTTCTTTGGTACTAGAACCGCTGGAGACGTCCAAGCAGATTCACATTCCTCTATTATTCCATCCCGGAGCATCTTGTCAATTTCTGCCTTCATGATTTCTTTCTTTGCAGGTGTGAGTCGGTAAGGAGGTACAGATATAGGTGCGTGTTCTCCTGTGTCTATATGGTGTTCAACAATTGGAGTGGGCGCTCCCCCTAGACTGAAAACTGCACTATTCCTCTCTAATACTTCGGCTAATCTCATCTTTTCATTTACATTCAACATATATCCTTCCTCTGCATTAAAGTATGTTGCTTGCAGCAATTGATATTTGGGATGGCACATTAGATTCAAATTGCATAGGGTATTTTTCACCTCCAGGAAAGCACCAAGTCAAGTGATAGAAGTCCAGGTCAAGTCGAGATGCTTTCATAAAATCTATTCCCAATAAAGAATCATTTTCTTCAGCATCCGGTAAGATCATAAACTCCTGAGGTATTACTCTATTCTTTACTTTGACATCTAAGGAGATTGTGAGTACCTTTTTAATTTGAGATAAACCGTCAGCTAATTTTACTCTCACTTGTCTCTCGCAGAACTGTTGATTGTTCTCCAGTAAGAGTGAGTAAAGTTTCTGACTTGCAAGGCTTCTCTTGGCAGCTGTATCAAGTAGTGCTCTTCCTCTTACGTTGAGAATTTCAATTCCTATGATTGGCCGCTGATGTCTGTTCATATAATTTTCAAAAGAATCAAATAATTCCAATGCAGCATACTCAGAGTTATTTGCTGAATTACTATTGTTCAGGGCTCCATGCGCAGGCTTCTGGAGATCCTCAACCTCTTGGCTGGTTCCTAATAAATCCAAAGATGAAAATATAATATCCTCACAAGGCATGATTACACTACTGGGTATACCTATACTATGACACTTAGTCAATATACTGTTATTAGATATACTGTGGCCTTTGTTATCACTGTTATCAACAGCTGATGTCAACCTAGGTTTAGTGTCCATGACTAGTTCTGGCAACAAGAATGTGTTACTATTACATTCTGACATAGTACAACATGCCATTTCTTTACTATAGGGATCAATTACATGAACTTGATTAACCTTAACACTCTTATCAGTTAAAAAATTTGGAATTAATGTATAATTTGACATGGTACAACATGACATTTTCTTATTATAGGGATCAATTACTTGAAATTGATTATTATTAACACTCTTATCAGTTAAAGAATTTGCAATTAATGTATAATTTGACATGGTACAACATGACATTTTCTTATTATAGGGATCAATTACTTGAAATTTATTATCATTAACACTTTTATCAATTAAAGAATTTGCAATTAATGTATAATTTGACCTGGTACAGCATGACATTTTTTATTATAGGGATGAATTTCTTGAAATTTATTATCATTAACACTCTTATCAGTTAAAGAATTTTGACTTTTACATTTATAGGCATTAGAGCTCACCGGGGAAAACTGCTTACCCGCGTCCTTTGACCCTTGGGCGGACGAATCTATGCTGCAATTGATAGAACAGAATGTAGCATTACACTTATCGCAATTTGCGCGTAAAACACCTTTCTGCCCACATCCATAACAATGCACAACCTTTACATCTGTTGCGTTATTACTATTATCATTAGACTTACACCTAGAGTCTTTAGGTAATTTACGACATTCTTCTATCATGTGGCCGAAACGTTTACAATAACCGCACTTCTTACTATACGATTTAGTTTTCGCAGTGGAGGCGGAGACGGACGCAGTCGCGGTGTAGTGATCATCGACTCGAGGCGGCGGTGGCGCGCGGTGCACGCGAGGCGGCGGCGCGGGCGCCCCCATTGTGGCGCCGGCGCGCAGCGTCTTCAACACGGCGGCGGGACGACTCGACGAGGCGTTATTCACGCACACTTCACTTAGTGACTCTTCCACGGCGCGCGTCTTTTGTAATAGTATTTTAAATGATGCGCAGTCTTCTCTCTTGACACGTTTTCTAATTCTTTTGTGTAGGAGCCCATACACCATATCAAGTTGGATCTTTTCAGAAATCTCGTTCCGCGGCAATTTTGCTAAAAGCGCTCTACACTTCGCAACGTAAATATGGGTGTTTTCTTCGCCTTGTGGTTCAGAAAATAAGTCGCGGTAAATACGCGACGGAGCTCGACTATCGCCGTAGGTATGACGTAGGCTGTCTATAACTTCGGCCCATGAAGTAATTTCAGGTTTAATTCCTTGCCACCAATCTGCAGCTGAATGTGTTAGTAACATTGATAACCCACGAATGGCGTTTTCGTCTGAGATGTTTGCACAGTCTTTGTATGCTTCGATAGCGTCAATAAATCCTTCAATGGACTCGTCCGTATTTCCAGCGAATCGAGCTTTGCAGCGGGAAAAGTTTCCTCCTTCTAATGGTATCGGTGTCGAAGTAGACGACGCGTGCCTGGTGGTAGTGATGACGCTTTCCAGCAGCTCCTTGAAGGCGTTGGTCTGCGATCGTTGGAGTGACTCCACTAATGACGCAATGTCGTCCCTGGAGAAGGAGCCTTCTCTGGCCGACGCGAACTCTTCTCGCGACGGCGACGACACACGACGATTCCTTTTTGGCGGCATTTTATATAACCGCAGCGACTCTCGACACAAAAGTTCACTTTTTCACTATAGCCTCACGCGTGGGCAGCCATTTTGTAGCGACGGCTAACTCTATTGGGTTCTATCTGCACTAGGCTATGTGAAGTGAAATACCACTGGTTATAGTAATAATAGTTTATTCTCGTAAGTAGTTGCACAATTAGAGTTCACTTGAGATACTTATAAGAATATAAACTAGTTCTATGTTAGGTATACAATTACAGTCTATTAGCATACTAACTATATCGCGTCGGTTGTCGAACTGCGCGGGAGCGGCGGGAACGTATTTTCAATCGGTCGCTCCCGCGTGGCGCGTCATGACTTTGAGCCGCGATTGGCTCTTGCGTTGCCGCCCGGGATTCGTCCAATCCGCGAGTACTATTAAGCCCGAGCGACTTTTGAAAAGGGCGCGTTACAACTCTTTTATTTTTCCTGTAAAATTTTAATGTATCGATAACGATATTATTCGGTGGGGAGAGCGATATATTTTTGATTTTGATTTTGATTTTATAAAATATCCTTCGCCTTAATTATTTTTTATGAATTTTATTTTATTTAAGGAAATTATAATGGAACACAAAATGTAGTAAACTGAGCAAGTACTCTTTCAAACTGATTTAACGTAACATCCTCTTCCTATAGCTTCGCCATCCATTTACAACTTTCGCTTCCAGAATTTACTACAAACTTATCTTCAAGTAACCTTCATGATTTTCTAACAAGATGTTTTAAATGTGTATGATATTGTCCATTTCGCAATTTAATTTACTTTTACGGTATTCTCTTCCGACCTCCAAAATCGCTAAGCTGAATTAGAGGTCAAAACTGTCATTATCATTACGCTCGCCCATGTTGAAGATAGTAGGCGATACAATGAATTTTTACTAATATGTATGTATCTATTCCATGCTGTTTCAGAACAATATAATAGCTCAAAAATAAATAAATTATAATGAACCAAACAATTATTATAAAGTCTATATATCAACGCAATTTTGCAAAAGCGTAGGTATTAACTACTATGGCAACATAGAACATAGTATATTTTACAACATTTTTATATATGACAGCACTGAGCACTGTCTATCTCAAGCTCAAGTTCTAACCTTTGCATAAATACCAGTAGCATTGACCTTTTATTTTCGAACAAATTTCCAACGAAAATATTTTAAAACGCTCTTTATAGAGCTTGAAAATATTTACGATTCATTATTATTTACCTAAAAGATAAATAAACGTGAAAATGGCGTTAAAATCAACACCGGTCCTCTTCAGACTAATAACCCGCTTGACTCGTCGTTCTTTTTCTACTTCTAAATCCTTGGCTGCAACTCAAATGACTGTTCGTGATGCCTTAAATCAAGCAATAGATGAGGAAATGGCTCGTGATGAAACTGTTTTCCTACTAGGCGAAGAAGTTGCTCAATATGACGGTGCCTATAAAGTCAGCAGGTAATCCTTACATGTTATTTAACATTAACCTTGAATTAGTTTGAATGAAAAGGTTAAACTATAGAGGTTAAATTATAAGACTAAATCTATGCTTTTTCTTTCGACGTTTGTTACGTAACCAAAAATTTATTGACAGTTCTCCAATCCATATATTTCTAAGGACACTTGAAATATATTTTCTTATTTCAGTGAAAAGCAGTAAAGATTTATTAATTTAACTGTTTATTAAGAGAAAATATTTATATTAATAAGAAAGTATTTAAACTTATTGACAGGAGTCAGCTGTCAAAATGTTTACATTAGGATAATTGAATATTTTGCTTAGAATCAGCAAGTTAGTTATATATCTAAAAATTACATAAGGAAAAAACAAACAAAGTTTGGTAAAAATTCCGAACAGTACATCTCGTTTTTCAAGCTAGAAAAAAATTTTAATCGATAGAGAAATGTTAATAATTAAATATTACATATGTGAAAACCAAGGCAAACACTTACTTTTAATAAAAAAAAATATTTAAAACTTGTTATTTTCACTAAATAAATCCGCCATTTTGTGTTTGACAACATGTATAAATTTAAGAATTCACACACTTTACCAAATTATAACCTTCGCATTATTAAAAAAGAGTCTTTAAATATACTAAAAATGTTACACTAAAGTTTTCTGGGTGGTCATAAAAAAAAAACCTAACATTGAAGGCTTCTAACCTAACCTATCCGAGTCGGATCGCTCTGTGTCGGATCTGTGACTCATTTTGAACCTAATATTTGAGACATTAAGTGTACCCTAAGTCACAAATTTTTAATTGTTAATAATACATGTTCATGAAGTAGAAACTTGTGTTTTTGTGATATATCTGTGTATTTGTGACTTCTTACAACGTAAAAAGTGAAAACGTAAGTGTTTAACTTAAAATAATAGTCTATAATGAATAATGGACGCACAGTAATGACGGATTTCAGTTGTATGAAATTTAAAAACTTTGTTAATTTTTTCCTCATAATCTAGTGATTTTCATTGATTATAACTTATATAATAATTAATTATTAACATTTCTCTATCAATTAAAATTTTTTTCTAACTTGAAAAACGAGACATACTATTCGGAATATTAGCCCAAAGTTTCACTAACCCACACATGTCAATACCTACCACCACACAAACTAAATCTATTAATATATATGGATACATGCCTATGGTGGCCATACAGTCAGTCCTAACCCTTTCCATGTTGTTTCATCTAGATTTGGAGCCAGTTTTTATTACTTTATTTTTTCATTACTTTCACTATTTTTTATTACTTTTTTATTTATCATGTATAGAAGGAAAAATGTATGTTACAATGTGAATGAGTGGATAATCGAAATAGTACATAAGTAAAAATATTGAACATTAAAAAGATGATTTTGAATAGTTAAATACATAACTTATAATGTGGTGTCCATGACATTTCACCACCCTCTTCAAACTAATGCTTATCTGTGTGATCATTGCATAACTGTCAATGTTTATTCTTAATACACTTTTAATAAGGTAATGAGATAATTGTGAATAGTAAAGTTATATTCAATGTGAAAGCACTTAGCTTACGATGTAGAGTCCCTTGAGTAATGAATTACCAATTTATTTTAAAGAATTAAAAGTCCAAAAACTACATATTTTATCACAAATAGTGAGCTTGTGATAAAATATATTTTATACAATTTACAATGTATTTTATAAATTTTGATCATAATATTATTTAAATATCAATGGTTTGAGTAAGAAAATAAAATCTTTTCAATGCAAGATAATTTATCAAATCACATTCACTTTATAAAATTCTATCTTAACAAATCTGTTATCTCATGATAAAAAACTCTTTGCAAACAAAATATCAGTGCAATATGAAAAGGAAATTATGTCCATGACTTAATATTGTATTACTTCAATAACACCAATTCATTTAAAAGAAAACTTGATGCAGAAAATAGGTTCTATTTGCACTTTCCAAATATTCATGCCGCAATATTTTTTGTTTCTTATCTGCAATAGAATCATTTATGAAGTTGGTAAAAATTTTACCCATTAATCAACAAATATTCAAAAATGTCCTGTCAAAAAAAACTATATTGGTATTCTGATTATGATGCAATTGCTATAGGGGCCTGTGGAAGAAGTATGGAGATAAACGAGTCATCGATACCCCCATCACAGAAGCCGGTTTCGCTGGTATTGCCGTTGGAGCAGCGTTTGCTGGTTTGAAGCCAATATGCGAGTTCATGACTTTCAACTTCTCGATGCAAGGTATTGATCAAGTAAGTATTACATACCATGTAAGTTTGGATAACACATGTTAGACATTTTTTCATTCACTGCAATGCTTGCAATTACTTTCTATACACCACTGAAGATATATATGCTTAATATTATAAATATGGGAAAAGACAGATAAATGGACAACTAGTTGATCTTATAAGGTACATTATTTAGACAAAAGAATTAATCCTTAAAATTGCAAATAGTGATTCTTTTATATTTTCTAGTTAGGCCCATGTCTCTATATGTGTTATGTATGTATGGTTAATATCAGAGTATTTTTAATTGAATGTGGTAACCTAGCCCCAAAAACAGCTTCTGATATAGCAAAATAGAAATGTCGAGAAATTACGATGGCCTTGCCGTACTGCCAATCTGCTGTAAAATAAAAGTAGTTGCATTTAATCCAGCAAATGAGGTATAGAAGTTCAACTCCAGTTTTGGTATACCAGATGACCATGAGCAACTGTAACAATCAAGTGTACCCTTTTATTGTCCTGTCTCTATAAAATTAAATCCATTTTGAACTCGTAGTGTGTTGTTTACAGGTGGTAAACTCAGCGGCCAAGACATTCTACATGTCGGCGGGCGCTCTGCCATCGTCGATCGTGTTCAGAGGCCCCAATGGAGCAGCGGCCGGAGTGGCGGCACAGCATTCACAATGCTTCGGCGCCTGGTACAGCCACTGCCCAGGCCTGAAGGTCCTCATGCCCTACTCCTCGGAAGATGCCAAAGGTAGGAAAGGACGTTAGGAGTCACATTCAAATGTCTTTATTCTATATAGAAATTTGGAATTACACTTACTTGTTGATTGTCAATAGACTACTTGTTCGAAAAAAAAAACTATTGACCTGAGAAGAACCAGCGAAAGAAACTCAGTGGGACAATTTCGTTTTGCTTTAAAAATTTTTTGATTAAAATTTGCTTTAAACTTTTTGACATTATAATATGTTACTTATATGATATTATATGTATAAATATTATACTTGAAGGAGCTTGGAGCGATCAATTCATTTCCAGCTTGTTATCATTTAAATGCGTCTTATTCGAAATCAAGAAAGATTTATTTCACATAGAATGAATTAAGATGTTACTTTAAAGTTTAGCAATACATTGACATAGTATTATATTACGAGCTACAAATATTGTTTTAACACTTTTGTATATGTACTTTTTCAGGCCTCCTAAAGTCAGCAATCAGAGATCCGGATCCAGTGGTGTTCCTAGAGGATGAGATTCTGTATGGTGTCCCATTCCCCATGTCGGACGAGGCCCTCTCAAAGGATTTCCTTATCCCTATAGGTACGTGACATTGCAAATCTAGATGAGAAACAATCTCATTAAATAAAACCTACCATTTCACAAAATATTTTATAGAGAGATTCAATATTTCATAGAAATTTTGAAAAAGACAAAAATCAAAAGCATCAAATAATGGAAACTATTTCATGTTACCTCAGTCTTGTGAGTTATAAATAGATGTTCAAAATTTTTTTTTTGTGAAACATTGTCAAGTGTGAACAAGTGGTTTACCTGATTTTGAGTGATTACCGACCCACATGATTATCTCCAATACCTGAGGATACAGGTCGGTGTTAACAACATTTAAAAAGTGGACCCTGGTTAAGTCACTCACCAGACTAAACGCGAAAGTATTATTCACGTCATTGCTAAAGTACACTTCTACTTCACACCGGTCTTTTGTTAAAGCAGCTGTGTTACCACAGTTAAAATTTAGCAATCAAGGTTTGATGAGTAAATTTTTCTATACTAGATATATAAAAAAAGTGTATGTTTTTTAATTACTCTCTACTGCTTTATCATCAACATGTCAGATAAAATTTTACTTAAATAATGTAAAAGCTTTTCGGCTTTAATTCTGGATCACATGATACATACAATGTAACAAAGAGCTGTGGATTTTGTGTGAACTAAAAATAAAATAAAACAGTGACCTGAATGTCCTTACTACAGGAAAGGCAAAGGTGGAACGTGAAGGGAAGCATGTTTCCTTGGTGTGCGCTGGAAAAGGCACTGACACTGCACTGCTAGCAGCTGCACAGCTGGCGGGAGAAGGTGAGAGGTTAAACCTTCTTAAACTTAAAGTTTAGTTCTATCATCATAGTTGATAATTTAGTTGAGTGCTTCTCAACCTTTTCGGTGTTCTTTAGGAAAAATTTAATTAAATATATAAATAAAATAAATTAAAAATAAAAATTAAATAAATCGCCCCCTGAGAACCTAGGCAGAACCGCCAGCTTTGAGAAACATTGATATTGTTGAATAAATCGGCCCACACTGTAATCTAGTAGTTTTAGCGTCGAATCGATTTTAGCGTGGAACAGTTATGTATATGAACAATAATTTTTGTCTATCCGTAACTTCAATTCCAATTTAGGTTTAATTGCTCCATCAATATCTGTAGCTAAACTGTCATTAGTCATGACATTGACATTTGGAAGCAGATAAAGAACATAATAATTGGGAATAAATTTCAATGAAGATACACAGTAGAATATTATTAATTAAAGTAATTTCCCCATGGTTTGGTCTAGGCTTTATCAATTTTTTTGTCCATATACAAATTTCATCTCTATCTTGAAGTACTTCTGTTCAATTAAGTCTTGTTTGAGGCACATATGAACACCATAATCTATCACCAGTTTACAAATGAGGCCGGGATGTGAATAGAATGTAATAAAGTAAATTTGTGTAATGCTTGAAATAAATGAAACAACAATTGCATTTGAATTTTTCAGGCATTGAGTGCGAAGTGTTGAACCTCCGCTCGATCCGGCCGCTCGACTTCGAGAGCATAGCGCGCTCCATCTCCAAAACCCACCATCTGGTGACTGTCGAACAGGGTTGGCCGCAGAGCGGTATGTTACCACTTTTTTATAATAAGCAAGTGATTGAACTTAATGGTATGAGATGACTGCCATTCATAGGGCCCTCCTCAACCTCCTGAAGGTGGGCCCACTAGTGATTTGGGCAATACGAAAAGTATCTCACTTTCACAGTCAAGCTTCTCTGTTGCAAAATGGTGCTAACTTAAATCATCATCATTTGCTTGTTCCCTCAGCAGGGACTTAGAGCTTCCACTGGTCGGTCCAGGGTTACAGTTTCTAGATCTTTCGAACCGTTACAGCGCAGCGATGATGCCTCCTTTCGACTAGGTCATACTGGGTTCATACTGGCTGTCCCTGTGTGCCTGAAATTTGTATGTTACCGAAACTTATAGCAGTAAACATCGGATCGATAAAAAACAAGGACAATAATGCTGCAGAATGAATGAATAGTCCTAACTTAAATAGATGAGTTGCACAAAGGTCAGGTCCGTTCGGGTAAATACTACGACCTCAAAGATCGGCGTGAAGTGGAACTGTGAAGGTAAGCGGGGCCCAATTTATTAAGAGGTGGCAAACAAAAATACTATGTAACGATCTTCGAGCCGAGAAAGTCTTTGTGACGCAGAGCAGTCTTTGCTGTTGCATGAATGGTCTGGTCCGTCCGGGCGAGTCCCACAAACTCCGTCGCGTTTCGTCTGGTGACTGAACTAACCCGGACCCGCTGTGTTAAAAGGTGGCAACGCATCTCCAACCGTACAGCGGCAGTTCTCGTTCGCCACCTTCTCACGTGAAAAAAACCTTGCGCCCGTGCAGGGATCGGCGCGGAGATCTGCGCGCGCGTGATGGAGTCGCCCGCCTTCTTCGAGCTGGACGCGCCCGCGTGGCGGGTGACGGGCGCCGACGTGCCGATGCCCTACGCGAGGGGGCTCGAGGCGCTCGCGCTGCCGCGGCCCAGCGACGTGGCCAGCGCCGTGCGCGCCGTGCTAGGCAACAAGTACGCTCTTCCGTTCATTCATTCATTCATTCATTCGATCCTTCGCTCGCGCTGCCGCGGCCCAGCGACGTGGCCAGCGCCGTGCGCGCCGTGCTAGGCAACAAGTACGCTCTTCCGTTCATTTCATTCATTCATTCATTCGATCCTTCGCTCGCGCTGCCGCGGCCCAGCGACGTGGCCAGCGCCGTGCGCGCCGTGCTAGGCAACAAGTACGCTCTTCCGTTCATTCATTCATTCATTCATTCATTCGATCCTTCGCTCGCGCTGCCGCGGCCCAGCGACGTGGCCAGCGCCGTGCGCGCCGTGCTAGGCAACAAGTACGCTCTTCCGTTCATTCATTCATTCGATCCTTCGCTCGCGCTGCCGCGGCCCAGCGACGTGGCCAGCGCCGTGCGCGCCGTGCTAGGCAACAAGTACGCTCTTCCGTTCATTCATTCATTCATTCATTCGATCCTTCGCTCGCGCTGCCGCGGCCCAGCGACGTGGCCAGCGCCGTGCGCGCCGTGCTAGGCAACAAGTACGCTCTTCCGTTCATTCATTCATTCATTCATTCATTCATTCGATCCTTCGCTCGCGCTGCCGCGGCCCAGCGACGTGGCCAGCGCCGTGCGCGCCGTGCTAGGCAATAAGTACGCTCTTCCGTTCATTCATTCATTCATTCATTCGATCCTTCGCTCGCGCTGCCGCGGCCCAGCGACGTGGCCAGCGCCGTGCGCGCCGTGCTAGGCAACAAGTACGCTCTTCCATTCATTCATTCATTCATTCATTCATTCGATCCTTCGCTCGCGCTGCCGCGGCCCAGCGACGTGGCCAGCGCCGTGCGCGCCGTGCTAGGCAACAAGTACGCTCTTCCGTTCATTCATTCATTCATTCGATCCTTCGCTCGCGCTGCCGCGGCCCAGCGACGTGGCCAGCGCCGTGCGCGCCGTGCTAGGCAACAAGTACGCTCTTCCGTTCATTCATTCATTCATTCATTCATTCATTCGATCCTTCGCTCGCGCTGCCGCGGCCCAGCGACGTGGCCAGCGCCGTGCGCGCCGTGCTAGGCAACAAGTACGCTCTTCCATTCATTCATTCATTCGATCCTTCGCTCGCGCTGCCGCGGCCCAGCGACGTGGCCAGCGCCGTGCGCGCCGCGTGCTAGGCAACAAGTACGCTCTTCCGTTCATTCATTCATTCATTCATTCATTCGTTCCTTCGCTCGCGCTGCCGCGGCCCGGCCCAGCGACGTGGCCAGCGCCGTGCGCGCCGTGCTAGGCAACAAGTACGCTCTTCCATTCATTCATTCATTCATTCATTCGATCCTTCGCTCGCGCTGCCGCGGCCCAGCGACGTGGCCAGCGCCGTGCGCGCCGTGCTAGGCAACAAGTACGCTCTTCCATTCATTCATTCATTCATTCATTCGATCCTTCGCTCGCGCTGCCGCGGCCCAGCGACGTGGCCAGCGCCGTGCGCGCCGTGCTAGGCAACAAGTACGCTCTTCCATTCATTCATTCATTCGATCCTTCGCTCGCGCTGCCGCGGCCCAGCGACGTGGCCAGCGCCGTGCGCGCCGTGCTAGGCAACAAGTACGCTCTTCCGTTCGTTCATTCATTCATTTATTAATTCATTCGATCCAACGCTCGACTTGCCGCGGCCCAATAACAAGAACGCTCCCTTCCGTTCCTTCCTTCGTTCGTTCGATTACTCGATCAATCCACAACTCGTAATTTAGTTATACAATAAAGTAGTTATACTTCTTTAGTGTGACAAAAGAAAATTAACTGAGAATGTTATCCCCAGTACTCTGTGAAAAAAAGATTAAATGCAATTGATAACGGTTTAATTAAATAATTTGGAGTTGTAATTAAATGTCAAAAAGTTGTTATTGGTTGCCGTGGTATTGCCTTGAAGTTGACCGCCTTCCAATCAACTTCATCATATCACTTTGGCTGTCTGTGTTTATTTTTTCCAAACGCGCCAAAAGATGTATTAATTTAACTTAAAAATTAATAGCAGCAACACTTAAACACGACATTAGGAATTGTACCGATAACTTTATATCATTAGACTTACCAACGTAAATAAAGACACACATTCAATAAAGGTTACTCATGCAAAACTGGCCTCATGATTTATAGCCAACTTAATCACCCAATCTTTATAATTTAACTGCAACTTTTATATCACATAATTCTTTCATCTGTTTCAGAATAAGCCAATCTGCGCAACAGTGAGCAGCGAATCTCTAGGAAATCATCACGGCGGGGAACTTGATAGTCTATAAATATTTATTATATTTGGTTATTTAATCGTCCTGTTAAATTTTTCTCGAGTAAGGGGAAAATATCGAGATTACAAAACAAAGATCTATATGCATAAAATAAACGCAGAGCATTTTGTTGAAATAAATATAATAATTGTTAAATTGTATGATTACCTTTTTTATTTACACCTCACTGTAACCATTTAAATCACACCCAAAGACAGTAAGAGTAATGTATAAGCTGTCCTGGATTTGTATTTTTTTCTATGCACTAAGGTATCCTAGCTGTTAGTCGGCTTACGTTATTTATAAAGACAAATAATTTTATGTCACTGTTATTGCAAAACTGGCCGGCATGTTTTTTTTTATCACGAACTCAACTGAAACAGCAGCCCATTAAATAGTTATCTTCAGGCCGTACAATCTTAGAACAAATTCGGTGAGAACATTATCCTATTAAATTGAAAATGTCACAAGACATTTTAGATCACGTTGAAAGTTACCTCTTTTAAAATTAGTAGTATTATAATCAGCATTAATTCGGTCGTTTCAACTAAAGATGTCGCTGTTATATAATTATAAGGGCCTTTTTTGTCTCACTCACACGATGGATCATCTCTGTCACTCGGAAAAAATAACCACCGCCATTTTCTTGAACACTGCTATCACTCGGAATATTTCGGAACATAAATCAACCGCAAATTTTCGAGATTTTTTATTACATTTTCATAAAACTTATTTTCGTAGCATTTATTTTTAGTTTGGTTTTTAGTATTTTTTTTATTTGTAACTATTTTAATTTTATTTGTAAATACTTTAGAAATAAATTAGATCTAAGTTATATTTTCTTGTAAGATTTCAAAAATTTTAATTCAGAATGCCTGGTAAGGGTAAAAGAAATTATTGTTGTGTTCCTGGATGTGATCGTAAGTATACTCATTGGTTACTTTATAAATTCATTTTATCAAATTATTTAAAAATAGTTATTTGTATAAAAACCAAGTTTTGTTAGTTTTACGACATATCTTTAATGAATTCAGGAAAAAAACTTCTCCATAAATTTCCAAATCTAATTGAGGATTCGAAGCGATTTAGAAATTGGATTATGAATATTGGGGGTGACATACTAGGTTTGCGTGACGACTATATATATAAAAACCGACGTGTCTGTCATTTACATTTCGAAGATAAATACAAATGCCGTTACAATAGAATTAGTAACATAGCTATTCCATATTTGAACATTCCTGGTGAGTGAAATTTTTGTATATTGTTACTGTATGAAACAGTTTAATTATTTTTAAAATTAAATAGCTTGTACAATGAGAGAGATATTTCAAATATGTATATTTTCAGTGAGCTGAGAGTACCTTTTCAGGAAATTTCTGCACTTTTTGGCCCATTTCCCAGATTTATATTACTTTGTAGCTTGTTTGCGGCTATGAATATAAAGGAATATTTCCTAAATATTGGAATGAAACCAGGCAAGTATTGAAATATTTATAATTTAAAATACATGTAAGTCTGATAATGTCCTAATTTCAAATATGTATATTTTCAGTGAGCTGAGAGCATGCTTCAGGAAATTTCTGCAATCTACGGCCCATTCTCGCTGATTTGTATTACTTTGGAGTTTGTTTGCTGTCTATGAATATAAAGGATTGAGATACTGTAATTTTAATTTTTGACGTCTTGTAAACATAAATTTAATTTTGTTTCTGTAAATAAAGTATTGTTACATGAAAAAGCGGTAGTTTTTTTTTTAAGCAATTTATAAAAAATAAGTACTTATTACCTATTGGAAGTAGAGACCTAGCTATAGGTAGTATATGGATATATATATATATGTATAGGTATACAGCTATATGGCTTATTTTATTTCGTGTACCAGATAACAGATGGCGCTTTATGCTTACTTTTTCGTGACACACGAATTCTACAGAGATTGTGCTCTATTTCAGATATTTAGTATTATATTAGTATCTCGAGAGTATCTTGTTAAAATACTTAAACCAGCTGATCGAAATAGCGCGACAGTATTGATCGCATTTTTTTGTGTGTAAATCAATGTAATGGCAAACTAGCCATTAGCCCGGCTTTGGCGACTGCATCGGAACAGATCCAGCAAGAAGTGAAAAGGTTGAAATTGCGATTTAATCACGCGACGTAGGTACTAACATCCAACGATAGTTTACGAAAAAGTAAACCACTAAAACCGAAAAAAGTAATAGGTACACAAGAACAATCAATTAACCAGAATAAATAATTTACGAGAATTATCGAAAATAATCCATTTGCGGAAACAATAAATTTTAGGAAATAAAAAGTTTCGTAATTAGTTACGCGATGGTCAAACGTGCTCTTTTTGTTATTTGCAACGAATTAAAACTCTGTATTAAATAACAAAAACAACACGACGTAAGCGATTTGAAAGCTGCCTGGTATACGGGTTACGGTATATAGGTTTCGAATCGAAGACCTATTATTGATGATAGGTTTATTCCATTCCTAAAAACAGTAGGAGTCTAGTCACAACCACTTAATGTTTCGGAATAAATTTCTTTACAAGTTAATTAACTAAACATTAACAAAGAACTAAATTAAAAATCGTTTTTATCAGAAAATTCGCGATCGGCCCTTTGCAAGGCATGTATGTATTACTGAACGATGGTACATATATAGGCTGTTACGTGTGAAATATACTCGTAAATAAGAAAGCTTTACACGCTCAAGCGGATTGGGATTTCGACAGTACCTTTGTTTCGCTTGCCTTAACCTTACCTTTATCTTTGAACCGTTCAGTTTTATCGCTCCTCAAAAGGCAAGAAGAAAAAGAGCGAAAATCCCGAGTAAACAATGGAGCTCGAACCGAGGCTGGGACGCGCGCAAGTGCCGCCGGGGGACATAGTGATGGATCGGTTACTCGCGCAATACATCCTTGTGCCTTTCCTCTACTTGCACGATGTGTTTATCGCCCTCTACTTAGCTAGTTAGGGGTTGACGGTTCGATTCCCAGACGAGGTTTAGATAAATAGAATAGAATAGAATGTTCTATACATTAATACGAGTAAGCAAATGTACTAGGGTAACGCAACAGTGTTCACTGTTGCACGAATGGGCAGGTCCGTCCGAGTAAGGACCACGACCTAACCGGAACTGACCGGCGTAAAGTAGACGTGTTTTCTGCGTTTCGTCTGGTGAGTGAGGTAGCCGGGGCCCACTTTATTTAACGCAACGCATGTGCAACCCTACTAGTGTTGCAAATGTCTATGGGCGGCGATTATCATCAGGTGAACCACCAGCTCACACATTAAAATAAAAGTGAAGCAAAAACTTTGTACCCCATTTTACGAAAATGACCGTGTGATGAATTTCCCACACAAACATACAGTTGATATAGAGAAGGAGTGCAGAATGCTGATATTTTTTAAAATTATGCATAATAAAGAGATTAAAATCAATATAAAAGCTTTACCCACACTACCATGTATAATTAATTATGGTTGAATTTCGACCACTGCGCGGTTATTTATTTATTTACGTAGTGTACATATTCAGCCATATTACTAAGATAGTAATTTCTTTCAGGCAACCTTAGGATATAAGTTACATGTAATAAATGTCAACTTTCCCTTTTCTTTTTCTTATAAAAACATTGCCCTTACTTTAGGATACAATTATCCTGTGTTGTAAGGACGTTTTACAAGCGTAAAGGCCCATTTACACGGTGCCAGTTTCTAGCCTGTTGTATACAATTAAATTGAAGCAATAAATGAGTTGCATGGTCTAAACAACAAATAGTCTAAACAATTATTGCGCGCAATTTATTGCATTCAATTATTGCTCTTGTATGTTCAAGAAAATGGCATCGTGTAAATGGGCCTTTAATCGCGTGGACAAACACCCAGATGCGAAACAACGATCTGTGGGCCGCACAAATAGTTGCCTCGTGTGGCAATCGAACCCACGACCTCCGACGCCGAAGCCGAAAGCTTGGCAACTGCGCCACGGAGTCATCGACATTTCGGTCGTTTTATTTTATTTATCATTTACCTTTTCTGGATTGTAAAAACTTTTTTTACTCTTTAACCATATTAAAGCAATTTGATCACGTCGATGCTGTATGAGCTGACGTCATATATATACATATACCGGCGGACTGAAAACCGGCGTCGGGATCAGAACGAATCTTAGTTACTGTATCTCGACTTTAACCGAGTCCCGTCCGTTTCACGGTCTTATGCTGCTACACAGACCTTCACTTATTATTATTATTTTTTTTAGTTTCTTTGTTATGTTTACATTTATTTTAAGTTAATCTAATATTATTTTACATATTGTGCTTAGACCGTGAATAAATGTTTCTTCTTCTTCTTCTTCTTCATATAAAAAGGTATGTTGAAGACGTAGAAATGCATGTCTTTATACTTGAAATGGACTATAGAAAAAAGATATACCACTGTGTAAAACCCTGGGATATGCAAAAAGGTTTCAACTCAAATTGCCCGGGTATACAAACCAATAGATCCGTCAGCTGCCAACATTCTAATCCAATATTTATTATAAATACTAGCTTACCTCTTTCGTCTATTACTAGGGCAGAAATGCTAACCTTTTCGAAGACTAATTAAGCTAGCTAATTGACGATAAAGCACAAGTCTCCTTGAGTTTTTTGATTTTGACTCCTACATTGTTTCTTGTGTGAGAAGGTGGCAAGCAAGCTGTTGGTTCACGTGATGTTAATTTATAACACCGCCCATTGGTATTTGGTACACCTTTTAATCTCGCGCACTAGACGAAACGCACAAGTAGTAAGTGAACACCGCCGCCTGGACATCTGCTACACTCGAGGGTTCCAGATGTGTTGACAACCTTTTGGAAATTGGGCTCCGGCCACCTCACTCACCAGACCAAATGCGAAAGTATCATAAATACTTCCAATTCACGCCGGTGTTCTGAGGCCCTGGTACTTGCTCGGACGGACCCACCCATTCGCAACAGCGTTTCCCCTGGACGAACAGATGACGGAGGGACCGCGCATAGCCAGCGGCAGTATCGACCGCGGCGCATTCGCCGCTATTATTGGGGAGCGGTACACGTGCGTTGTTCGCAAAAATCCGTCGCCAGCGTCCCGGGAACGTTGATCGATCGCCTCCCGCCGGATTACGCGCCGGGGAAGGAAACGGAGCCGACGCTAAGGCCACAACACACCGGGGCAGGGAAACAAACTAACGCCCGTTTTTTTTGTGACGTGTAGGTTGCTGTTAGCCCGGCGGCTTTGGCAGCCTTCTTGGGAGAGGTCTCCGGACTCGAGAAAATAAGCTCCGCTGCACTCCGCAACACCCTGCTAACAAAAGATGGACAATCGACTAACATGGGGGGCATCACGACACGATGCAAGGGCTCCTTGGATGGAGGTTCGAACCTCGGCTTGGATCGCAATCGATATGGGTAGGTCACCCAGAGGAAAGAATAAGGTTGAAATTGCGATTTAATCTTTTATTTCGCGATTTGATCTTTTTTCTATGTGAAAAGTTGACAAGCGAGCAGGCGGTTCACCTGATGTTAAGCAAACGCCGAAAGATGTTACCCGGACGAGCCAGCCCATTCTTGGAACAGCCGAGGCTGCTGCGTGCTCCTACCACAGTTAAAGTTACTAACCTAAGTATTGTTCTTCAAAGCAACACTGTGTTAAGTAAGGCATTTGTCACTACGTTCGTAATGGCAGCCCATGACATTCACAAACAACAGTCAGGCGACACTTTACTGTTCGTACGCACTGCGCCGATTGCAGATCTGTGATCTGCAGTGCCGTTTAGCTTAATAGACATAACATAACCTGACATTTGTCATACGTACACTCTCTCTTCTCTTCTTAGTCGTTCCCTCACTGCTGAGGATCGTGACTCTTATTTAATTGGTCAACGACCTGTCTCCATACCTACACTATGCGTTAGTTAAAATAGCTCTCTACCTACCTTTTTGTAAGGTTCGTCCCTAAGAACGCATAGCGCTCCGCATCATTAAAGTATCGTTTAAGAATTGGATATAGCGGTCCAATGCGTTCGTACGCACTGTGAGACCTCATAGTATTGTTCTGGAATACGGCTGTAATACTTGTAGATGTCGTATGATGAAGGCCAATGTTGCTAGCTTATGACTAGGCCACCCGACACCGAAACTGTAGTTTTTATGTTGTGTGGAGGGGATTGCATTCAAATCCTAAAACCGACTATTCATTGTCGCTCTAAAGAAATTAAATGATCAGTCAAACCGTATTTTTCGGTCACATTTTGAAAAAGACGATCACATTTCAAAGTAACGAATCTGACAACCGAATGAAAATAACATTCAACTATTATTGCCCATTTCAACCGTTATAATAAGTTGTTTTTAAAAGCATACAGTAAAGACTACATAAACGACGTAAATATGTTTACGTTTCGTTTTATACGATAATTTACAGGGTTTTCGGGGTCGATTAAACCAGTATGGCATCAAATATGATAAGCTAAAAACCAATTAATAACGCTTTTAACAATGTTCTTAAGCATACAGGCGTCACTTGAGTGTAGCCGCACCTTTATGTTGCTATTCTATATAAGAGATTGACGTTTTCGCCAGCCCGATAGGCCGCCTGGTATTTTTTTCGGCACCCTCGAAGTGTCAACGTCGTCTCACGTGATTGGTTTCCGCGAATTAAAATATTTTCGGGACACAATTCCTCGTTATATAAAAGACTCGCTGTAGATTCTGTAGCTTGCGACAATTTTGTTGTTATTCCTTGTATACGAGTTAATCTTAACTGAAACAAGCTCGTATCATATTTGTTTTCAAGTATTCCTGAATGTCATAATCTGAACCAGTGCAAGAAAAGTATTAAGTCACAGTAAACGGAACATAGCTAATTAAAATATCGAATTGTACAGTCCACAGTGGCCAAATGTTCCGTGTGAACACACTGTCTCCACGTTGTTGTATCGTACCTGTTGAGGAAAAGATATTGCATTATCATTAATTATACTTACCAATTCAAATTTACAAACTCAGGTGGTCATCTGTCGCAGCACATTGGCTGAGAATGTCAAACTTGATTTTTGAATATTCAAAAAAACGATAATCTGTCCATATAACTCGCAATCGCGTGTCGCAACCTAATAAAATCGAAAGTATAGGGCAAAAGGGAAAATGACACGAATACCTTAATGTAAGTATGCATCCGTATTTATTTATTTTTTTCAAAATTTTAAAGTCCATAACATTATAATCTTTTCACTTAATGTTTTCCTTTTTCTTGTGTCGTAATGTTAATTTAAATATAAACATGTATTAATGATAAGAACGAGATCAGTAAGTAGAACAGAGAGGGAAAGTTCATGGATATTGTTGAAAGAGTTTCTCAAAATATTCCAAGGGAGATTACCACATTTTATAAAACCTTAGCTGCCGTTAGTAAACGATTCAAAATGATTATATTATCGTCACAACATATGGTGAAACAGTATAACCTTTTTACTAGCGTTAGAATGAAAAAAAGAAAGAAAAATACGTTTATTTGTTAGAACATAGTACAATATCTCTTATCCTTTAAACGAGCAATTCTTGTATATATATATATATATACACGTGGTACGTATCGTACGTTATGTGAAAGTAACCGTTTTAGTATAAAGTAAGTATCACAGTAGGATAGAAATTAAACTTATATAAGTCAACAAGTCAACAAAGAAAACGAATTTTCTTCCTCACAAAATATCGTTTTGTAGAAAATCATTTCGATGTCATGCCTTGCGCTTGATGGCAGAAGGAAATACAACCCATCGCATTCATAATGCGAGCAGGGGATTTTATCATTCGTGTAATTTATTTAGATTTTTCACCCCCTGCCCCTAATATAATAATTAAATCAAACATATTGGCGGCTGTGGGTTAACGCCGCGGGATAAGTGTCGCCACCCCTCGTTGACTTTAAAACCCGTTTAAACCAGCAACTTGCGGGAAGGGTGCGGCCTAATTCTATAGAGTGGAGCTTTAATGGGGTAGCAAAATAATGGCGATATGCTTTTGAATATATCGATATACGGTACTTACAACACTATTTTCAGTTCCTTCCGCGCTGTAATCTGAGGAAAGAGCTCAGAGATAATATCGATTTGTTTATGAAACCGGCAAGGAACTCAACAGTTGCACTTTTTTAAAACGATTGGTTTACAATGTAATAGTAAAGTAAAGTAACAGCCTATACATGTCCCACTGCTGGGCAAAGGCCTCCTCTATACAGAGGGTATCAGGGCATAGTCCACCACGCGGCCCCACTGCGGATTGGCGGACTTCACATATTTCGAAATATATTTTTTTTGGTATTTTCGAAAATATACAGGTTTCCTCACGATGTTTTCCTTCACCGCGGAGCACGTGATAATTCAGCACTTAAAGTTAAAAACTTCATTGGTGCCGGCACCGGGGATCGAACTCAGGTTGCTCGAGTATATTGAATTAAAGGCGAGCGCCCGGACACTGAGCTATCACGGCTCTATATGAATGTAATAGGTCAGTCTAATTTTTTCGATATCACTAAAGCTTGTCAAAAGCTATCGTCTGTTTTTGACATAAGTACTGGGGAAGTTGGTAAGGTAAGCAATATAAGAAATAAAACACGAACGGTTAATACATAAAGGTCGTGTTCCACTGCACAGCGATGCTTAACTCTCGGACGAGTTTGGCAGGAACGGATGTTAACGCTCGACGCGTCGAAACTTTCGCAGTAGACGATTGATCGATCACCTGGAAGTTGGACGGCTGCCTTTATTTCGCGCGTTGTTTTTTTGCATCGCACTAAATGGCTACTTGTTATTCGCTTTCTCGTCCTACACACAGAAATTGTGGGGCTGTCATTCGTATCTATTGTGCGTGTTGGTGTCTAAATTGTAAATTGAAGTAACAGCCTGCATATCATGTAGACTGCTGGCGAGAGACTTTTTCAGTTACGATAATGCAGATTATTTTTAAACGAACGCATGTGATACATCAGCGTTGATATTTCAGCGGTGTATTTCTTTTCTGAGTGGTGTTTCCACCTTTTTTTTACTTGTTTTAAGAGGCTACCTCTCTAGAAAATGTTTTCGCTGTGGCGATTTTTTTTTGTGGAAATAGTTATAAAGAGAGCTGGCGGTTCTCAATAATATAAAACCTTGGGGTACACTTTCTACGGGAATGAGAGAACAGTTTCTACAGTTTTACGGGTATCCGGATTTGAATTACGTACCCTGTTTGTGTGAATTGGCACGTTTGGATTAATTATTATTACTTTACTTGTAAACCTACGGTAAACGAAGATCTACATAAAGTCGTTGCCGTCAGGAATAGTCTCAATAATTACCTACCAGTTTCCTTCCTATTCTGAAGAAATCTTTCAAAGCTATAGTTAAATTATTTACTAAGTCGGGGCCGTGGTGACACTGGAAGTACCAAGGGTTAGATTGGCTAAAACCAGAAAGTAGTTACTTAGTAGGTGCATCAACTTTTATAATAAAATAGGTGACATCCACAAACAAAGTACTTATAAGCAATTTGTAAAAGCTACCTTAATGGCAAGGGCCTACTATAATGTCCAAGAATACATTGAGGACAAGAATGTGTGGAAATTAATCTTGCTCTGCACTTGCAAGACCCTTGGCTGCTGCTGATTTTATACCCAAATAAGTTTGTATAATTGCATAAAAAAAAATAACAAAAAGAACAAGACCGCAGAGTTTCTTGCCGGTTCTTCTCTGTGCAGGTCTAGTTTAGTGAACCGGTGGTAGATTTTTTGTTGACGTTCAATAAGAGCTTAAGCTAAGCCTATATTGAATAAAGATACTTTGACTTTGACTTGATTACTCAACAAGCTTTGGTTCCTTATAACCTTTAGATAAAGTTGCTAATATAAGTGGCTGTGGTTCGAGGATTAGATGGAATCTAATTCCAAGTTAAGTAAAGCGAGTATTTTTTTATGTGAAAAAGTGGCAAACGAGCTAGCGGTTCACCTGACGTTAAGTGACAACCGCCAAACACCCAGATCCGGAACAATAACCTGTGATACGAGATATGTATAAGGTGTAATATAGAAAATCTCTAATTTAAGTTTATACACACACTGACCCCATCAGCTTATAAATACGCGTAACCTTGCTGCAATACATTGAATCCATCCATGAAAACATCGCTGCATTCCTGCCATGCTGGCAATTCGTTTTAGTACGGCATCGAAGCGTATTCGCTGAAAGTAGACACACTCCCGGCTAGGAGTGGATGGAGATATTTGCCGTTTACGTGATTATTTGTGCGAAATATATAAAGGGTACAGGCCCACGAAAGTGCGGGCGTGAGATTAGTCAGTTTCATGTTATTTGAACATTTTAAAGAGTATTTACGTACTACATTTAATTATAGCTTTTGTCTATATATTTCGTGAATGTGAGCTTTGTTAATAAATCATATCACCAAACATTATTCAAATTTAAATTAAATATACATACATAGCCGTAAGCTTACTATATATACTAATTGACTGTCAATAAGTAAGTGTAAATATTTCAGCAGATGCAAAAAAGATGTCACTTCCACCGGTTCGGAAAAGAGAACCACTGACCTTTTTCTAATTTTAAATATATGGAAAAGCGACAAGACTTTATTTTTACTGTATGATGTGTAATTTGTAATTATATAGTCTGATTTGTTAACCAATAAAATAATAATTTGCATTAAATAATTAGTGGCTACGAAATGTGATATCAGAGACTAATATGGCATCTTGTTCCTCCAGCTCATTTTATAAATATATGTTCCAGTACTTTCGCTCGCCTCTGCCGTGTAGGCCTCGCTAATGGCATGTGACAGCGGCCCTGATGGATCGGACCACCCCCCGCCCCCACGCCTCGCCCCCACCCTTCTGGCGTCCACCCCCGCAAAGCCGGCGTCGGAATTAGCGATGTTTCCCTCAAAAATAACACACGCTAAGGGAATTAAGGCGTTACGAAAGCTTAGCCGACATTTCTCAAAATATTCCCAATGAAAATGCCAGTTTCTTTTTCGCGTCCAATGTGGTTAGTATATACAGTGACTGTATAGCCTGGTTAAGTGAGACATCAAGGGACCTGCAAATTGGTTTTAATTGGTAAGTGCAATACCTCAATTATAGAGGTATTGCACATACTATTGTATTATCCCGTAGGGTTTAGTATTGTAGTATTAGTATAAATAAATACAGTGACATCATAATATTATCACTATGTGTACTATAAGTCGAAATAAAAATAATCAATAGGGCTTGACAATTGTTTTCTTGACATACAATGGTCCTGAAATTCTTCTACTTGATGTTAAGTGATTACTGCTACCAATTGACATCTATAATAATAGTAGATGCGTTGCCAACCGTTGAAAAGCCCTGGTAACCTAAATAACAAACGAAACCCAAAAGTACAATATTTAAAAACGTGAATAGTCGGATTCGTCTTCCGCGCCCAAACTCTTTACCAAGCTAAGCGGTCATGACCTCACAGGCTAAAAATCCTGACATAATATATCTGTAATATAATTATCTACGAAATATCATGTTCTAAATTTAAATTTGAGTGCAGAGACTAGCTCTAAAATAAATCTGTAATATGTCTACAAAAATTTACGTTTTAAATTTAAAGTTTAGTGCAGAGTTTTTTTTTATGTGAAAAGTTGCCAAACGAGCAGACGGTTCACCTGATGTTTAGTCAATACCGCTGCCCATGGACATTTGGCACAACCGAGGGTTACAGATGCGTTGACAACCTTTTGAAAATTGGGCTCCGGCTACCTCACACACCAGACGAAACGCTAAAGTATTTGTCATACTTCCACTTTACGCTGGTCTTCTGTGAGGTCGTAGTACTTATGGACGGGCCAGCCCATACGTGCAACAGCCAAGGCTGCTGCGTGGCCCTACCACCGTAAAACCTTTACTAATAGACTAAAAGTACATCTGTAGTTTAACTAAAATAATTCACCTTTTCAACTTCAAATTGAGTGAAGAGACTAGAACTAAATACAAATGTTAAGCCAACAATAATTTAGTTTTACGTTGATTTTCTTAAGGATCGCGTCACTATAACGGATTGGCCTGCCCTTTGTGCAATATCACAAGAGGCTTTATTGTTGTCTGCTGTACTATCGCATTACGGGACAGCTTTCACTATATAGATATAAATATATGTTCGAAAAACAATTAAAAATGTTTGTACCGTCTTTATAATTTTTTAATAATAATAATAATCTTTATTGATTTGACGATAGTATAGTGTTTTATAGCTTTTGAACTCCAAGTTCAGCCATTACAAATAGTATTACAGTCACAGACAGCTTATATCAAAGTAGAAAAGTCAAAATAAGTATATCAAAGTCAATAATAATTCTGATTACTTCTCTTTGTAGCCTTTACCTCTATTCGTCGTGTCCATCCGTTTATCTCCTTGCCTTCGCCATTTCTCTCCCCTTATACTCGTCTCGCTCACACTCTCGTCGTTCATATTTTCATATTTCTCTAACGTTCCCACGTTTATTTTCTATTTTATGTTTTAAGAAGAAATTCCCACACTCGTTAATAATATCTGTCTCGCTGAGGTTTCACAAACATTATTCATTGAACAGCTATTTGTTGATAAAAATAATGTATGCAGACCTGAATAACACAACGTTATCTGTTGCCAAACTTGAAAAAGCTTGTACTATGGATACTAGTAAACATATTTTTCTTTTGTAAAGAAATAAATACTATAGATATATAAGCACCCAGCCAGTACAAAAATGTTATGTTCATCAAACAATATTGTCTAACTAACTCATATATGGACTCAAAACTCCACCTTCCGCCGTGGAATAAAGGTTCACTATCAACTGTAAGTTAATTATTTCATTCACATTTACGTTTGTAAGTTATGACCAATTTGGCGTCTTGTGGTCATATCACAATCAACATCTTTGCTGACAAACATGTTTGTTTGGTCGAGAACAAGCTATCAGTATTTGGGCTGAAAGTCCAGAACCCCCTCAACCGCTGGCCGGCTTTTAAATGAGGCCTCTTAGCCACTTATGGTGCGTCTTAGTCAGTTAAATTTTGTCTTCATCGGTTTAATTAATGCATTTCAGTTTTATTTGCTTTTGTTCTATTTAAAGCAGTCCTTGAAATTTCGTAGAATATATAATTTTCGAGGTCTGCCTATCCAAATTAGATAGTTGTGTGCGCAGTAAAAAAAATCAAGTCACGATCGACCACCTGATAAATTAACGATTAAGTTTAATCACCCAACCTGCGCTGTCGGCGCCTCACGGCCGTCTGCGCGGTCAACCACTTCGGGAAGTGAAAAGGCATCAGATGCGGGCAGCTTTAGAGATTTATACTGAGCCTTTTCTTTATTATCTACTATACGTTAATCAGACAATGTCTTGAATTGCCTTTTCGAGCTTTTTCGTGATCATTTTGAGTTCTACCAACTCGGAAAACGGACCTGTAAAAATAACCATAATATACTGTTGATAATTAGTCGTAATTAGTAGAACACACCAAATTCATTTCCTCAAGATAATCTTTTATTTGAATTTTGAATCACTCCGTTTTTGAATCAAACATAATATCATAATCTATTGATTTCTTGGTTATACGAGAATGTTATACACATATAGTATCATCATCATCATCATTTCAGCCTGTTTGAGTCCACTGCTGAACATAGGCCTCCCCCATAGACTGCCATGAAGTACGATCCTGAGCCACCTGCATCCATCGACTTCCCGCACATTTGCATATAGTATATGAAACATTTGTTTACTGTGGAAGGGCCACGCAACAACCACGGCTGTTGCACGAATGGGCAGGCCCGTCCGGGTAAGTACCACGACCTCACAGAAGACCGGCGTAAAGTGGAAGTATCATACTTTCGCGTTTCGTTTGGTGAGTGAGGTGGCCGGAGCGCAATTTTCAAAAGATTGTCAACGCATCTGGTAACCTCGGGTGTCGCAGATGTCCATGGGCGGCGGTATTCACTTAACATCAGGTGAACCGTCTGCTCACTTGGCAACTTTTCACATAAAAAAAAAACATGAACGCTGGAAATGCCGGGCATTTAAAATCAAATTAAAACTCGATGAAAACCCATAAAACAGGTTCATTT
This sequence comes from Iphiclides podalirius, assembly GCA_933534255.1. Lineage (NCBI taxonomy): Eukaryota > Metazoa > Arthropoda > Insecta > Lepidoptera > Papilionidae > Iphiclides > Iphiclides podalirius. The sequence continues at coordinate 14,566,362 of OW152824.1, read as the reverse complement.
AAAAATATCTTAATCTATTTAACATACTTGTACCTCGAGCTATTGCCCTCGCATTTCGTGGGAGCATAACTCATATTTAGGCGGTAAAAGAGATCCTAAGTTTTAATTAATGAACATCCCCATTCTTAACTTTACTGCAATTTGTGCAGACGACGGGCACACTTAGGGCTGTTTCAATTTAGACGTTTTGTGTTGGTCCGCTACCGCACGTATTCTGTGCCGTATTTATTAACTTTCAGGATAAAATAAAAAAAAAACCGTAACATCCACAAACAACTGAGTGTAAACAATTTTAAACATTTTGTAAAAGCTACCGAAATCTGTCGAAATGTGGGTGGTCCTCCAGGCTCTTCGGTGCCAAATTGACTGCCGGTATATCGAAGTGCTGAGGTGCTTGTATATAGAAAGGCTACGATGTCCGTCCAAGTACAGTCCAGTAGTACAAAAACCTAGTGCTACTTGTCGTTATAATAGTTGTTAATATTCAAGTTCAGTAATAGTTAAAATATTAGAATCAAGGTAAAAGCGTTAGAACTCTTATATCAGAAGTGGGATCCAATATGAAAACTCGCGCTTGGCTGTTCAAACAATCGGCGACATATTTTCTCCTTGGGTACCTACCCTCGTAAAATAAAACGGTGTGTGTTTATACTTACTATACGTAGTAGTGATAAAATCGTTTAGTTAAATGTAACGAAAGTTTTGGTGAGTACCTTCCAGTCAATTAATTACTTAACATATTTGAGAAAATGTTAAATAGTTATACACAACTGGTTTACCCTGTTAAGCTACCGAGCATTTTAGTAGTTGGAAAATTTAAGGCATGAACTGGCGATGGATATCCATTGTAAACACCATCACTGGTATTTAGACAACATAGCAATACACGACTGGTCTAACCGGTAAAGCTACTTAAGTTGATAAATCGATGAAAACTGTGAACGAGGCGATATGCATCCCAGTTGTGAGGGATAAGCCACAGGGTAAGTGTTTTGAACGTGGCGATATGCATCCCAGTTGAGGGATAAGCCACAGGGAGTTTTAAATGTGGCGATATGCATCCCACTTGAGAGGTATAATCCATAGGGTAAGTGTTTTGAACATGGCGATATGCATCCCAGTTGAGGGATAAGCCACAGTGTAAGGTGTTCTGAACGTGGTGATATGTATCCCAGTTGAGGAGATAAGCCACAGGGTAAGGTGTTAATTTTATGAAGGTTACTTGTACCAGACTACAACACGGCTGAATGTTGGCGCTGGCAACACTGTATACCGGATATGACGTTATCTACTCGAGCCAAGGGACACATGTTCGCATGTAGCAGCGGTCACTTGGATTTCGGCTGCGTTCCCGATAAGTGATATAATAGTTGTTAATATTCAAGTTCAGTAACAGTTAAAATATTAGAATCAAGGTTAAAACGTTAGAACTCTTAAAGATACGTTGCCACCTTTTCATAAAGCGACTGTATTCAACTTTGACTTTGACTTTTAGCTATCGTTACCCCCGGGCCAATTCGTCAGCGCCTTGCCGGAGAATGCGTTCACGCCCATGAATAATAATCACGCTGCCACTCAAGGAAACTAGATGTAATCACTTCGACCTTGCTATATTCGATATGCAATAAAATTCCAAACAATTAGCTACGATTACGCGAAGTAATTGTATAATTACGTTGTGCATACGAAATACCGTATCTTTAATCATTTCGATTAAAATGTTTTTAAAGTTTAGAAACAGCCCTCAATTAAAGAGTTCTATTGATATTTCTATTAAATTAAAAAAATCTTTCTATGTTATTAATTTGACTGCAAACCGTTCATTGTGTTAGATTAGTTTAAATATTTATTTTCATTTCGGTCCAAAATATTTTAGTTCGGTGAAATGTGAGGGCTCCGTGGCGCAGTTGCCAAGGTATGGTCGTGGTTTCGATTCCCAAACGGGACAACTATTTGTGTGACCCACAGATAGTTGTTTCGCATCTAGGCGTTTGTCCACGTGAAATCTATGTTCGTAAAACGCCCTTTCAACACAGGATGATGTTATCCTACAGTAAGTGCAATGTTTAGAAAAAACGTAAGCAGCACAGACAATCAGTGTCTACCCCGTTAGCTATGAGACATGAAATCTTGTTCGGGGGCAAGGTGAAAAGTACATTAAAGTTACGTTTAGCAAATTGGCAACAATTAAGTGCTAAGTGACGGGCAAACAACGGGTATTTCAAGGCAACATTTTAATTCTAACGAGACAAAAGGCTTTCAATTGAACATGGAGTGCCCTGTTATCCTTATGCAAGATTTAAAAAGTAAAATAAGCTAACAAAGCTCTTATCTATCCAGTATTAGGGTTGAATTTTAATTAATAATTTTTTGAATTATCCTGAATGTAGCGTACAAAACCTAACTATTCAATAAACAATAGACCTATTTATTACTAAAGTATTAAAGCTCAAATTGCAACAAATGTAATTTCATAATTATTCGACCCAGAACTTTTGAAAACTGACCCATACGCCTCAAGGTCTAAGAACCACTCCTTTGTAATCAAAATAGATCTAGATAACGTCTAGGTATGGCCTCTAGACGACTCGACAAGTATAGAAATGACTGTCTGTATATTTGAGCTATTTATAATGCCACAGGGCTATTTTCTTTGTAGTCTGAATAAATATAGTAAGTATAAAAATGATTTTCAATCATTTTTATACTTACTATAGTAGTTTAGTAATCAAAATAGATCTAGATAACGTCTAGTTCTGACCTCTAGACTACTCTACAAGTATAGAAATGATTGTCTGAGGGATATTTGGGCTATTTATAATGCCACAAGGATATTTTATTTGTAGTCTGAATAAATTATATAGTGAAATGAGCGTCAGTATTGTATAAGGCAATACAACTCCTTACTAGCTTGTAATAGGTGTTACAAATTTTAAAGCTTTAGTTCGAGACCAAAGTCGAATAAGTATAAAAATATCTTGTTTTTTTTTCTTCATTCACCTGTATTTTCTGTGGAAACCTAGTATCCTAGCATATCATATTAAAAGATACCGGTTTAAATCGCTGCGACTCTGTGTAATTTTATCTATTACGCTACACAGAGATAGAAAGAAATATTAGTAATTAGACACTTGAAACAGCTACTTCCTTTTACACAGTTCACGAAATCATAAAATATGGTGCAAGTTCTTAGGAGGTCGCGGTATTGAATCTCAACTAAAGGTGTTCTGAACGTGGTGATATGTATCCCAGTTGAGGAGATAAGCCACAGGGTAAGGTGTTAATTTTATGAAGGTTACTTGTACCAGACTACAACACGGCTGAATGTTGGCACTGGCAACACTGTATACCGGATACGACGTTATCTACTCGAGTAAGGGACACATGTAGTTCCTTTTACACAGTTCACGAAATCATAAAATATGGTGCAAGTTCTTAGGAGGTCGCGGTATTGAATCTCAACTTAACGTTGTTTTTTTTTGTTTTTATAAACACACCAACAGTATACATATTTACACAATTTATTAAAAAGGAAAAAATAAAAAAAATTGGATCTTATAATAATTATATACACCTATAACGTGTGTACAACATTTACAATATGATGACGATAAAGTTTAAAAAAAATCAAAAACTAATACATAAAAAATTAAATACATATAATAACATAACAATGAAAATAAAAAAAAACAAAAATAAATTAAAATTTATTTTAACAAAAGAGTATATACTGAAATGCACGGGAATCGTTAAATATGTCAATGTGTATTCAGCACGAGTAAAAAGTGTAATAAACTCATTGCATATTCTCACATAAGGTGTATTAAGGCCAAGATTAGTCTTTAGAGTCGGTGTATGAAGGTGATTGTGGATTTTTGTGATAGATTTGCTTGGAAGTTTGTGAGGTACAGCTAGTGGAATTTTCTGAAAATGTTTGTTAAACATGAAGATGAAAAGAAATTGTCGCGTGAAATTACTTTTTGCTAGGAATTGAACCTGGGACCTGCGATTAAATCGCTCAGTGACCCATGTCAAAACTAAAGAGCGGGGAAGTAAGAAATACATATCTTTTTCTTTCTTTGAAAAAATGTACACAATGGGGTACATTCGCATATTTTTAAAGTTATGTAGCGCGTTGTACATGCCCTGTGGTAATTAATTATATACTATGATGTTGTTAACAAGTTACGCGCTGCTACACGAACGCACGCTAGCGTACTTTGTAGAAACTCTACAATTAGTGCTACGGAATAAATGATGTTAACAATCGACGTGATTTACTACTGATTTCAATTAATGTCGTAATGAAGAAGTTTTACATTTATTCCTCTTCGTGTATAGACAATATTAGAACAGACGTTACGGCTGAAGACAATTATGGACAATATATTAGTAGGAAGTCCATTTATCACCGGAAGTCCATAATAGACAGTTTCGTCTCGGGAGCAGTATGTCGCTGCCTTCAGCTTCCCGTGTGACCATAATAACGACCAGGCCATTTCGAGCCTCCAATCTCCGCAAGTTCGGAACCCCATAGCTCGTCACTTGGCATAACACCATTAACTAAAAGAGGTTTCGTCATATACAGCCTCAGGATACTCCGCTCACAGTTTAACGCCGCCAGAGTATACCATGGGTCCTGGTTCTCCCTGTACTAGAAAAATAGTAGCTCGCCGTTGCCTGACGTCCAATCCTACACAGATATTAGTCAAAAAAGAAAGTTCATTGGATTTTTAGTTTTCGATTTTATTAAAAGGTGGAAACGCATCAACAATCCTACGGGCGTTGCAAACGTCAATGGGCGGCAACTATCACTTAACATCAGATGAACTACCAGCTCGTTTGCCACCTTTTGAGATAAAAAACAGGACTTTGAACTTTTGGAAAATTTCTGGTAGTACTTTTGACCACAATAATTTTAAAGCAATCCTTGTACTGCAAACTCTAGAATTGTATTTTAGTTCACATAATTTATTGCATAATAAGCAAAATTGATTTACTAGATGTCGCTCAACAACAGATGCGGATATACTGCAAAAGGGAGCTATTCGAGCAGCTTATAACCTGGGCCCCAAAGAATCACTACGAAATTGGTTTAAAGAAATCAAAATGTTGACTCCTCAGTACATTTTTGAAAATTTTATGTACGTATGTCCATAATAATAAGAATGGATTTTCAAGATTTAGTAATTTACATAATATAAATACTAGGAACAAACATAAATTGACGTTTCAAAGTCAAAGTATCTTTATTCAATATAAGCTTAACTTAAGCTCTTATTGAACGTCAACAAAAAATCTACCACCGGTTCACTAAACTAGACCTGCACAGAGAAGAACTGGCAAGAAACTCTGCGGTCTTGTTATTTTGATGCAATTATACAAACTTATTTAGATATAAAATCAGAGTTTAGATATAAAACAAGAGTCATTTCCACACATCCTTGTCCTCAATGTATTCTTGGACATTATAGTAGACCCTTGCCATTAAGGTAGATTTTAGTTATTTGCGGATGTTACCTATTTTATTATAAAAGTTGATGCATCTACCAAGAAACGACGTTAACGGAGAGTTAACAATTAAAATTTCGGAACAAATAACCAGATCCGGAACAATTATCCTTCGACTCAAAAATACTCTTCCTATGTGGGAATCGAACCGACGATCCCCAGCAGTTTTAGCCAAAATAATTTAGCAATAGTTTTGCAACTGTGCCACCGAGTAAATACAACAAAAATGATTACACAATTAGCATACTAATCTAAATAAATAAATAATTATTTCAAAGACTTATACAAAACAGATTTTTATTATAAGGAAGTGTAAAGTATAATAACATTACATAATGAAACGTAATCCAAAAAAACTCAACCAGTTTCTTAACCGACATGCCTGATATCAAAATTCCCGCCATAAATTACCTACCGGAAGTAGTGTGACGAGAAATATTACGTACGTATGATAAATTACGAACGTAAACAAGATTATTCATGTGGGACGCGATGTCGAATACGAGATTGGTTTATCAATCCTTTCGCAAGAAAGTCATTTACGTAATTCCGGCCAAAACACATTGTCGATTCCTAGACGGATTTATTGCACAATTCGCGGAAATTTCGGGAGTGGACAATAGATTTTAAATACGGCAGGAAGTTGTTGCGAAACTTTGACCGTCAGGCGTGCGTGATTGTAAACCATTTGATAGCATAACATTACCAATACGATAAATTCAAATATCTTTACTCAACATAGGAGCATTCAGTTAATTATAGCCCAAATACTACCAACGGTTTGGAAAAGAAAGCCACTGATCTGAGAAGAATCGGTGAGAGAAACCCAGCGCGCTCCTTTTTTTTCATGAATAGAAATAATAGAATAGGTCAATATTCGCATCAAGCCCCTGGCTAGCCCACGAGTTCTGTATTCGACGAAGCTTATCGATCTACGGACTTAAAACAAAAACATGAGTTTTAGTAAAGAAGTAAAAGAAGGTAGGCCGCTCTTTTATTTTTCTAAACATTACTACCTCAAGGCCTTTATTTCGTTATTTCGTACAAGCATTGATTAGTTTTTAACTAGATAAAGTTGTAAACAGCGTGTCGTTACCATCGCGACAATAAATAAACACACATATAGGGGATAACTTTCTAAAGTTGTATTAACATTTAAATTCTTTAAACATCAATATTTACAGAGTTATTAAATTTTCCAAAACAAAGAATTTTAGAACACCCTTACCTATAAAAGCGTAACGTAAAGTTCATTTGTAAAGGTCACAAAGCATATGAATGGGTTGAATGAATTTATAAGAGACAAAACATACTGTTAGAAGAAGAGGCTTGTAATACGACGCTGTGGCGCGAGTTGTATAGGATGTTACAAATTTTGTTTCTGTTTTACTTAATTAGTTTGTTTGAAAAATATTTTTTTTTAATTATGGATTTTGTTTAACGTTAATATTTTTTTATGATTATTGGCAAGTAGCGTTAGACGTGTGTTCATTTATTGTCGCAATGGTAACGACACGCTGTATAATATATCCTGAAATACATATCTGACCTTGGCTAGCAAGCGTCTTTAAACGGAATGGTTAGGACATATAATAAGATCTCGAGAAATTCGAGATTTAACTAACTATTGTTGAAAATTATTTTGGATTTTGTACCAAGCATCTTTATTTTTTTAATTTTTTTAATTTTTCTCGCGCATTATAAATTGCATGCTGGCAGCGCCTGTCATTGTAATGGTACAAACGAACTCTTTTATCTTCAATTATTTTTGTCTTTTATAGTGTACACTATGTTGGCGGTCATTAAATAAATAAAGGAAATGAATAAATATTAACTTATTATTCATATTTATTTCTAGTGACGCAGTGTGCAGTTGACGTAACTGGGCCATCGAATTAACAAAAACACCCGAGAAGCGAACTCAAAGTGCAAAGTTACGATATGCGAATGAATTTATACTGTCAGAGGTCGCGTCTGTTCACGTGGGGTTAGTGTCACTGCCACTGAGCAGTGAAATTGAACCATGTTTATCGGTGGTTAACTGTGGTAGGACCGCGCAACAGTGTTCGCTGTTGCACGAATGGGCAGGTCCGTCCGGGTTAGCACCACGACCTCACAGAAGACTTGCGTGAAGAAGTGTTACACTTCTGCGTTTCGTCTGGTGAGTGAGGTAGCTGGGGCCCACTTTATTAAAGTTTGGCGACGCATCTGCGACCCTACGGGTGTTGCAAATGTCCATGTGCGGCAGTTACCACACAAGATTAGTTAAATCCTCGTTTGCCACACTCTCACATAAAAAAACCGTCATAAAAATTCACCTATCAATCAGCAGTCAATCGACCATTCGACGGGAGAGCGATAAAATAGCAATGAATTGTTTTATCATTGCTGTCCACTTAAAGTTGTCTTGTGCATATATTACAGTTAAATCATTACATAATATGTCAACATATGAGTATCTATCAATCAATGCAATGAATCAATTTATTAAATTTAGACTTAAGAATGTATAAATAATGTAAGAATCATAATATTATTCTAATATGTTCGATGAAGCTTTTATAATCTATGGGCTGAAAGCAAAATTATCGGTTAATGAAAGATTTTTTTTAATGTGAAAAGTTGCCAAGCGAGCAGACGGTTCACCTGATGTTAAGTTAATACCGTCGCCCATGGACATCCGCTACACCCGAGGGTTGCAGATGCGTTGACAACCTTTTGAAAATTGGGCTCCGGCTAAAAATTGGGCTCCGGCTTAAAATGAATGAAGATGAAAGATGTAAGACAAAATAAATCAGGCAGCTGAATAAAAATTGTAAATGGTGGTTACCACTTAACGTCAGGTGAACCGTCACCTCGATTGCACCCTTTTCACATAAAAAAAGTATTTTGAAGATATGTGATGACTGTCACTCCGTAGTTGGGTCGCGTGGTGGACTATGCCCTAATACCTTCTGTACGGAGGTCTTCGCCCAGCAGTGAGTATGTAAAAAGCAGTTACTTTACAGTCAGTCGGAAATTCACATGCTCCAATCAATCTTACTGTCTAACCACCACATCAACACAAAACTGCCACAGCTAAAGTTAGGCTCATGAAGTTATAATAAATCAAAGCATACATGCCTTATATACACCTAAAATACATTAACTAAGATACACCATAAAACTTAACGAAAGATAAAAGTTAAACAATCGGAAATTTTGGGTAAAATAAATAAAAACCAGTTAAGTGCGGGTCGAAATAGTACGCCGAGGGTTCCGTACCTACCCCTTATACCGCCATAATGAAATTGACATACATACGGGGCCCAGACGTGGAACATGACGGCGAGGCTGGCCCAACGATTACTTGTCGCTCAGCGAGCTGTGGAAAGATCTATGCTCGGTATTTCGCTAAGGGATAAAATCCGAAACGAAATTATCCGGCAGAGGACCAAAGTGGTCGATATAGTCCGTAAGTGTAGCAAGCTGAAGTGGCAGTGGGCTGGCTACATCGATCACAGACACACAGAAAACGTAGTGTCGGACGTCCCCCTGCTAGGTGGACCGATGACCTGAGAAAGGTCGCTGGTAGTGGCTGGACGAGGAAAGCGGAAGATCGTGCTCTGTGGCATGCCCATGGGGAGGCCTATGTCCAGCAGTGGACTGCAAAAGGCTGATTGGATTGGATTGGAATGAAATTGATAAATAATCACCACCGGTTTTCTCAGTAATCGGTGGTGTAATATAAATATTTATGCGTCTAATAGGGACCTAATAAAGACATATACATTTCAACTTGCTAGGTCCACCCGTTCCTGAGAAAATCGGTGGTGACACACGAACAGACAGACGGACAAGAGGATCTTGTAAGGGTTCCTTTTTTACCTTTCAAGGTACGGAATACTAAAAATTGAATAGAAGGAAGAGATCAGATAGTGAAGCTGCCGCGAAGGTAACGACAGGACAAACCGCTTCGCATGTCGGACCATCCGAGACTTGCGGACGTAGCCGCGGGCATGAGCTAGCTCGACACGGCCGCAGTGCCGAACGAAAACAACGATCTGTGCTGATGACTTGTTACGAGAGACGACTGCACACGCCGGTTCAACATAACGACGACCGTGGTTATGTCGTCTCAGTCAGCGGTTGTACGCCGTTACCGGTGCCCGTCTCAGCATCGTCGCGTTCACTACCACTTTCGGTGTCAGCTTGCGCGCCGCCCTTAAAATGCTGCGTTTTGCCGTGAGTGTTTCGTCCAATTGGTTTTTCTTGTATTAATTAAACATTACCTCAGAGGCATATAGTAGTAACTCCAATTTTTTCAAAATAATTTTTCTTACACCATTAAAATCGCTAGAACACATTCCACACAATAGTAGCATTAAGTCTTACGACGCCTAGTTAAAAAAATATCCAATCGTATATGACATCCTAATCGATAATGCATTCAAGGATTCACTCACGCATTTTTGCCTCGCCTGTAAAATTTGTTCTGTCACATAATGCTGTTTACCTCTGAGGTACAGTTAAGAGAGAGATCGTGTTGATTTTGTTTATTCTCTGAAAAAGTGAATAGGGTAACAAGATATACGCAGAGATTTATCCCACTGGTGGGAAAATGCCTCCTGTGCATAAAGGGTAGCACGCATTTATGTCGCTTCCAAAAATTTTTTCCGCTAGTTCAGTATCCGGGCGCTCAATTTTAATTCAATTCACTCGAGCAACCTGAGTTTGATCCCCGGTGCTCAGTAAGTTATTTTATTCAAATTTATTTAATTATATTCAAAGTTATTTAATTAAATTGTTTTTTTTTTTTAATTCACAGTTTTTGTTGTTCTCTTTATGTTGTTTTTTTAGATGGCGCATAAATGTCGGTGTGGGTAATAGCTTAGGTGTGTAACTAAAACATCCACAAAAAACTAATATTCACATAGAACTTAATGTATCAATTCAATCAAAACTAAGAAGCTCTGTGACGGAGTCTCCAAAGAATGTATAATTAAGACCAGAACACATAAATAATAAATCGCACGTAAGAAGTAAAATTGTGTAATTAATATAATATAATGAAGCTGTTAATTTGGATTGTTATAATTATTGTGATTATTCGTTTTATGTTTTAGTTTCTTTTTTTGCTAAAGCAGGAACCCAATTTATATTAGATCGCGGTGATTACGATTTCGACGTTGACGTAAAGAAACAATTAGTGTTTATGCTCGACTGCCCCTTTTTTTGTGTGTTCGTAATCCCTCTTTCCATATGAAATGGTTTATATCGTAACATTTCATATTACTCTGTTGTAAATAACCATTAATATGTCAGTTTAAATATTTGAAATCAATAAATACGTCTCATGTTACAACATCTGCAAATTTTGTGTGTTGAGGTCTCCGCAAAAGTTGTCGTATAAATCAAACAAAACAAATCACACAAATCACTTTTAAGAGCTCATTGAGTTTAGGGCCAAAAAATCATTGTGTGTCAAATTCAGACAATTTGTGTGGCTTCAATATTTCGTTTGCATTCACACCAGGACAGCTTCAAATTTATTTCAAATGCCTCTCTACGTGCGAGAGTAAGCAGGGAATTACTTAATTTAGTCCCTCCCTATATGATTTCATCTTTCTCATCACTTTAGATATACTCAACTTCTATGATCTTTTTAGTAGCTGTAGAATTGTAATAGTTTCTCTAAGCTCAATGATTCAGATCCGCTATTGAATAACTACACATAAACACCGTGCTACTTTAAGATAGACAGTATTAACCATCATAAATAAAGACACACTCAAGGTATTACATAATAGTGCTTGACATACCCCTCAAAGATTTCTTCATGTTCTACATGAAGAAACCCGCGATTAAAATGAAAGCTAGCTAGCTGCCGTAGATATTCTCTACCATCACTTTTGGCAGAACCACGTCTGAGACCCTTGGTGTCGTAGAAAAGGATCACCACTAAAATGAACCCTGAGATGACGCTTGATTCACCCAACGCGAAAACGTGCTTAGGCAGATACCAAGCTTCGTTGTCCCCAGATCACCTTGGAATTTGTGAGATTTCACACACACAGCCCCAATTCTCTAAAATCTAGAAACCCTTAGGACTTCCGTGAATCAGAAAAACCGGCCCATGACCCGTAGAAGTGGAGATCAGCTTTAGGCTTCAGCAAATGACGTTTTTGCTTTAGTCGAGATTAAAATTTTATCGGATTAAGAGCCTAAATAGCCCTCATGTCTTTATTACTATAACAGAATTTATTACGAAACAAAAAGCCGGCCAAAAAAAGGTTTTGGGTTCGTGTAGTATTAGAGGTTCTGTCGTTAGGAAGCGATTACTTTACAAGTTCATCATATCGTCCTGAAACGCCCTCCCTTTTCCTACCTAAAAGTTAAAGAACTTGCGTGGCATTAAGAATAGGCGGAAGAAATTAGTAAGCAGACATAGAAGTTACATTATAAACATAACCTTCTTTTTTGACGTGTACCAAAGAATGTCGCATATTGTGCAAGGGGTTGGGCAGTAAATCCCAACGACCACTACGAGCTAGAAGGAACTATTGTAGTCTCCTTATTGTAGGATACCATTATTCTGTGTTGTATAGACGTTTTACATGCACAAATTTCACGTGGACAAACGTCCAGATACGAAAAATTATCTGTGGGTCACACAAATAGTTGTCTTGTGTGGAAATCGGACCAGGACCCGTGGCAACTGAGCCACGGAGTCAAGAAAAAAATAAATTAACGAAGACTACAAAAGAAAAAAATATTGCATCGGACAGCATAGCCCCTTGTGACACCTCAAAAACAAAAGACAAAACAAGCACAAGCTGCGATCGCTCAGCCAAGACGGGGTCATGATACTTTACACTGCACATAAGTTACAATTACGCGCTAAACATCCGATACACGGCGTTCCGCGCTAATTAGCTATTCGTAATTAATGGAGCGTCCATATAATTAACAGAGTAACGAACGCGCTTTACGAAATATCGAAAGCCGATCTTGTGTTGCGTTTGTTTTTCGACATTACATTACAGGGAACTTATTCTAGTGCACGTCTAATATCTCACTCGGTTTTGATTTCAATGTTGTTCAAAAGTCATTGACTCTTAATAAATGTCAGAAGTCCATTATTGTTTTCACATTCTGTTTACACCAATGATTTTTTAATAAGGATGGAACATGTTCATACTGTGCGGCGTTTAGAAATTGTTCCGCTTTACATTATATGACATACTCTATAAGAGTATGTCATATAATGTAATACATAGTAGTGAAAGTGACGTATGATATACCTTTCAGTAAAGAGATGGAAGTCAATGATGACGTATATAAGTGAATAACACAGGATGATATAGAACGTATGATACGGAAGCAGATCTGTAAAATTGCAATTTAATAACACCAATTGACGTAATTTAAGTGCCTCAGTTTCGGTACAATAGCGTCATATCTACCTCGTATTTGTATTTAGTATTTTTTCATTTATTTATTTGGGAAAGATACAGTATACACCCACACTTATAATTATTACAAATAACTTGTACCAACACCAGCTAAGTTTCCTCTAATAGGAAAAATAACCAGAAAATATAAAGTGAAATAAAAAAAGAAGCAATCGCAACCTAAACCTAAACGATTAGTATATAAAAAGTAATAATAAACGATAGGACAGGACACATCATTGGTTTACACCATTGTCACTTTAAAGCGACATTCCTTACGCTAACCGCCACTTTCCTCCCCAGATTACCCTAATCCTGACGCTCGCGACGAGCGCGAGGACCGTCCAGGAGAGGCCCAACTACTCGGTCGCCTCAGAATCGCAGATCAAGCTCGCCCTCGAGAACAACTACGAGGACACGGGCCCGGGCGCGAAGGGCCGCGAATACGCGTACAACACCTACAAGACCCTGGAGGAGGCGCTGGTGAGCTACATCGACGACCCGGACACGAAGCTGCCGGAGAGCGAGAGGATGAAGGCCCTCAACCGGCTAATAACCACCCCCAAGGAGTACGAGAGGTACACTGCGCAGCCGATACGCGAGCTGCCGAAGAGCGTCGCGGACTATACCGGGTACAGGCAGATCCCGCAGATAGCGCCCATCGTGCTGAAGAAGAACGTCTGGCCGCAGTCGCTGTACTCCGCCCAGCCGAGCACGAAGCTCGGAAGTCACAACCTCGGCTTTTCGACGAGCAGTCTGCACACAGGGGTGCAACATACCACGCAGCCGGTTTACAAGTTCGAGGGGGCTCCCATCTCGGACCCAGCGCTCATTCCCGGCCCCCTCATTCCCGGATACTTCCCCTTCCTTGCCAAGGTGAACCACCACCGCGAGTACAACCGGCCGCAGTACTCCACCTACGGAATATATGTAAGTACCAATATGCCACCGTGATAGATTTCCACATAACCATGCTCGATTCTGGACGTGAAATATTCACTAAGACAGGTAAGGAGTAGAATTCCTTTTTGATTGTTGTGACACAAGTCAGCCAGTGTTACAATAACAAGTAATATCGTCTCCGCTGTTACACGAACGGGCAGCCCCGTTCGTAAAAGTACCACGACCTCACAGAAGACAGGCGTGAAGTGGAAGTGTTACCCTTCTGCGTTTCGTCTGGTGTGTGAGGTAACCGGGGCCCACTTTATCAAATGGTGACAATGCATCTGCAACTCCAAGGAAATTTTGCAAATGTCCACGTGCGGTGGTTATGACTTAACACCAGGTGAACCGCCAGCTCGCGTGCCACTCTCTCACATACAAAATCACATATTTTAAACAAACAAGGATAACCGAACACGTCAATCATCAAAATTAAAACATGTAGAAAAAGTACGAAAAGATTGTCGCCGCTGTGGGAATCGAACCCACGGCTTCGGCATTGGCGGCCTGACGCTCTAGCCACTGAGCTAAACGGCTGATAGCCACAGCGACGAAAATCTTAACGCCTTCATTCTACATTGTTATTTAGCATTTGAAGCAATACCTGGCGCATCTATTGTTATATCCTTTCCAGCATACAAACAATTTCGAATATCGTTTTACAACGATAATTCGAACGAGAGATGTCGCCATTGCTTTTTATAAATTTTAAAGTTTTTTATAGTGCTAATCTCTGCACTTAAGATTGAACATTAAAACGTCAATCATCAACAAACAGCAAATTTCACATGTAGGTATTCTGTATGTCACTCGTAAAAACTAACGCTGACAAAAGGATGGTTAAATTCTTTGAATTGATCATTCTGATCATTAAGAAGATCGTTCTTGTCAATTCAGAGCGTTTAACTATCCTTTTGGCGACTAAAATGAAATTTGAAAAGCCATTTGACAGCTGATTAGTTGAAATCTACGATAAACAGTGTTTCAGAAACCGGGCGTAAGTGTCGTGATTAAAGATTCAGTACCTGGATGACCGAGCTTTGCTCGGTTTTTTTTTGGTAAATAAAAAAAATAAGAAATAAAGAAAGCAATGATCTGGTATAGAAAAAAAAAGTAAAAAATCAATTGTGTAAATGATCGTGATACGAACCGCGGCCGTCTGTTTAAGGCCGCCCAATTACCGACCGAGCTATTATAAAAAAAATTTTTGCGGCGAAATTTACCGTCATATTCGAATGATATTTTTCATTCCCTTAAAACAGGGATAAAAGGACATTTTATAAAAATGAAACCTAGCTAGATCGATTTTTCGCCCCCGAATCACTGGAGCCGTTTCCGAGATTCCGATTATATATATACAAGAATTGCTCGTTTAAAGGATAGGATAGGATAGATAAATGAAGTATTGTTTTCACCATACTTTTAAACCGTTGATCTCAAAGTCAAGGTCTTTTGTTCAATTGCTTACTTCACACAGCTACCGATCTACGACAATCAGCTCCGCGTCATACTGTAATGATTCACATTTCTTAACGGGACACGTTTTTGCTTTCAATCACTTTCCCCACTTCGATTTACCATCGCTTTGTAATGGTCGTCATTAACTGTCTTTTTCCACTATAATAAGTGATTAAAAAAATGTGTGTGAACTTTTTTCTCGTATCGTACATTCAAATTTGTAACAAGTATAATAATTTCTAAATTCTAATAAAACATTTCATATTTTAGCGAGCCTTTAAAGACTCTTTTAAACTTTAATTCATTGCGTCAATGACTTGCACTCTTACATTCTTACCTAGATGTCATTACAATTGAACGAAAGCAACTGTAAAGTATGTTATAAGAATGAGTTATATCTATAAATATTTTTGTATATAGAATAACGATTCAGAATAAAATTATTATGGAAATAACGCCTTCGTGCTGATAGAAATCAATATTATAGCGGACACAATGCGATCTATCACAATGAACAAAGAAAAATACTGCATTACGTGAACAATGAACAGACATTCTGGAGAAATTATAATAGTTAATAACTTAACAATACGTAGTAACAACGATATGTTTTCACGCGCGAACCTAATAGAACAATCAACTCGCTCATTTCCTGTCGACTGACGACAAGTTTTTCGTGGTTTCGGTAAATAATAATTACTTCGACCGCCGTGAACTTATGTTTTCGTAAGAGCCGTGATAGCTCAGTGTCCCGGTGTTTGCTTTAAATTCAATTTTATCGAGCTACTTTAGTTCAAAGCCCGGCACCGGCAACAATAAAATTGTAAATAGCAATTTTAAGTGCGAACTTATCATGTGATCAGTAATGAAACCAACATGTTGTCTATTGGTAGTGACATTATCGTAATAAATAAAGTAGGCAATATTTAAACTTTTCTGTTTGTTCGTTTAGCATATATTATAGACAGGATGTTCCAGAAAGATTGGATAACCCTGAAGCCCAATAGTAAAGTTATCAGGCGGTTAAAAATAATTTTGGCTTTTAATTAATCCGCTGCTGATTGACCTTAATTGAAATATGTTTGTTGTTATTTTATGTTCCTTTTTTAAATTTTTGGCATGTTAAAACTTGTTAAAATATATTTAATCGTTCAAAGTAGAACTAAATAATTAAATCATTCTTTTGTAATATCACTTTTAACTACAAAATTTTTTTTAATAATTTTTACTTTTGATCATGACATCAATTAGCTTGTGGTAAGCTAATATGTAACATTAAAAAAGAAAATGTTGTAACACCTACATGATAGTCAGAAATAAATTTAGTTCATTTATTTATTTCCAACTATACTTGCATTGTATTATAACACTTTATCGTATATAGCAAATATGATGGATGACATGCAATTGGGAACACGGCAGGCTATCAGATGATTTCACCAAAGGTCGAAGCAATGATCTACGCTTATGGGTGCGGCGTACTTAGGTGTCGGAATTCGAGAAAGGTCGTCCGAGTGCGTGCCTTTATTCATAAAGTATTGTTTAACTCATGGCTTAATGGCTATTAAACTCGACGACAAAAATGTTACATTAAATCTCGGACTAAACTAAATGAATTCATAAATACAACACAGATTGACTGGCAGATAACTCCGAAAGGCAGTATGTCCGCCTATTGAGTTCAAAATTTGAGAGAAATTATGAGATAAGACTAAATTAATAAATACACAATGATAATAGAACTGAACCATTGATCGCTATTTCTAGAAAAATATGTTTAATATTTTATTATTAAAGGATACCTACGGAGTTTGTTTCACATGTTTCTTCTCCTTTATAGAAACCAAATTTCGAAACGGTGGCAGATTTAAAAAAATGACCATCGATGAATTATAGTGAATAGTGAATGAATGAATGAATGAATGAATATTTATTTAGTTTCAACAACAAACATAGTTATGTTAACAATTAAAAGAATTTATATCTAAGACATGAAACCAAACAGGTATGTACTCGTTACGATTTCTCGATTTTCAGTACATACCAAAAAATTAAATTATTAATAACAAACTAGACTAAAATAACACAAAGCGGGTACATTAATTTAAGGACAATAACACAATACCTACTGATTATAACACAAATCTGGTACATTATTCTAAAGACAGTAACACAATAACGACTAATGAAAATTAACATTTATAAGTAAAAAGCAGTGAACAGAAAAAAAAAGAAAACTGTTTCCAAAAACAAAAACAAATGCAGACATCAATAAAATATAGCTCGACGAAAACACCAAGTCACTTATCAAAAATACATAAACTGTGTACACTGTAAGTATATAAAATGCACACGTATTTTAGCCCCGTAGCTTTTGCGCCTTAAGGAGATGTTCTTTAAGTTTTATTTTAAAACTTTTTACTGTTGTGCAGTTTTTGACTGGAGGTGGTATATTATTCCAGCATTTTGTGGCAGCGTAGCGAAAGCTACCACGAAATGAGGATGCCCTATGTTTTGTGTGCATTAATCGACTTGCAACCCGGGTGTTGCGTTCAGAAAAAAGAAGTTTCTCATATAAATACTGTGGCTCGCGATTACGAATGACTTTATACAGCATACAACTATAATGGCGTTTGATACTTGTATGTCATCGTTAACCCAGGCTTATTGACAGTTTTTAAATGAATAATTATGTGCCTGATCTAAGGAGAAGGTGCTAATTGAATCTTGTCTTGCAGTAGTTTGAGGTCGTTTGGGCCTAGATTTAATTTTATTAATGATAGGATGCCAGTAATAACTTACTAAGTACAAGTTATTAGTTTATTAGATGATTTTTATACTTCGCAAACCAGTCACCACGAAACACCCGTGTTCCGCTGACCTTGCTAAATGACAGTTTGGTTATTTTTAATTGCAAGATTAACTCAGCCTAAAGCTGTCAACTGAACAATCTGTCTTCCGTCAATAATTTCCGGGTTAGTGAAGGTTCAATTAACAATGTTTGTTAAATTTTGGTTAAATAAGTTTATGATCTCTTGGTTCGATATACTCGTAATACGAAAGCAAATGTCATGCTTACCCGATTCCTCATTAAAACATTTCATATAGTTAAGTCATAATAAATGACTTTTTAGTATACGTTATTTATTACTTTTATTACCTCGACGGCGATGATTTTGTCACTTCGAATTCCTTTGTTCAAATAAAACGTTAGACCTGAGATCAGGCACAATTACTTTTTCTGCACAGTCCGTAAAAAGTCAAAGTAACTGTCGTTATTTGCCGCTTTATTAGTTTTAACTTTAACAAAAGTTAAAACTAATAAAGAATACTAATCAAGAAAGAAAGATGAATGAAAGTAAAAATTTTACTTGGTACATAAATACAATAATTAGGTTACAAAAGAAGACAATGCTAAATTCCATGGAGTAAAACAAACCAAAAAGGTTGTCACGAAAACTCTATAAATGGAGATCGCGTGGAGAGATACTGGGATAGGCGATACCCGTTGGCTTACAGTAAAAAAATACAAACCAAAGTAAATAACTATTACCTTATGAGCAGCATTAAAATAATTTGCAACTTAATTGCCAATCAAATAACTAGTGCGGTGAAAAAAGCCGACCTTGGCCGTCGCAAATTTCGAGCTGGTACAATGTAAGGGGTTCCGGGTAACTGAGCCAATCCACGTACTCTCTTTATCGTTTCTCACATATTATTATCTATAAGGATATAAGCGTTAATTAATGCGGTAACATACGTTCACTTGTTCCGTAAATTCGGAGTGGATTTAACTTTCCAATATCGTACTTAAGCGTTCATGTAAGCTGTACGGAAATTTTTAAAACAATTATAATTAAGGAACAATATTTATTTCGTCATATAAGCTAAATGATCAACTCGGGAACAGATTTTCTGCTTACTATATATATAACTGTGCGAAGTGCAGACGTGCAGAGTTACTATATATATAACTGTGCAGCAGCGAAGACTGTTGCGTGGTCCTACCACAGTTGAAAACATCTCTCCGTTTCTCTCCTCAAAACAACTCCTCGGATCGCTCAAAGAATTAAAAGTTCTTTTTCAATGTGTTCTCTTTCTATATCTGTACTTAATATTATAAAGGGATTTGTATTTTTAACTGATTTGTATTTTTAACCGACTTCTAAAGAAGGAGGTTCTTAATTCTACTGTATTTTTTATGTTTGTTCAGAACTTTTGATTAAGTGAACCGATATGAAGATTCTTATGTTATTTTTTTTATGCGAAAATTTGTCAAACGAGCCGACGGTTCACCTGATGTTAAGTGAATTCCGCCACCCATCTGCCACACCCGAGGGTTCCAGATGCGTTGACAACCTTTTGAAAATTGGGCTCCGGCCACCTCACTCACCAGACGAAACGCGAAAGTATTTGTCATACTTCCACTTTACGCTGGTATTCTGCGAGGTCGTGGTACCCGGAGGGGCCTGCCCGTTTGTGCAACAGCCGAGGCTGCTGCGTGGCCCTACCACCGTAAATGTTGTTGTTGTTGTTCTTATGCTATTTGAAAGCTGGTGCTTCCCATGTGGTCCCATATTAATTTCATTGGTATTGGATCTTGGGCTCTGGAGATAATTAGGGAACTCCTGAAAATCAACTATAAGATGAATACAGAGCGAGATATTTGAAGTCGGTCTTCTTTTTCGTTATTAAAAAAATGTGTAACAAATACCCTAACCAAACTAATGGACCGATTTTAAAAATTCTTTCACCATTATTGTATGCTACATTATTCCCGACAACATAGACTGCGTCAATAATGAAAATCAAGGTGTTTTATTCTAGTTGCCGCTAGTTGGTTTATAAAGTACTAACGGCCGGTTTCAATATTCTATCTATACAGATAGCTTTGGTTATTGGGATAAAATTTTGATGTATTATGGAGCTAATGTCAAATACCTGTCGCTAATAACCAATCTGTACACAGATTATTGAAACCGACCATAAAACAGTATTACCATTCGTTACGCGAATAATCGTAAATAAATAAGTGTGCGTAAAACAAATTTTTGTTTGACGCACACTCTTCTAGTGTGTTACGATGTCAAGGTCGGTGATATTTGATATTCATCTCTGATTGTTTAGCATATGTACGTAAGCGAGGCCGAATGATTTTAACTGTCGAATTAAATGACATTGTGTATGCGAACTTATTAGAAGAAAAAAAATAAAATTATTTTTTTCACACACGAATAAAGTCCCTAATACCTAACCCAGTGGTGTGTAACATCTTTGTTGGGATCTTATTACTTATGCGTAGAATTTTCTGTCTCGTGAACTATTCAAACATGAGGCAGTTATGGCTGGATATTAATAGAGTTCGTGGTTTGGGTTGATAAAAATGCTGTTTTTATAAACAACGACTGTCCTGAAGATATCTAGACTATAGGAAACAGTAGACAAGAACTGAAGAGTAGTCGAAATAGCTGGCTCTGTCAACCACGAATTTAGTGTACAGGTTCATGACACCGTTCTTCGCTCAATGAGATGGACTCACGTTTACCAGAGCGTGGCGTGGGCACGGTCGGTTTCTCCCCGATTGGCGCTTTCGTAATTCTCGCTACTTTTAATAGTTTTTTGGTCTTGCTTTCAAACTGTACCTACTGACATTGCGAATACGAGAGCTCGTATTAGTGCGCTTGTTTCTAATTCACGCTGCACGATTGTTTCGGACGACTTGCTAAGTCGTCCGAAACGCTAAAGTAAAGTAACGGAAAGCTAAAGTAAATTAAGCAGATATTTTTATCTGTCAACGGCTAAGCGCGTGTCGGACTTGCGTGGGCTCCGTACGTACGTGGGTTCCGTACCGTTACCTGAAAAACGGCAAAAAAATCATGTCTGCTGTATGGGAGCCCCACTTAAAGATTTTTAATTCTGTATTTCGTATTTGTTGTTATAGCGGCAACAGAAATACATCATCGGTGAAAATTTCAACTGTCTAACTGTCGCGGTCCATGAGGTACAGCCTGGTGACAGACGGACAGACAGACAGACAGATAGACAGTTAGTGGAGTAATAGGGTCCCGTTTTACCCTTTGGGTACGGAAGCCTAAAAAGTTTGTATTAAAGCAGATGGAGCTACTTTTAATAAAGCCCCATCTGGCTAGGTTTTAAAAAAATTGAATAAGCTTTTCAAAACAAATGCGTAACCACGGATAATAACTACATTATAAATGCGGAAGTTTATATTTTTTCCTTCTATACGCCGACAAAATTTTTTATTGTATTTAAAATTAATCGTGGATAATAATAACAATGTGGTTAATTATTATTGTGTTTACTATAAGCAATAACTTTATTCTTTGAATAAGGAGCGGAGTCACGGGCGAAGTATTTTGCCCGTAACCGGGAGAAAGTTATCAAGTTATTAAGTTTAAAACATACTTTCGTATGCGTGGTCGGTCGATTCGTGAAAGTGGCTATGTTTTGTCGTATGATAATTGGTGCACGAAGCAAAACAAACTTTTGACGAAACAAAAGATATTGGGCAACCGAATTTTGGCGGGAAATTGATTCGGCGGGAAACTAATGGCGGTATAAACTGATTGAACGCTCTTATTTTTTCGCTTTTGAAATTAGTTGTTAGCTTATCAAAATTAAATATTTATTTTACAAAATAACTAACGAAAAATACCTCAACTTCGGGCATAATAAAATTTCGTTATATCACTGTGAAGTGTTTTTATCTTCGAGATATTTCACATGCTTAAATTGCTCAATGATGACCCAGATTTATTCACCTAGTGCTAAATACCGGGGGTCTATTTCTGACCTTAACTTTTAGAATCACGAAGCATTTGATACATCATTAAAATTAAAACAATGTTTACATTCTTCTAAAGTTGCACAAACTAATGAGTATCTGTGTTCATTTAATGGAGCAACAATAGCAGTTTTTATGAGATTATTTCGTCCATTCCCATAGAATTTTGGCTGTTACATCACGGCGTTACGCCATACCTCTTTAATTCGGACGTATGCTGCCAGTAATGGATTCATGGCCGAAGAAATGTGCGTGTAGACGTGTGTCCATTACACCGTTACGTAGACGTGGTTCAAACGCACACTGAAATATTTAAACGCTCAATTTTTTCCAAAATAGAAAAAACATATATCCATTACCTACATACATTTATGCATTTATTTAAAGTAAAAAAAAATAGAAATGAGCTATTCCAAACTTATATAATATGTATAACGATAAATATCAAACAATCATTATAGTTAGCTAGATCCAGATACAGATACCAAATCATAGACAGGAAGCTAAACACTCGATATGTCGAATACTTTACTGGGTTCTGGTCTCAGGCCAACATGAATGCGGTGAAATATTTGTGGGTTTAAAACTGAAATGAATCGTAATCGAATCCGTAAATTAGTTTAAAATCCTGTCTCTTTTTTTAAAAAGCCTGTTTCTTTCGCCGGTTCTTCTCAGATCAGTGATTTTTTCAGAACGGTAAGTAGTAGTTTGTCAATCAATAAGTAAGTGTAATGTTTCTAAATTGATTAAAGATATATTGATTATAATATGTAACATTCGCGTAAATACTCTTATTAAAAACTTGTACTTATTAAAGTATTTTATTATATTTCCTGAATAATCATATACAATATGTTTACATTTATATTAATAAATGAGTAAACCATCAGGGCGTTTACACAGTCCAGTGTGCGGCGCTATGCGAGTAGAGCGGTCGAATTTTTAAGTGGCGCGTGCGGCCTTGTTGTGAACTTGCCATATCTCTTTATCTGGTTATGCAACGGCATGCGGCAGTCCGTTTGACTATGTATAGGAATTATACAGTCATCTAGCACATAATAAAGTATACTTTTTATGAGGGAAACTGTCAAACGAGTGTGCGTTTCACCTGCTATTTGTGATAACCGCTATTTTTATCCGACTGCGCCAGAAGGAGGGTTATGTTTGTCGAGAGTGTGCATGTATGTATAATTGTTTGACACGCTCTGCAGCCTGAACGGCTTGATGGACGGTTGTCGTTAGATTCGTATTTACTGTAGGAGTGACTTTGAGTGTATCAAAATCATTTCCAAATTAAAGAGAAATGCAGTCGGGTTTTTTTAGTTTTTTAAATTATATCTATTTGTTCATCAAAGTATGTCGCTCAGTGTCCACGCTTTGGCTTTTAATTCATTATACTCATGCAACCCGAGTTCAAATCCTGGTAACAGCGCCAATGAAATCGTCAATTTTAAGTGATGACTTATCACGTGCTCAGCGGTGAAGGGAAACATCGTGAGAAAACCAGCATATTTTCTACATAATAACAAAAAACGTATATTTATAAGATATTTATAAAATATAAAAATTCTGCTAATCCGCAGTGTGATCGCGTAGAGGACTATGCCCTAATACCCTTTGTACGGAGGAAGCCTTTGCCCAGCAGTGGGACGTGTATAGGCTGCTACTTTACTTTTACTTTTCTGTATGCTGCTTCATCGCACTACCTACGCCAGCGACAATAATTCTACCCGTAAAACTATACTTATCAGTAAAACATTAACATTTTTGAACTAAAGTAACGATCTTATAAAAAAGAAAACAGCAAGACTCTAAGCTACTTTTTCCGGGTTACGCGTGCACACACCCTCGCCGCTAAGCATTTTTATATTTCATCTTAAGGGAAGATATTAGCGAAAATTTACTCTCATAATTTTTCCCTAACGCGCCAAAAGAAGTATAACTTCGATAATCCAAGCAAAACAATTCAAATAGTGAAAAGAATTTGGTGCGGTTCACCGCCTCCTAAGAAAGCAAAGTTAATTTTATAAATTTTAAAGTTTTTTTATAGTGCTAATCTCTGCACAAGAAGATAAAGATTAAGATTGAACATTAAAACATGTAGAAAAAGTACGAAATAGTGCGAATGCCGAAGACGTGGGTTCGATTCCTACAGCGGTGACAATCTTTTCGTACTTTTTCTACATGTTTTAAAGTTAATTTTGTTGGCCGGATAGGCGATGGCATCAATTCTTTCGGATGCTGACGGTTTCATCATGGTATATTAGTTATTTATACTGATGAATCCTGAGTACTCGAGGAGTTGTGGGGCAAATTCGTTTTTGCTCGCCTGCAAGCAACCATCTGGGAAGACACCATAGACATTGAAAGTTTATTGACTTTTTTTATGGAAAAAGGAAGCAAACGGGCAAGCGGGTGACCTAATGGAATACGATCACCTCCGCACAATTGCGTTGCCGGCTTTAAGGTTGTGGACAGTCGACAGTCAATCTCCAGGAATATGAGATAATTCAATTTTATCCAATGTTTCCTTCAGTCGCAGACATTGAGTCTAGCCGGTGTCAAGATAATCTTGGATGCTAAAGGGTCCCAGATGCCCCAATCACTAGACAAAACGCAAAAGCATAATACTTCCTCCTCACACTTATCGTGGGGTTGTTGTTCTAACCCGGATGAGCCTGCCTGTTCTTGCAACAACGGAACCCGCTGTATTATTTATGTTTTTTTTTCATGTGAAAAGTTGCGAAGCCAGCAGACGGTTCACCTGATGTTAAGTGTATAACGCCGCCAATGGACATCTGCTACACCCGAGGGTTACAGATGGCCGGAGTCCAATTTTCAAAAGATTCAAAACCTTTTGAAAATTGGACTCCGGCCATCTCACTCACCAGACGAAACGCGAAACTATTATACTTCCACTGTACACTGGTCTTCAGTGAGGTCGTGGTACTTACCCGGACGAGCCTGCCCATTCGTGCAACAGCCGAGGCGTGGCCCTACCACCGATATGGGTGGCCCTACCACAGCAAATATTAAATACTTTAACACTCAACACTGATCCTCTGTCGCAGGACAAGTTCACGCCAGATAACGCTGTCCACGAGTCCACAGTGGGTCCAGTTCGGGGCTACTACAACTTCGTAGATGCCAGCGGGAACCAGCGCACCATTCACTACAACGGTGATGACAAGAGCGGCGCCCAAGCTATCAAACGGCACCAGGGCATCAATCACTAACGACATTTGACTTCGGACTATTCTAGCATTATCGTGGATATTTCCAAACGTTCGAGGCATAATGTCGTTTTGTCTGCTTGTCTCGTTTATATAAAACATAGATAAAGTGATAGTGTTCACTAGCCTTTAGTGTTTTCACGGATAAAGACTAATCGCAATCTTAAATGGTCAAGTTACTGACTGATCTATTACTACGATGCCGAAGTAGCTCAGTGGGTTAATTCGCTATACTTGGAGGTTATACCGATTTTCCTCCAGCCCAAACGAACAACAGCAGAAACTGCTGCGTAGATCCATAATCCATACTAAATGCGAAAGTAACTCTGTCTGTCTGTCTCGCTTTCACGCCAAAACCACTGAACTGAATTAAATAAAATTTGGTACACAGATAGTCTAGAGCCTGAGAACATATGCTATTTTTTTATTGAAAAAAAAAAGGGTGGAAATTATCTTTCTTTATAAAATATACATGTTTTTTAAAGAAAGATGTTTATTTAAGGGCTTCAACGCGAGCGAAGCCGCGGGTGAAAAGCTGGTATTGTTATATATGAAACATTATCACCACAAAACCATCACTTGATCAAATATCCAAGGAAACAACTTGCTCACCAAAAATAGATAATTATTATAAAATAAATTAAGATACTTTAATTGTGACTAGAATACTGTGAATCTTTGTGTATACATATTGCCTCTTTTAATAATTATGTACCAGAAATGTACACAAAGATTTATAGAATTTCGTAGAATCCAGCCTAATGAATCGCTAAATCTATAACCATTCTTGATGAACATTTACTAGTCTATTAGTCTTTCTCCGTGAATAAATACAGTCGTTTTTGTACCAACGGTAGTTGTAATTCTTTTGAATTGTGTTATTTATTTTTCAGTCTTCTGGTCTATTTTTAAAACTACATTTAAATATATTTCGTCGGTACATAACATACAGCTTTTCATGTGATTTGTATTAATAAAATTCGCATGAGGACATCAGATCTGTATGGAACGTGTATATTATATTATG
The DNA here is from genome assembly GCA_933534255.1 of Iphiclides podalirius. Lineage (NCBI taxonomy): Eukaryota > Metazoa > Arthropoda > Insecta > Lepidoptera > Papilionidae > Iphiclides > Iphiclides podalirius. Next base: position 14,539,953 of record OW152824.1, on the reverse strand, counting down.
TTTCCTGTCATTTCATAAGGAACTTATGTAAATGTGCCAAATTTGTAATCAATACATTACTATGAGTTGTTCCGAAAAATTGTTTTCATTTTGCATACGTATTTTTAAAGTACTCGTAACAGTGATGAAATTGTTTTAACTTTTTCCAGCCACATTGTCTCTATATTGAAATAAGTTTTTTTTAAAGTACCCGCTTTGATACAATTTTTTTTATAATAAAGTGTAAAATATACTCTACATGCTAATATCTATAATGCTCTGTACTTTGTTTACTTTCTAGGCATTCGATCAGCGTGTTAAATGTTTATACGAAAGTATCAGCACAAACCTACCACCGAAATATAAACAATCCACTTTTACTTTTCACTCTTGAACATTTTATAATAAAAGTAAAAGAAAAGTTTAAGAAATGCTTGAAGTATTTATTTTATCCCTAGAGTTAAGTTAGTTCGCACAAATAATTGTCCCGTGTGGGTATCAAACCAACGACCCCCGGTGCCAAAACTAACGGCTAACCAATGCGCCACTCAGTTATATGTAATTAGCAAATAAGCATACTATTTCATAGAAATTAAGAGTGGGTATCGATTCCGACAGCGGCGACAATATTTTCGTATTTACATATTTTAATACTATTTCATAATTTCTTGAATGATTTTATTTATTTTATTTTAGAATTTTAGGGAAACTAACAGCTAGCACATAAGTAAAGTATGTAAGGGGATTTTCATTTCACGAACAAGGCCTTTTTTTTGGTATCGGGGGGGAAATCTTCAGAATATACCCTGTCATCTTACATGACAGGGTTATGTTGGGTAAGAACCCAACATAACCCTCATAATACTCGGTGGCCACCTTCTGTACGTTTCGAGGAACCCCGGGATCTCCTATGGAACGCAACGGTGTCCCTCGGTACTACGCCTGAGCACGCGTCGGAGAAGGGTAAACCTTTTCCCGATTTCCTCGCCATCTTACAGCAGCTCGAGGCCACTTCGAGCTGCTGCCAATCCTGTCCTCTTTTAGTCGTCTTTCACGACAGATAGGAGATACCTTAGTCCTATTCTATGAGCCTGGAACTACAGGGTTGTCACGAATAAGGCCTAAGCCCACTGGGTCTCATGATGTAAAGTAAAAAAAAAGTAAAGTAACAGCCTATACATGTCCCACTGCTGGGCAAAGGCCTCCTCTATAGAGAGCATAGTCCACCACGCAACCCCACTGCGGATTGGCGGACTTCACATATCTTCGAAATATTTTTTTTTGTTATTATTTCGAAAATATACAGGTTTCCTCACGATGTTTTCCTTCACCGCGGAGCACGTGATAAGTCAGCACTTAAAGTCAAAGACTTCATTGGTGCCGGCACCGGGGATCGAACTCAGGTTGCTCGAGTATATTGAATTAAAGGCGAGCGCCCGGACACTGAGCTATCACGGCTGATGTACGAGTACACAAATCATAACACTGTCTTCTTCTCTGGGGATCAAAACGCACTTTGAAAGGCCTCCGAGGGCATGTGGTGAGCTCAAGCCAAATAACACTATAATACCCCGTCGTTTAGGCAGTACTAGAAGTGGAACCGCTTTAGGGACTCCTCAAGTGTAAACATCCAAGAATGACGATATTTACTTCAGCTGAACCGCCTGTTCTCTTGTCAACTCCTTTTGTAACAAATTTTACTGTGGTAGTGCCATGCAACAGTCTACGTTGACATTGAGCAGTCCCTACATTATCTGTTCGTCCACGGGAATATTATTACTACACGGTGGTTATTACTTAACATCAGGTGAACCGCTAGCTTCGCTTGCCACGTTCTCACATAAAAAAAATATAAAAAAGTGTATTTTCCTCCAAAAATAAGTGTGAACATGTGACCTAGTAGTATAGAACTATATAAATGTCAAATGTCACAGACGTTAAATAATACTGAGGAAGGTGATGAAAGTTCACATTGTTCGTCCAGTGTTGATTGATGACACTACCCATATAGCTAACTAAATACAACTCTTTGTATTTAGACTTTTTTAAGAGCTAGGCGAAACCACAACGTAGCTCACGTTGAAGTCAGAAGGTGCACCCGCCTTTCTAGCTGTTCCCAGCTTACGATTAGGCAGTAAGCGATCGTCATAGTTGTAATTCCAATTGTAAATTTTTTGCAATCCAAAAATTTCCAAAACTTCTTAGAAAAACCATTAAAACGAGCAAAACTTAAGTAAGTTTAAGATAAAAATGCACGTATCTTATGCACAATTTTTACATTTCGGACTATAAATAACACCAAAGTATAAGATCCAGTATAAAGATGTAATAATATATAATGTAAAGAAAGATTTGTTATTTGATTTGTACGCTCATACAAAGATCATCATCAGAAGAAATAAGAAATAAGATAAATAAATATATAATAGAAATAAGCGGCATAATGATCACTGTAGCGCCTTACAAAGTATTTATAGCAATCACTCTTATTCTAAAAAAAATTTTAAAATATTTAAAAATATTCTGTTATAGCATACCTTTTGAAAGGCTTTGTTTTTATTTTAAAAAAAATCAAATTTGTTTAACATATTCGCGAAGAGATCGTACTCATCGCGGATATAACGTTTTTTGTAAAATTTACTTAAATATCTGCATGGTCATTGTTTGAGGAAAGTTGTTTGGTATCTCATTGCGTTTATTATTATATATATTAGCAAGCCTTAAAACTGAGCGCCTTGCTACTTAGAGAGAAAAGAAAATAACATATTCATTTAACCTAAAACAACATGTTGTAATTGTATGCATGTAATTGTAACTAAAACTTACGCAGCCTTCATTCATATCGAGCAGTTACGAAAGCATAGCATTTTAACTTATTGAATAAAACTTAATTTATTTATTAATTTGGGTCCAGAAGCATTCAATATCAACTTATATAATGCATAATGATGATAAACTCGCTGCTACTAACAAGCTAAAAGTAGGTTAGAAGATGCTGGTAGAGACAAAAGATATGTACATATGGAATTATTTAATATTTCTAATTAGGCGCTAACTTATCTACCTTACCTTACTCGCCGAATCACTTTCAAAATAAACAGAAAAGAGGACAGGTTGAAAAAGATATAAATGAAGTAAACAAATTACAATATATCAAAATATGTAGAAAAAGTACGAAAAGATTGTCGCCGCTGTGGGAATCTAACCCACGTCTTCGGCATACGCGGCCTGACGCTCTAGCCACTGGGCTAAACGGCTTTTCGTACTTTTTCTAAAAATTTTAAATTTCTATAAATTTCAATCTTAAGTGCAGAGATTAGCACTATAAAAAATTTAAATTACAATATAGACATAAAAAAATCATATCGATCTTAGCGATCACCCAAACGCGATCGTGACCAAATCGTTTAAGCCAACAAAGGGCTTGGTTTAAATACTGGGGCTTTGCGGCTACCGTAAGATTAGCTTTTGTATTGTCCGTACGATACCCGTTTTTTACGGGTCTGCAGCGAGCGACCCGTATCTGGGCTCATCTCTTAAACCGTTTAACTTGCTATTTACACGGATGATCGCATTAAAGAACGATTCATTGTAACCAAACTCCTTCTATAAATTTAACAGCCGTCACAAGCACCCAAATCTTCGACTTGCGTGTTAGAAAGATGCGTTTTCATTAAAGTTCTTAAGGTATAGTTTAATAAAAAGATTGCTTTTTACGCACTTTACGAATTTAACGCTTGGAGCGTCTGTTGTTATTTCCTTCGCAGCACACAAAAAGTTTCAAATGAAGTTTTACAACGATAATTCGAACGAGAGATGTCGCCTTCGCTATTTGTATATTAAGTTATTATAGTGCAAATCTATGCACTTAAGATAAAAGGTTCAAATTTGTGGAAAAACGGACGAAATGTTTTTCGGCTCCGCGGGAATATTGCGTATTAATCGTCAACACAATTGCCATCAACTCTTAAAAAGAAGAAACAATAAGGAACAACCATTAATTGAGTGTTCGGATATGTTAGCTACTATTTACAACCTTTCTTTCGGTTTATATTTTCAAATTAAGAAATTGCAGAAAGATATCGAATTCGATTATTGAAAAGAAAAAACAGACTTCTTAATAATATCCTGCTTGTTTGTACGTTGGCCCACATTTCACTATTGCATTCTTCTTTTGGTATAGTTTTATTCCTGACTGGTTTTTCCACAGATGGCATAAACTGAAAATATAAAATCATAGATATGTAAAAAAAAGATTCGGAATAGTTAAAGTTTATATGGAAAAAAAGACAAATGAGATCAGAAAGATAATTAAGATTCACTTATAATCAAACAGCCATACAGCTTTAAATTTGCGCGGTGGTACTGTTGTTAAGTTTTTAAATTCGGCGCCGGATGTCGTGGGATGGATTCTCACACGGGACATTATTTGTTTGACCCACAAATAATTGTTTCCCAAGGAAGTTTTGGCGTGATGCAGTTAGCCTGTCGTAATAAACCTACCGAAAGCAAAGAAGCATACATTTTAAATCCACGTAAGAAGTAATTAAGTAAATGTCGGTTAAGTTAATTAACTGGTTGCCTCAACTCTCCATCTCCATTCTCTCCATTCAGTTCTAGTGAGAAGGCTTGAGGCATCACTACAAATGGCGTTGCAAGTCGCCCGGCTCCTTTCGTAATCGCGATACAAATCAATTAGGTATATAAAAATCATTGCAACCGTATCTTTCTTTGTGGTCGACGGTAATCCCTTTATCATTATCGGCCGCAGCTGTCGCCCTTATCATAATTTATTAGCAATTAATCAATTAAGTAATTCCCATAATGTTCGCAACGCTCTTTAGGTATTTGTTACGTCGCACGGGGCAAATTATTTTCTATGTCACATATTGTGCGCACGATGCTTTTTTAGTCAGACGTTAAAGGTCTCCCATGTGGTAGGGCCACGCAATAGTCCTCTCTGTTGCACAAATGGGCAGACCAGCGTGAAGTGTAAGTGTCATACTTCTGCGTTTCAAGTGGTGAGTGAGATAGCCGGGGCCTACTTGGCAACAAAAAGTGGCAACGCATCCACTACCCTACCGCCGGCTCGTTTGCTACCTTCTCCCATAAAAAATGTACATCTACAACTCCTATGAAAATGCCAATCTTCAAAAGTAACTTTAAGTGGACCCCTGTTACCTCACTCACCAAACGAAACTTTCTACGGTTCAACAGTTTCTTCTACGGTTCTTCTATGGAAAAGCTTATCCATTTGTGTAAGAGCAGCTAGTTCGTTTCCATACCAAAATGAATAAAATAAGCGAATTAGTGAAGTATTGTATGGCTCTCACTCTTTTACTCCTTACATGTTAGACAGATTGCTTTTGGCGGATGTTAAATACAGCGTATTAAATACAGTTATAGATAATTAATTAAGTATAATGTACAATATTGCAGTTTACTTTCCAAAATTTAAATTGTTGAGCAATCAAAACAATGTAAGGTTAAGTTTACGTGATTATTGATTGATTTTAAGGAATCTTCCGTTAATATTTGTCTAATTTGTATTTCACCAAATTTAAACGTGATTACGGAATTTAAAAGTAAAGTGACTTTCTTTAAGACACACCGTTTAACACTCCCCGTCTAAAAGTATATTATTCTTAGCTCGAACTCGGACGTTAAGAAAAACCGAGGGCTATTCTCAGTATTCAACCACCTAACCTAAACAGTAGGGTATTATGAAGACGTAAATTATTTCTCGTGCAAACATAAAATAATTATAGAGATTCTCTAAAGCAAAGTGTATAAGACACTCAGTGTGTGTTGCTAAACACAAACAATATTTTGGAAATCCTCTCGGGAACGTCTCAAATTTAGCGTTAACTTAACCGGAGGTTGGACGTACGGACAATGCTGCATTTGTATTATATTGTTAAAATAAAGGCAGTGTCCCGGGGAGCTGTCAAAACAGCAATACAACCTGTCGCGTTCCGATGGACAGCGCAGCGATGCTCAAACATTTCAACTGATAAAGTTTACAAAAGAAAATATATTTCAGGACACATTTTTACACAACGTTTCCTAATCCCAAACTAAGCAACGCTTGTACTATGGGTAACGCTTGTTAGATAACTTATAAACATACTTAAATATATTTTTCTTTTGTAAATAAATACATACTATAATATAACGGTTAAGTATTTTAAGGTTAAAATGATAAATATATGAATATAAATATATCCTTACTATCCTTACTAACATTATAAAGGCGAAAGTTTGTATGTATGGATGGATGTTTGTTACTCTTTCACGCAAGTACTGAATGGATTTTAATGAAACTTTACAATAATATAGCTGATACATCAGAATAAGACATAGGCTATAACTTATATACATATTTTATGTATATCCGTCTTTCTGTCTGAACGTTACGCATTCAGCTTATTCTACGCAGACGTAGTCGCGGGCATTAACATAAAATACCATGATATTATGGTAGTAGGAAATATTTTCAAATCCTAATTTCATTTTAATTCTGACATTTATTTCACTACTAATACTGTACAGAATACACCTGTACTTTTTTTTATACAATGACACACACAAAGGTGTTTTTAATACCTGAACATATTACGCTATTTTATGTGTGTATAAGTTACAACAAACTTTATGGAAGATCAGAGCTTAGAGCAAGCTAACCACCAAACGATATCAAGATTTGTCTACTCATGTTATTTAATTTCCATACAACAAAAGCAGCTGTAAGTAAAATAAATAAATGTTGATGAAAATAAATAATTTTTTTATTTGATAAAAACAAAAAATTTTAACTCGCAATTAATTTTACCGTATTGAATATTCTACATGGCAACACTTGACAATCAACTGGGCGTGACACTTTGAGCGCCAGTGACGAGCTCCTCAATCGTTCATTGATTCGGAAAGGCACGTGGTTTTTTGTGTGGCGAGATGACGTGTCCCGCGCCAATGTCAGCCAGCGTCTCTCATTTCGATTTGTGATGTTTGGTTTCGTCTTGTTATATGTACGTATCAATAATGTGCTCTCTTGTAATCTCCAATTAGCATTATTTTAAAAGATTTTTATTTTTTATTTTTTTTATTTTTCTTAATATATTCAGAGTTTAGAGTATAAGTATATCTGGTTTTAGACACCTACCTATCATAATTTGTATAATGTTCTGATGTTATGTCAGGGTTTGCTGGAAGAAAACTCTTTTTAGGGTTAAGCTCGCCTTTGTACATTATTTGTTTTTGTAATTTTGATTTCTCTTATACTCTATGTACAATAAAGAATAAAGAAAAAAGAAAGATTTGTCCGCAAAGGTGGCTTTACCGTCTACTGTACCTAAATGCAAATAAGTAAGGTAACTGCCTTTATATGTCCCACTGCTGAGCAAAGACCTCCTCTGTACATAGGGTATCAGGGCAAAGTCACCCACTGCGGATTGGTGGACTTCACATACCTTAGAAATTGTTCTTTGTTATTATTCGTGAGTAGCTGCTGCCCGCGACCACGTCCGCGTAGAATAGGCTGAGGGCGTAACATTCAGCCAGAAAGACAGATATACATAAAAATATAAATTATAGCCTATGTCTTATTCTGATGTATAAGCTATATTATTGTAAAGTTCCATTAAAATCTATTCAGTAGATTTTTGCGTGAAAGATTCATACATACATACAAACTTTCGCGTTTATAATATTAGTAAAGATAATGCAGCACTTAAAATTAACAATTTAATTGGTGATTGTAATCAGGTTCCTCAAGTATAGTGAATTAAAAGCCTGTGCCCAGATAATGAGCCATCTTGGCGCTAAATATGAGTATCATCGGATATTCCGAAACTTTTTTATGAGATAAGTTGTCTAGCGAGCAAACGGTTCACCTGATGTGAAGTATTACCGCTGCCCATGGTCTACAACACCTGAGAGCTTGCGACGGTTTAAAAAGTAAGCCCCGGTTACCTTACCAGGTTGCATCTACCAAACGAAACGCGAAAGAATATACTTCCACTATATGCTGGTATCATATCCTCCGTGGGTCTTCCCCGGACGAGCCTGCCCGAACAACAGCAGGAGCCGCTGCGTGGACCTACCATGAACCAGTTGCATCCAAGGAACCTATCTGACCCGAATGGCGAATACGCCAGGCGCAGTAGGCAGGTACACTAACCACTAGGTTAGTGTACCTGCCTCCTGCGCCAAAGGGCGTGGGTTCGATCCCCACTGCTGGAAAAACTTTGTGTGATGAACATGTTTTTCTAGTGTCTGGGTGTTTATATATGTATAATATATATTTATTTACAAAAGAAAAGTATGTTTAGGTATGTTTATCAGCTATCTAGTGTCCACATTACAAGCGTTGCTAAGTTTGGGACTAGAGACGTTGTGTAAAAATTTCTAGGTACTATGGGTGCGTGTATTTTTTTTTTAATGAAACCAGCAGTGAAATCCAGAGCTTACAAGAGAGGTTAGGTTGTTACTAATTAGAATCAACTTGATATTCAATAACACATTCTGTTTCTTTTTTGTCTTGTTTTTAAAACACTGCTTTACAAACATAAATTTCACGTGGACGAACACCCAGATGCGAAACAACTATCTATGGGTCAAACAAATAGTTGTCCCGTGTGGGAATCGAACCCATGACCCCGACGTCGAAGCCAAGGCCTCGGCAACTACGCTACGGTGTCATCGGTCAAATTCTATCTCTGCGATAGTTTTTAGTCAAGTAGGTACATCGATTTTCTCGCCCCTCATGTGGCACACCACTCAGATTCCGTTCCATCGATCTAGTTTCTTCCATCGTCCGGTAAATCATAAAGTTTCATCTTAACTGGGTCAACAGCGTCGATATTCGCAGGCGCACATCGCGAGCAAAGGCACGCTGCACGCTTGACAGCGAGCGGGCGCCACAAGCGATTTCCTGCCTTGTCAGCTATCGGAACAGCTTATCGGTGACGTTTCGCACATTTACATCCGCCCATCCTACGTTTCATTAACGCGGTCACTTATCACCTATAGAGATTCTGTTAGAGATCTACAAAATCCTCTGATATTGGTCGAAAGTGCCTTGTTCCTCTACAGCTTTAAAAATTTCATAATTCGCAGTGACTGTGGAAAGATAAAAGGTTATTGTCAGTGCTATTCTTGTTCCAGCTAAAACTATGAAAAACTTTTGTTTTATACGGGTTATATTAAGAGCTTGCAAACGCCGCGATTTTGTAAAGATGCGTTAAAACTTAAAATATAACATTTATTCGTTAGTGTAAGATATTTCGATAGCGTTAATTTATTATGCATAAGAATGAAGGTCAATCAACGCATTTTCAACTCATCAGATATTGAAGAATTCCATAATCACTTAACAATAGGTGAACTATACCTGGTCTTTACCAACAGTTAATATAAAAAAAAAGATATTACTGATAGAGTTCCCGTACTGAAACCATACCAAAGTTAATTTTACCGAGCACGGTAGTTTACTACTTATTGACTGGCTTCTTATTACTGGTATCCTACAAACAGCAATTTAAATATAAACTTTTTCGTCAGTCTCTTATTTTTTACTTTATTTTTGAAATCAAAAATCTCTACGTAGAGTTCGCTGTAGGACGTATTTGTATGGGGGCTTTAAAAAAAATCGTCCCGAGAATCATGCATTTAGCTCTCGGACCACCAACTGGTAGCGCGTGTCCAACACAATGAGACCCATGGACGAGGAGACCAAACCGAATCTGCCATTAGGTAAAAATAGTTTAAACCGAACCGTGCCTTACCACAACGGTGGAAGGGTGAGAATTGATGATTAGGAAGAAGTACGAGCGCAGACGTAACATTGCGAAATCACCTTGCCACAATGTTCGACATTTCGTTCGTCTCAGAACCGCATCCCTCGGGAATACGCGGCGCAGCGTCTCTATCTTATCTACGGAACAGATATTTGCACTCACCATTTCAAAGTGGAAAATATTTCGAGCGGTTTTTGTGTGCATTCCAGTAGAGTAGCGAGGACCGAATTGCAACTTGACATAGGACTAATATGTTTATGTCACGTACTAGAATTTCTATGATCCTAGGAGATCCCAGAACTACCTTTATCAGGTTGTGCGAGTAACAATGTCTAATAATCTACATACGTACTAATCAAGTAAAACCTGCATTAAATGGTCCTCTCTACGAATGCAATACAGAGGCCACATTACGAGAAGAATGACAGAGCGTAACGACTACACTAACAATAACGTCTACTAATAATAACTAAACGTACACTAATAATAACTAACAGTAACAATACGTCCTACAGCAACTTATTTAACCATAGAGTTTCCGAGAGCAAGAGGACAAGGAACTAGTTTCACCAGGATCATCAGCTCATTAAAGTAGAGGGCCTCAATTATTCCATCGACTGTTTCATTATTGATTCTAGGGTCTGGGTAAGTACCACGATCTCGCAGAAGACCGGCTTAAAGTGGAAGTGCTTTACTTCTGTGTTGTCTGTATTTGGACTGGTGTGTAATAGCCGGAGCCCACTTTATTAAAAAATAGGTTTGCCACTTTATTAAAGGTGGCAACGCATCTGCAACCCTACGGGTGTTGCAATGATATATTAATGAGTGGCGGTTATCACTTTGCATCAGGTGAACTGCCGGCTAGTTAAACACATGACAATGACTTCCATCGACCAGATAATCATAAGACATACATAACCGCGATAACCGCTTGTAACGGATCAACGAAATCGATAGTACCTGTATATTTGGTACCGCAAACCGCATTTCGTTGTCCGCCCTAAGAGCCGGTCAGCACGCGTCTTGCGCCTCGTCACGTCACCAAAAAAACCTCTCAACAGTTGGATCGGGTTACGTTCGTAACCCAAATTGACGTGAGAATTAAAACAACACCGAAAGCGTGGACCGGTTCTGTACAAATACAAATATATCTATATCAATTATACGTAAGCAAAAGGTTGATAATACTGTGTAATACTATGTAAACCCTTTGTACTTTTAAAGATTAACATTTAATGGAAAAGTAAGTTAAATGTATAATCTGAGCATTATAAAGTATCATACTCTACATGTACAAGGAACGTATTTCGAAAGTTTTATAAAATTAAGGATATTTAAGTAATTACTGATTGATACTTACACGAACAAAAATCTGTTGATTATAGAACTTTTTTTGGTGCTTCAATGTACGCAGCAAAGAAGTTTATAGTCAAAGTCAAAGTATAATTATTCAATACAGGCCTAACTTAATCTCTCATTGAACGTCAACAAAAAATCTACCACCGGTTAACTAAACTAGACCTGCACAGAGAAGAACCGGCAAGAAACTCTGCGGTCTTGTTCTTTTTGTTATATTTTTTTTGATGCAATTATACACACTTATTTAGGTATAAAATCAGAAGCAGCCAGGGGTCTTGCAAGTGCAGAGCAAGAGTCATTTCCAAACATTCTTGTCTCTCAATGTATTCTTGGATATTATAGTAGGCCCTTGATTTTTTTTAAAACTAAAACCCGACCTTGTTTCTGTGCAATTTTTTTATTTTGATATTGTCACTCTCACAGTAAATACGAATCTAACGACTCCCAAGCTAAAATCCATCAAGCCGTTCAGGCTCCAAAGCGTGCCAAACAATTATAACTACATAAATATATAAACACACTCTCGAAAAACATAACCCTCCTTCTGGCGCGGTCAGGTAAAAAACACGGAACCGTCCCGAATCAGGTTCACGTCGCGCTCCCGCGGAACCCTAACCGTGAGGCGTTAGTGGACACTCAAGCGCGTCATGTCCCGTCTAATGCGTGCTGATGCCACACTACAAACAATATCGCTTTCACGTACCGACACCGATGCTCCGGCGCCTCCTGGCTCCATCTGCCTGATTCCTGGCGACGGGCCCGAGGGCAGAACTAGTTTTCTCCTCAGCATAAAAAAAAACGAGATCACACTCCTTTTAACTCTAAAGATGAACAGGAAGCTGACGCTGGGTGCTGGTCCCAATTTGGTCCCAGACGTGTCCGATATTGACCTCCCTATATTCTGGACATAGGAATAGTTGTTGCAATAGTAATAAATCTCGGATAACAACTCTGCATCCAGCCAAAAGGCCTTCGCAGACTGCTCATCTTGTTTCACGGCCATGTACTGAACGGAGCTTCAGCGTCTTTACAACAACGTACGTTCGTCCTAACTATTGATGTATGCTGTCGATTACTGTACAGGTTAATTTGAGAATTACTGTTATGCTAAGTTGAAATATTTGGAGTGCCTTTAGGAAAAAAAAAACGAAATATTTGGCAACACCGATGACTCCGTTAGTCTTCCGGAAACAATCAACACATGTTCATATACCGTCAACAAATTCTGTGTCATTATAAAAGCACAGTATCTCAGCTTCTATGCTGATACGGAACATCTGTTGCCTTTCATCTACATATAAGTAACGTAATGATTTCCATGGTTTCGTACCGTATCAGTCGGTACCATACCATACCATTCGGTTTATATACCAATTTGAAATATGTCCTTTTAACAAAGATTACACATCGTTACATATAACATGGTCATACGAAATCAAAACAGTCATGAACGAAAAGGATTAAAAAGAAGAGACCGGAAGCAAACAATAAGACATTTTTCACAACTGTACCACTGTATATGGAATCAAACGTTATTCTGCCCTATAAAGGGCAAATTGTTCACCGGGGCCAGAGTCGCAGCGGCGATCTTGATAAAACCATCGACATTGCATGATCTTTTTTCCCTCCGCGTTTTTTCGTGGCCCCGTGATCCGACGGACTTATTTGTTTATCTCCGTGCCTTGTCAACTGCCTCCACCGCTACATAATTAGAGAGACAAGGGGATTTTTTTTTCGTATTAATTGACCGGCACGGATGTCGGAGAGTTAGTCGATTTTCGACTCTACCGTTCCGAGCTTAAAAATCTAAATCGCACGGGGGTTCACCGCAGTGGCTTTTGACGGGCATCACCCGTGGACGTCCTTTTTCACCCGTTCCGAAATATTATTTTTCGGTGACACTGCCATTTTATAATGTTACCCCGATACGGTCGGGATTTGTTGTTTGCGTATGAGTGAGGTTAATGCAAGAGCGCTGTGATTACGGCGTTGACGTTTCGTGTTTGATATTTTTTTTTACGTCTCTCTACAGGTATAATTAATGCGTGTACAAAGAATTTTAATGCAGCGGTGTTAAAGAGGACACTTTCGATTTATAGTATTTGTCCAATTATAGTTAAATTTGTAGTATACGGTACGTATTTGTGACAATGTTGAAATAAAGATATGATGAGATTATGTATTTTAGTATAGGCTCTATTATAAATATTACTTATATGAATAAAACTGACTTTCACGTTATAGAGTAGGACGGATGGATGTACGTGAGGACGATTTTTTTAGATAAAATGTATATCAGGTACTGTGTTCATTCTTACATTCAATCAATCCTAACTATCCAAGATTTATCCCATTCTATTGAGGCCAAAATAAAGAAACTGTTTAATGCTAACCTTAAAAACATTAGTTGAATGAATATGGATCCTTTATTTATTATATTTAACAGTGTTTGAAGTACTTAGAAAGCGGCTACATGGGAAAGACTTAATAATAGAATAATAGAAACGTGCAAAATTAAATTAAAATTATATTATCTGACGCTAAAGATTATCCTAATCTTATTTCGCAGTCAAAAACAACCAAACAAAAGCAAATTTTAAAGTTTTTTATAGTGCTAATCTCTGCACTTAAGATTGAACATTAAAACATAGAAAAAGTACGAAAAGATTGTCGCCTCTGTGGGAATCGAATCCACGTCTTCGGTATTCGCGGCCTGACGCTTTAGCCACTGAGCTAAACGGCTGATAGCCACAGCGACGAAAATCTTAACGCCTTCTTTCTACATTGTTATTTAGCATTTGAAGCAATGCATTTAATGTTCAAACGAAAGCAATTCATTTAATGTTCAAACGAAAGCAATTCAGATATTAATGGAATCGGCCTCGCAACTGGTGCTAAGTGTACAATAGCATAATTCGTCGTCTACAACTACTGAAAACCGGTCTCCAAGAAAAAAGGTTGTTGTAATACTTTCGATATGAAAAAAAGCCCACTTTTGCATAGCATAAAGCTTTGCAATGCTTTTTTTTTTGTTGTTTTTTAAACATTGCCTTACTGTAGGCTAGCTAACATTAATCTGTTTTATTGGGATGCTTTATTTCACGAGGACAAGCACGCAGATCTGAAACAATTATCAAGTAGGTCAAACGAATAGTTGTCCCGTATGGTAATCGAACACACGACCTCCAGTCCAAGCCAACTTGGCAACTGCGCCACGGAGTCACCACTTTCTTTCACACCACCTTTCATGCTGGGGATGTCTTAAGGCGAATATTAAGCATCAGATCTTGCACCATCACCGTCTCTTCAATAAGTGTCGTCGTTATTAATGCTTCACATGGTGTGATATTGACATGCGGGTTGGTCTACATTTCCTTGGAGCGCGTGTAATTTATCATCCTTATCTCGGCGGCCACAGTAGCTGGGCGTCGTTTTTCTATGCGAGAGTGTGTGTGTTCGCTTGCACTTTGTCTGAATAATCACTAATTGGCAGGCACTAATTGGGTGGTATGAGATACAGAGCTTGGCGTTTGTTTTAATAGATCCCGTTTGAATCGTTTGTTGGATAAACCACGGGGAGTATAGAGTCGTCATAGAGTCACAGTAGAGTCGTGCATGATATCCCTAAACAACAATTTCGAATTCGATTTTATATATAAAAGCTTAAACGTCCAGCTATTATTCTTTTGATGGACCTTTCGAGGGGCCTTTACAAATCCGACGGACTTGAGGTGGCCTGGCCTGAACCTCGGTAGAGGTAAATGGAGCCCACTTTCTTAAAGGCTGTTAACGCATCCGTAATCCCTCGGGTGTTGCAGATATCCACGGGTGGCGGTCTTCACAACTGCTTGGTCACTTGACGATACAAGTTTTCACTTTAAAAAATCATTAATTTGTCATGGTAACAAGAAAACAATGTTGCTTTGTTAGGAAGAACAATAAAACGACGCAATTAATTTGCATTTATCGACTTTCGTGGTTCAAAATACAACTCCCTATTGTTAAAATGATATGATTATAATATTGAATTATACTAAAGTATTTATGTGCTGCAATCAATCGTAATCATTCCCAGCGAGTCGAAAATAGTCTTATACGAATTGTGATATTCACGGGTGCGTACATAAATATAAGAAATCATTAACTGATATCAGATAGTCGCCGATTTGAACGTCGAGAGTGCCGTCTTGGGAAATACGCGCCACTATCTAATCGCCTACGTCAATCGCGCCCATTGTTTATTTTCGTTTATTGACAACAGTGTTTGATCGCCTCATAGCTCAGTGGTTAGAATATCCAGCTAAAGAAATACAATATAGATTCTCGTCGATGCAGATTTTATTCGAATTAAGCACGGTCAATTTTAACAGACACACGCTCACGGGGAAGAAAGTTCTAGTTAATAGTTTGTAATTCTTTCCGTTGTGGATCATTAAGTAGTATGTTTTAAATGTTATGTGGATTAACTAAATATCAGTTAATCAATTATACATGATAAGTAAATCGTTGAGGGAGAGTCATGTAATGAGACTAGAATGGCCGATTCTATTAACGCTTGCAAATCTAGATAGACTCTTCTTGTTCACATTAATTAAATTATATGTGTAACAGACCCCATGCCCAAGAAACTTTTTCATGTATCCATGACTAAAACTAAATGTTTCTAATACTTTTTAATAACCGTGTTTGTCAAAGTTTTAACAATAATTTTAATCATATTTCATTTAAGTAAACTACCTAAGTTTTAGATCAAATGTTCTTCAGAGCTTTTGTAATAATTAGTTTTATTGTAATGTATTCATTTATTGATTACAATGAATTTACTTTTGGTGGAAACTTTACTGGCTTAGAGATTTAAACTGTATTTTTTATTTTTTTAGTTTATTATATAGCTTTTTGTTTTCCTTGAAAAAATAAATAAATAAATAAAACACAAGCACACTATACAACTTGACGAGGCAATTGTTACTAGTGTCAGTCACCATAACCTGAACAAACTTGTGAGCCGAAAAATGTGTCATTCGGCCAAGTTTCCCGTTTCTATAAGCCTCTAAACTCCTAAATCTTATGTCTAAATCTTATCTCCAAAAAGTTTCACGATACAGTCGGTAGAATCGCAGCCAACGCCTCACCGGGCACCGGACCCCAAACTATAGCGACGAAACAATTCACGAAGCACTAACGCCTTGTACAACGTTCCCAATTTAGTGATAAAACAAAATAATCGTGTTAACGTAACGTGCGATAAGGCGCCACTACGACACGTTATCAGTGGAAGCTCAAGATTTAACAACACGTTCCCGCCACAATCTTATCCGGTGCCGCCGAAAATTTAATCGGGCTATATTAATCCGAACAAAGATACGTTGTGTCGTTTAATACGCTATTATTATAAACTTTCTGCTATTCGCAATATCAAAGTTCTATGCAAATCATTGGGAAATTTGATTTTTACAGTGCTTATCTCCTCACCTAAGGTGGAACATTAAAACTTGTAGAAAAAGGACGAAAATTCTCTGGTCGCACTGTTAGCTTAGCGCGTTCGATTCCAGCAGAGATGAGAGACTTTTCGACCATTTTTCTATAAATCATTAGGAATTTTGAATTGAATTTTCTCCGATTTAATAACTAGCAGTCAATACCATAATATCAGAGAGTCATGTTTATACAAAAGAGACGACACGTTATGTTAAAATAACGTATAATTGAATAATGTTACATGTACGTTAAATTACGTCAAAGTTTAGGTTAAAATTACGTGTAATTATATGTAATTAATTAAAAAAAATAGTTATATGTAACTATATGATCAATTACTCAAATTCATATTTATACGAGTTTGAACCAATTTAAAAGTACTCTTTCAGTGAATGAAATATTGCTTTTAATTTAGTATTTATTCACGGTGGTAGGGCCACGCAGCAGCCTCGGCTGTTGCACGAATGGGCAGGCTCGTTCGGGTAAGTACCATGACCTCACAGAAGACCGGCGTAAAGTGGATGTAATACTTTCGCGTTTCGTCAGGCGAGTGAGTTGGCCGGAGTCCATATTTCAAAAGTTTGTCAACGCATCTGCATCCCTCGGGTGTAGCAGACGTCCATGAGCGGCGGTATTCACTTAACATCGGGTGAACCTTTTGCTCGCTTGACAACTTTTAACATAAAAAATATATTTAGTATACTCGAGTAAACTGAGTTCAAATTTCGGTATCATCACTTAGTTATTCCCAACCCTTGAGGATTTAACAATATTTCTCGGAATATGAACAGACTGCAAGGTGGAATAGGAAGTTCATTTAGATAAATTAGCTAAGAATTTGAAGGCTGCCGTTTTAGCCATAAGGAAGGTCAGGCAGCTAACAAACGAGGCGACAGCTAAAGTGTAATTAATTATTAATTTAAAGTGTATTATGCTTATTTTCACAGAATGCTGTAAAATTAAGCATGTCGTATGTTAAACCCATCTGCAACCCCAAGGGTTGCAAATGTCAATGGGCGGTGGTTATCACTTAACATCAGATAAACCGCCAGTTCATTTGCCACCTATTCACATAAAAAATAATTGTAGAAAAAACGTGTCCTGTACGTATCTTAATTGTTTTTACGAATTTTGTAATGTTAATAACATAATATTGCTAACTTAGTTTATTACGCTTATTTTCACAGCATTATTTGTTACGTCGCATGATGTTTTGCTTCGGGGTTCCGAAGTAAACAGTTTTACTTTAGACACAAAATTTCTATTTCAGAAGCAAGCGATACGGGCTGTCTATGGCTTGGGTCCACGTGAGTCACTACGGCATATCTTCAAGCAAGATTACTCAGATTGCTCTAGTATCATCACTACACAGTATAAAATAAAGTCGTCCCGCTGTCTGTCTGTCCCTATATATGCTTAGATCTTTAAAACTACGCGACGGATTTTGATGCAGTTCTCTTTAATAGATAGAGTGCTCCAAGAGAAAGTTTTATATGGTTCTAATGCGATGTCCAAAACAAACTTTCTGCATTGCACAAAATTGTATTAAATAAAAGAGAGCAGTTAGACACTGAGCTATTACGGCTAACGAGCCATTATAGTTCAATGTATATAAAGAGAAGTCATATCAGTCCTCGCTGTCATAAATCGAACTACAACCTCGCAATCTGGAGTCCACTGCTATTGAAAAAAAAAGAAGCATTTATTTGGCACATAAAAAAAATACAATAGATACTAAAAACTAAATACCTATAATTAAAATTAATCAAAATGGTCACTGCTCAACTTCATATCACGAAGAATACCTTCCTGGTTGCTGATTGCAACCTTGCTGGTTTTCAGTGGAACCTTGGGGGGTCTTTCCCCCCAAGGTTCCACGTAACATTCCTAAAGAATTTATATGGGATCCAATAAAATTTACAAAAAACAACAAGAATATTTGACTAAAAATAACAAACGTTACACATAAAGGATAAAATTATTTTAAAACATATTGCTTATTTTACCTGCCATGTTTGTGTTCTGCGTGATAAAAAAAAAGAAGATTTTGTTGTTATGTCATGACATAGAGCGAGAAAGTGTATTTGTGTTCGTATTAATTAAGAAAGAAAGTCTTAAGTGCAGGACTTCTGTTTATTGTTTAGTTTTTAGTCTCTTGTTAATTGTTTTAGTTGAAATTTAATGAGTTTATGGAATTTATGAGTCTTATGGGGGGGTGGGAGACCGTTCCAGCACTTAGTGGCAGCAAAATGAAAGCTGCCTCTAAAGACAGCCGTACGGTACTGCGGGCAAATTTGTCTAGGTGCTGTGAGAATTACACAGGGTGTAGGGAATTACTCCACACTACCCTGTATACAACCTAACCAGCCAGAATATCGGCCGTCGAGAGTGTTGCGAAGAAATCCTCACGTTGGGTACACAGCTAGAAATATCTCCCGGTCGGTCCCCAGGGTTGGTGTGAAGGTAAATTTAACGTAGCGAAGTTTGTCCAGCGTAACAAGACGGATGGGCCCGGCGAGTGACTCCCAGGGGAGGAGGCAGGGCTTATAAAAAATGAACAGCGACCAGTTTGCATTGTGACCGCTGCACAGGTTGTGTGAGACTATAAGGAACTTCTTTGATAAATCGTGTAGAAACTTTATTTATTTATTTACTTATCAGTGACCCAACAGCATTACAGTTTTCATAAGTTGTGCATAACGTTTTATAGTGCATTTGTGAGCTAATTGAGGATTACAAAAACAAGTAGGTTAGGTTTACATTAGTGTTTTATAACGAATATTTGCGGTGGTGTAATTAAAAAATTAAGCTTAGTGAAATGGAATGAAATGAGATAAAATTTAACTCACGTCGAATATTAAATTAATTAATTTAAATTAACTAAATTGTTTCCCAAAACAAATGGAGTTGGTTATTTGTGCGTGTAAGTGAATTTGTGTTATAAATGTTTATGCGCACTTTGTTTATTAATCTGTTTTATGAGATGTTCTTCGGACGATGAAAATTGTTCAGATCGTTAGAATATTTGTTGTATTAATAAGGCAGTACCTGGAGGACCGAGCATCGCTCAGTTTTTTTTTTGGTAAATCATATATTTTGGAAATAAAAAAAATAAAAAATAAAGAAAATGATCTGGTATAGAAAAAAAGGGTGTAAATGAACGTGATAAGAGCCGCGGCCGTCTGTTTTGGGCCCGCCCGATTACCGACCGAGCTATTATAACACTTTTTCTTGCGGCGAAATTTACAGTTATATTCGAATGATATTTTTAATTCCCTGAAAACAGGGATAAAAGGACATTTTCTAAAAATGAAACCTAGCTAGATCGATTTTTCGCCCCCGAATCTACATACATACTAAATTTCATGAAAATCGCTGGAGTCGTTTCCGAGAATATATGTATTTTATGTGGTCAGTGATAGAATGATTTAAAAAAATAATTTATTTAATATTGTTCACACATAAACTTATTTATAACTTTTAATACTATAAAATAACACTTGAAATAGAATTGACAGAGCAAAGGCGAAACAGTTTTTGTAATCCTTTTTATTATGAATAAAGCGTTAATAAATTGTCAAATGAAATTCATAAAAATTTAGTTACAAAGATCGAAATATTGGTGTCCTTATATGCTCTACATGTAAGTTTATAGAATCAGACTGTTAACTCAAGTGCAAAGTATAGATATAAACTTTTTCTACTCGACACAAAATATCCCACAGTATTTTCAATTAAGCCCATCATTATTATTTGAAAATAAAAGTGACCAGAAGTTTGCATATACTTTTACTGGCTTTCGATCATTTAATTTTTACCGACTTGCGATATTGTTTCACTAAACTTTCACAGAAAATACGGTCATTCTCAAAATGCTTCCTGCGAGGAATTCTAAATTGTGGATGTTTCTGTTAATCGACGTCAACTGCGTAGGTAATTGTCAACATTAATATATGTACGGAACTCTTCTAGGTATTTCCGACACTTTTACAGACACTTTTATTACTAGTGCTCGGTATTTTACAGACACTTTTTCTAGTACGAGTGCTCATAAAATCCCCTTAAAAAAAAGGTCTCGTGGTCAAGTCTCGTATTGCGCAAAGACCTTGAAACCGTGTTTCATTTGCGTTCACGTGTTAACGTGTTCGAAATATCTGCATGATTGTCACGTCAAAGGATAATTTGCAATTGATTTTTAAAATAATTATGTTGTAAGTAATGATCTGTAAGCTGCATCATTTAATAATTAAAATTTTGACCTTACTTGTTACTCGAAAAAAAAAAACACCTGCTCGTTTTTACGAATTTTGTAATGTTAATAAACTCAGTCCGTCCTGAGATCATGAATTCTGTAAAGTATTCGAAATATCGAGAATTAAGTTTAAGTTAATGCTTTGTGATTCGTAAAAAAAAGTTTCATTTATTAACCTAGAGTTAGAAGTTAGATTGAAAGTCGGTACTTGATAGGCTAAGTACTATGCAATATTAATAAACACAACATTCATTCATTTCATTTATCATGTTTTTTTAAGTAATAAATAAATCTGAATGAATCGGTGAATCTTTATATATTGATGAAAGACAAGAGCATTCTTCTAATTATTTCTCATGCATAGGTAATAATCTAACTTATTTTTTATTATATTATATTTTACAGATTATACATATCTATAATAAATTACTATGTTACGATATAGTAACTGATATTTCGAGGAATCACAACACGGTTCGTCGACAATGTCTGAGGAAATTGAACGTAAAAGGTCTATAAATTACTTGCTTTTTATTCGTTCCCAATGATCTCTACGCTTAGAATCTTCTCACGGCCGTAGATTACTCCGCATTAGCCGCGTCTAGGATTTTATGACGAGTCAAAGACACCGCCAGATAAGGCCGCGTGATAGCGGCGGAAAATATTTGTCAATTGAATCCTTTAAAACAATAGGCGCTTTGTGCACTCTAAGCCCACCGGGAAGTAAGCGAGAGTATTGTCGCCTGTATGTACAGATTTCACAAATAGTATCAGAACGACTACGTTCTTTACTGAAATCTGTCAATTTGTTCATTTAATATATCGGATCATTGCAACATGTTGTTTATAGGAAATTTTTGCACATGCAGTTTACTATGTATTGGGCGTTTTGTAACAGAGTAGAAAAAACAAAATATTCTGAATCGTGAGTTTTCAATGATCGTCTTTTAATTGGTTTTTCTGTCCCTAAGTAAGAGAAGGCGTACACAAAAGTATATAGACCTAAAAGGTATTATGTTTGTAAAACGACACACAACCGATGTGCATGTTAGGATTTATGGGAGTGGACGCAGCGATACTTTAAGGAACGTGGAAAAGCAATAATTTTTATCGTTGAATGATATAATGACTATAAATAAACCCCTACGAGTGAAATTATACGCCCTAGAGCTAAAGTATGTAGTACAAAAAAATCATAACCTGATGATCTTCCAATGTCAAACGCCCTAGCAAAGGCATATTTTTCAAGACTTTACTGTAGTTTTAAAACATTTAGAAAAAGTACGAAAAGATTGTCGCCGAATTGTGGGAATCGAACCCACGTCTTCGGCCTTCGCGGCCTGACGCTCTAGCCACTGAGCTTAACGGCTGATAGCCACAGCGACGAAAATCTTAACGCCTTCCTTCTACATTGTTATTTAGCATTTGAAGCAATGCTTGACGCATCTATTGTTATATCCTTTCCAGCATACAAATAATTTCGAATATCGTTTAATGTTCAATCTTAAGTGCAGAGATTAGCACTATATAACTTTAAAAATTTACTGTAGTTGTCAAAACAATGTCATCTACTTAATAACTCCATACACAATACAGCATTGATTCAAATAAGTTAGACATCGAAAGGCATATTTGAACCCGCACAAGTCAACCACCTGACAAATGTTACATCAATCACAGGCATTTTATTGCGGAACTTCCGCTGAGCCTTTCGAACGATTTGTATTTCGAACCGCTTCCGTCAACTATCAGCCCCCAAACGGTTAAGCCTTGAGCTGTCAACGGTGACAGCTGTCAAATTTGGCAGTTGTTAAGTTGACAGCGGCGTGATGGAGCGCCGAGTGATTAATTGGCGCGCGGCTAATTTGTTTAACGTCTACGTCTAGCACGTCTTGTTAATATGCGCCGAGCGGCTGTCAAAAGGTTAATCGCAAGATTGAATCACTGTTACGTCACTGACAGCCACACGCAGAGACGTCAATAAGCACTAAACTAGATTTAATCTTGTTAGAATTTGACTTGCGAAATTGAGTATTAGCGAATTATATTAATATTACGCTAATTTAGATAAATAAACGTATTTTTTGCAGGTTGCGCTATTGTGAAAAACACTGAGTTCGGCCGCGGGTAATCAAAAAATCAGTTTATCTGGGTAATATTCGAAAGTTTGATTCACTAACTGGAAGACAAACAGTCAATTTATGTATGTAACACTGGACCATACCGCATTTTTCGGCCCATAATTGCTAATTAAATTAAACAGTGTTCTTTTGAAATTGAGGACAAATCTGAAATATTATTATAATATTCCAATTATTGGCGGCATTAAGTGAGTGCGGTCTGTTTGCCGTATAAGCCACACACAATTGTGTGCGTAAAATGTGTGACGTGTTAAATATTTTTTTATTCTTCTTTTTTTTCTTTTTACTATGTATTTTTTATGTTTATGGTTTAAATGTACATATGGCGTATTTGAGCAATAAATGTTTCTTTTTTCTTTCTTTCTTTATTAACGGTAATAACCTTGACCTTCCAATACGTTTAAATTAATAATCAGCAAAATATTCTAAATGTAGCGAGCCACATCTATAGCTTATATACTTATAAAGAAACTGAATTGTCTATCTATGAATACAAAATAAATGCCAAAATTTTTAAAAAAGTTAATGGTAAATTACTGTTTTTTTTTTATGATCCTAGGTTTCACTTCATTCAGGGTCCAGAAGATATGAATATAATTATTTTATGATTAAATTTAGTTCTTCATTTAATTTCGTTACTAAGCACTTGGAGGTGAGGTCGCGGGCATAAGCTAGTGAAAAATTTATAAATAAAGAATAGATTTTTAGTATTTTTTTTCTTAATAATCAAGGGAGGGAACAGATTTCAGAAATGCCTGTTAAATTTCTACTTCAGAATTCAGGTACTATTTGTATATTTTACTGTGTGTTCTATAAAAAATTTTTATTGCAAATCTTCGTCGATGTAACAAGCGGTCTATCTGATTTTAAATGAATTCCACACCCCAAGAATATCTTCAGCGCCTGAAGAGTTGCAGATTTGAACCTTGAAAAGAGGCGTCGATTACCTCGCTCACGAAACGCGATAGTATAACACTTAGCCGTCACGCCAGCCTTCTTGAAGGTGATAATCTCTTGCCATCATGCACTGCAATTGCTTCTAACCAGTAACCATGGCAACGACGTCGTCATTGCTCTGAGAAGATAACCAGCCGACAGGCACCGGTCACTTAGTGTCGAGATGAAAATAAAAATCAACGCATCGAAGAAATGCGGGCTTATCGCGACAGGCTCAGACGTCCGACGTCTTCATACCCGCACCGAGAACAATGGGGCCATCTTGTGAGACGCCATTAGTGCGCGTTCGATGCGAAAATCAACTTTCCGTTCGATAGGATAAAGCTGGAATTCGACCGTTCGCGAGACATCGATTCAAGGAGGTATAAATTAACGCGCAACCAAAGCATACCTACTCGTATAGCTGAGTGTAAAGAGTTTAAATTCGCATACGTATCAAATGCAACTTTAATTACTAAAAGGACTATAAGACAGGGAGGCTATTGATCAAAAGTATACTGTAAAATCAAAAGGATTCGGTACAAATTCGAATGCTGCGATCGTCGAAAAGGTTATTAGGTGTCCGCGCGAGCATATCATAGTGTTGTGACGCACCGTTTGATTAATAATGGTGCGGGCTTGTACGTCGAGTTGATTTTTTCTCATCTCTCTTTGGAAATGTTGATATCATAACGTGTTACGCTTTTAAGGCGGGTTTGTTGGGATTTTTTGTCGCGGGCGCGCATTAACCGATTATTATTGTTAATTATAGGACGCGTGGGCGCGGCGGCCGCTTCCGTCGCGACGGCAGACGGCGTATACGGGTACAAATACGCGTTTGTATGTTTGTCTTAAAAGGTGAAATTGTCAAACAAAGTTAGATGTAATAAAAATCCACCCACACCACCTCGATGTCCAGCGTTCCACAACAGCGCGATTTTCAAGGCATTTCCTGCCTCGCACAACCACTCTGTGGAACCAGTTGCCGGTGGTCTTTCCGAACCGTTACGACCTAGGAACCTTCAAGAAGAGAGCATACTCTTTCCTAAAAGGCAACACATTTGCAAGCCCTCCGGTGTTGAAGATGTTCATGGGCGGCGGTGACCACTTACCAGTTCAGCCTTCTGCTCGTTCACCCCTTTTTTCCATAAAAAAATGTGAGTCACCAGTTTGCAAATTTCGGTTCGTTTTCTTTATTCTCTCATATTGTCATCGCGACCTGAACAGACTTTGCC
This sequence comes from Iphiclides podalirius, assembly GCA_933534255.1. Lineage (NCBI taxonomy): Eukaryota > Metazoa > Arthropoda > Insecta > Lepidoptera > Papilionidae > Iphiclides > Iphiclides podalirius. The sequence goes on along the minus strand of OW152824.1, from coordinate 14,514,776 downwards.
ATTTCAGATTTTACTGTGGTGCCAATTTAGAATTTCTTATAGCATCTACCATTTGCATGGTCGGGTGGGTCATTAAAATAGTGATGTGTTTTTTTTTACACATCAATATAAATTGATTCGTGCTACTGAGCAACAAAGACAAAATTTGCGATTATCGAAGTATTTTTTTTTGATAAAAGTCGATCTTTACCGCCGTCACCGCAATTTTATTTAAAGGAAATATACCTCGAACTCCTGAAGGTTTAGACAAAAAAGAAAACACTAACGTTTCGTCGAATCTTCTATACATAATATTTATAGAAGATTCGATGAAACGTTAGTGTCTTAATAGACAAAAGAAGTATGGCAGCCTACATCTGGTTAAAATATAAGTCTTCAGACCATTCTGATTTGAACCTATTACCCAGATTGAGAACGTCGCAATCTCGGCGCGAATTTGTCGTTTCCTGTTTTCGAATTTTTCTCCGTAACATAGTAAACAGCTAATTGCCAAGTTAAGTTTGGCTTTCGTTACCTTTAAATTGTCGACATAAATTAAATGGAAATGTAACCCTTCACCGGCCTTTCGCTCCCCTCACCATTAATCATTACCTCATAACGACAGCTTCCGTTGCTGCGCGCGACAGAGAAGGCAACATGCGGCGGACATGGGAGCGAGCGGGAGCGAATCAGGCACTCGACAACTTAATTGAATACAACCCACTGAAGTAGGGACAAGCGGAGTCGATAAGATCGTTATCGATGAAAAAAAGGGTAAGACTAATTGCACCTCCTTTCTACGATTTTAATTGTGTAAAATATAAATCGTCGTACGCGTGACGGAAGACCCTTCGAAGTTCGCGATAATTAAAACTATACGCGAATGTATTACATACGCTACCTCATATACCTGATGTTATATTGAATACTAGCTGCTGCCCGCGACTACGTGTGCGTAGAATAGGCTGAAGGCGTAACATTCAGATGTAAAGACAGATATACATAAAAATATGTTTATAGAGCATATGTGTTATTCTTATGTATAAGCTATATTATTGTAGAGTTTCATTAAAATCCATTCGGTAGTATTTGCGTGAAAGAGTAACAAACATCCATCCATACATACAGCCATTATAATATTAGTAAGGAAGTAAGGACTAGCGGACCGCCCCGGCTTCGCACGGCTGCAATGTATTATACATACAGCGGGACGACTTTGTTTTATACTATGTAGTAAAGCTGTTGGCTGTATACTTTAAATACTTGTCTGCAAAAAAATGGATGCGATTCAGTTCTTTCATTAGACAGGTGGCAGTCAATTTAGCGACTGACCTGATGATAAATGATCCATAATAATTGAGGTAAAACATGAGTTTCATACTTGAGTGTGAAATATTCTTTTTGCACATTGTGAATACCTTGTTGCCAAAGAATTAGACATACATGTATATATAGTAAATGCGCTGGATAAGCATCTCCTTTGAAGACTCAGGTAGTCGTGATATAATCACAAATGGCTACTTTGGAATGAGTTTTGTAAATTAGTCATTTTTAATACCTCCAGTGTTTTGAACAGGACTGCAACAAATAGCTAGTGAGGCCACGCAAGATCCTTCGCTGTTGCACAAATGGGAAGGTTCGTCCGGGAAAGTACCACGATCTCACCAAAAACTGACGTGACGTAAAGTGCAATAGATATATTTATGCGTTTCGTTTGGTGAGTGAAGTAGCCGGGGTTCACTTTATTAAAAGGTGGCAATCAAAATCAATCAAAATTAAAAATATATTTATTCACATAGACGCTTGCGCACGAAATGTCAAAAATTTTACATAAAAATTAATATGTTCGTAAGTTACCAATGCATCTGCATCCCTGCGGGTTTTGGAAATCTCCATCGGCGGTGGTTATCATTTAACATGAGATGTGTCTCCAGCTCGCTTGCCATATTCTAACATAAAAGATACGAATAATGATAAAAGTTTCTAAGCTTTTTACAGGTAAACGCATTGTTATAGACAACAGCTTACGCGTATTATATGATTGAAACTGTAATTGTAATGATATCACGTCCATGAAAATAAATTAAGTACACTTTGTAATTCGACTGGTTACAAAGCGTTATGAATAATATTTCCAAATAGAAACAATACATATTTAAATGAGGTTGGATAAGGTTTTTAATTTGCTAACCTAAAAGAGAGTTAAAAAGCGCGACTTTTCAGCACAATTTTAAACATTCGTAAAATTTTTCTCATCAAAACTAGGGTTACATCGATACAAGAATAAACAGTGGTGGACAGCCCTAATGGCATTTGTACAATCGCTATCTGTCCCGCCTCGGACATTAACACGTCTCACCTCATTAAAATATCAATAACAATGCCATCCGCGGTGTGGTGTCATTCGAAAATGAGCATTAAATCCATATGATAGTGGCTAATTTGCATCCAAACCTTCATTCGTCCGTGGGTCGGCAATGAGACAACGATCCTCACCCGCGCCTTACCAAGAAGTTTCTTTAGCGATGTCCATTGCTATAAAGCAACTACTATGTCTATCGATATTGATATTCGGAAGGGAATAGTACTTGGTAGTCAACCGCCCGGTTTCTGAAACACTGATCATCGTAGATGTCAACTAATCAGCTGTCAAATGGCTTTTCAAACTTCATTTCAGTTGCCAAAAGGAGGGTATACTCTCTGAATTGACCAGAAAGATCTTTTTAATTATCAGAATGATCAATTCAAAGAGTTTAACACTCTTTGGCAACTCAAATGACTACTGAAAAGCCATTTGAAGCCAGATTATCGTCGAGCCGGGAAATACATCATCTGTGAAAATGTCAACTGTCTAATTATCACGGTTCATAAGATACAGCCTGGTGACAGACAGACAGACAGACAGCGGAATCTTAGTAAAAGGGTCCCGTTCTACCGTTTGGGTACGGAACCCTAAAAACCACAAAGTACTCCAGCGTGCATATCAATATAAAATAAACTAAACACATGAGTTTTCCATCCAATCGTATGATTAAAACTGTTATTCGATGTTTAACTCTCGCCTAAAACAAGTCTGATCTCTTTACTTTGCCAATATAGTCAGTGTTGATTCAACCACAGATGACGTTAGTTGTTTTATATAGTGGGATGTTTCGAAATTTGAAAAAAAAATGCGTAGTAGTAAAAGACGGATACGACGTCAAGAAGAACCTTCAAGGAACCCTCAAGAACAGAGCCTACTTGTAAGGCCGGCAACGCTATTGTGATCCCTCCGATGTTGCGAGTGTCCATGGCTTCCAAAGCGACGTGTACTGTCCTGACTCGTGGAAAAAATTTATACTAAGAGTTGTAACAAAGAAAAGGAAATCTTATAAGTTGGCTATCGTTAATTTATAGACAATATATGAAATTGTAATTATTATTTTTTTCTCTTATATTCTTTTAGTACTTTTAAATATATTGTCTTGTGAGAAAAAGAGTATAGGTAACTATATGGTATGTCCCATGAGCAAGGTAGGATTTTGAAAAAAGAAGCAGCATACTTGGGAGTCCGTTCATACTTGACTTTGTGCCTGTTGCCATGCCATTCTGATGTTCTTAGGATTTTCATCCCAGTGACGTGTCCATTAGCCATCTTTATAGGTTACCTGCAACGCCATGTAGGCTTTTTTATTAGATTCAGCCTTTAATTATTTATAATACTAAAAAATAGTTGTGTAATAATAAAGATACATACCGTCTGTATATATGATAATGGAACCTAATATTTAATAAGCAATCAATAGCTTGTCTTATCTCCATATGCGGTACATTTATTTATTTATTATATTTTCTTTGTAGTTATTATTATTTTTACTGTTTTTATGTCTTTATATATACATCGTATTACATTTTATGATAGAACTATACATAATTTCTACACGGTAATATAAAATAGAATTTAATTTTCTTTTAGAAGGACTGCATGTACGAGAGATTATGCGCCATCCGCCATATTGTTAATGGTTGTGATAGTGAATTATTGTTAATATTGTAAAGCCTTTATTTTGTTGTATAATTAATTTTAATAAGTTAAATATTGGTATTAGTATTACTTTGCTGTGTATGGGTCAGTAAGGCATCGAAGTATAATGAAGCTAGAAGGCTAGCACTGAAAATCAGCGCTGTGTTGGGGCCTCGTCTTCCGGCATAGCATAATGCTGAGCTGCTAACCTAATTTACCGGAATAGGGCGTAGAATATTTTTGGTTTGCTAAAGTTCTTTATCATTTGTTTCATATTTTAACTATGCATTAATTTTGCTTTACTGAGTTATTTATAATTTTTTTTTTATTTCTTTTATTTGTTGTTAATATTAGTTTTTTTTTCTCTTTTATCGTGTGCGTCCTTTTTTGGTAAATAAATGGATTTTCTTTCTTTCTTTCTTATCTACTCACATCATCACAACCCACAGCCCTATATTTTTTTATATAAAGTATAAAAAAGTAAAGTAACAGGTTATACCTCCTATTGCTGGGCAAATGCCTCCGCTGTGCAGAGGGTATCGGGGCATGGTCCACCACGCGGCCCCACTGCGGATTGGCGGACTTCACATGTCTTCTAATGTCTCTTTTTTCTGCTTTGAGCACGTATTAATTTGCACTTAAAATGAACAATTTCATTGGTGCCGGCACCGGGGATCGAACTCAGGTTGCCGAGTATCGTATCCTTTAAACGAGCAATTCTTGTATCTAATATATAAAATTCTCGTGTCACGGGGTTCGAACTTGAACTCCTCCGAAACGGCTTGACCGATTTTTAACAAATTTAATATGCGTATTCAGTAGGTCTGAGAATCGGCCAACATCTATTTTTCATCCCCCTAAATGTTAAGGATAGTCCACCCCAAAATTTTTTTTTTATTTTTTAGGCAAAATTTTTTGTTTTTATTTTTTTATGACACAGCATACAAAAATACATACAACCTAAAATTTTCACCCCTCTACGCAGACGTAGTCGCGGGCAGCAGCTAGTATATACATATAATCGGAATCTCGGAAACGGCTCTAGCGATTTTTATGAAATTTTGTATGTGCGTAGATTCGGGGGCGAAAAATCGATCTAGTTAGGTTTCATTTTTAGAAAATGTCGTTTTATCCCTATTTTGAGGGAATGAAAAACATCATTTGAATATGACAGTAAATTTCGCCGCAAAAAAAATGTTATAATAGCTCGGTCGGTAATCGGGCGGCCCCAAAACAAACGGCCGCGGTTTGTAACACGATCATTTACACTTTTTATTTTACTTATTTTTCCATACCAGATCATTTTCTTTATTTTTTTTTATTTCCAAAATACATGATTTATCAAAAACGGTCCTCCAGGTACTATTGAATTAAAGGCGAGCGCTCGGACAATGCGCTATCACGGCTCTCATATAAAATATACATAGAGAATTTGCAAAACGTTGAAAAAAAAAAAAAAGAAAAAGAACGCGGTGATTTTTAGACGGACGTGTTGAGAATGAAACAAAAAAATAACTATCTGTATAATAGAAAGAATGAATTTCTATGTTCAGTTGATGGATGTGAGTAAACGGGAGATGTCAAGATCGAGCAAAGTGGGGAACTATTGTCTCTTGCCTTTCCCCACGGGACAGGAAAAAGAGACGAGAGATCAGTAGAAGGTATGATATTCCGTTAATCGTATTCGGATCGTGCTCCGTGGCAGTCTTTGGTGGAGGCCTGTGTTCAGCAATTGACTCAAACAGGCTGAAATTATGATCATGATATTCCGAAAAGATGACACTAGATAAACTAAATTGGGAATTTATCACAGTATCAAATACTTACAAAAAATACTAACTCTTAAATTAATTTTAAAACTTTTTGGTTACTTGTAATTTAGTATCACAACTACTTGCATCAACCTTGAAATCTACGCGTCCAATAATCTGTTTAATCCTATACTAGCTTTCCGCCCGCGGATTCGCTCGCGTTTAAGCCCTTAAATAAATATCTTTCAACCCTTTACGACACTTTCTTCCAATAAAAAATAGCCTATGACCTTTTTCAGGCTCTAGACTGTGTACAAAATGTCATTTAAATTGGGTTAGTAGTTTTGAAGTGAAAGCGAGACAGACAGACAGCGTTATTTTCGCATTTATAATTTTTTTTATGCGAAAAGTTGTCAAACGAGCAGACGGTTCACCTGATGTTAAGTGAATACCGCCGCTAATGGACATCTGCCACACCCGAGGGTTACAGATGCGTTGACAACCTTTTGAAAATTGGGCTCCGGCTACCTCACTCACCAGACGAAACGCGAAAGTATTTGTCATACTTCCACTTTACGCTGGTCTTACTCTCTTTACGCTGGACGGGCCTGCCCATTCGTGCAACAGCTGAGGCTGCTGCGTGGCCCTACTGTAACATAATATGGAAGTATGTTTTGGAGATATTCTTGGGGATAGTGTATGGTATTATTTTTTTCGTATTTTTTTAACCGTTTGTTTCTTTAACGAAATGAATATATATTAAGCAGAAATTGTTAGGGCTCAATAACAATTGAGCGCGCTAAATTTTTTTAATATTTCACTTCGCAACCTTAAGGCTTTAAAGTATTAAAATCAAACAACTTGGAGCCTAATAATTAAAGTTGTTAAATTTTATGATACTAGACCGTGAATAGTTAACTTTTTCCTATTCTAAATAAATTATGTTCCTATGAAATATCATCATTCCACGTTGAAAAAACTTAAAAAAAAAAGCAGTCAATATGATTGTAATGAATATAACGTCCATGAAATAAAATTCATAACGCTTTGTAATTCGACTGGTTAAAAAGCGTTATGAATAGTATTTCCAAATAAAAACAAAAACCAATCCATATTTAAATGAGGTTGGATAAGGTTTTTCAATTTGCTAACCTAAAAGAGTGTTGAAAAGTGAAGGCAGAGGCACAATTTTAGACGACTTTGACTCTAAATATTCATGTAACGGATACGTATGGAACATAATATAATTATCACACATCTGAATCCTGTCTAATAGGTTACCAACCTGTTGTCATTTTATCCAAATTACGAACATTGACAGGTAGATATGAAAGATCTAAACAGAAATGGATTGTCCACCTACTCAGGTATATTTGAGATAAAATGCAAATGCTTGTATAAAGCAATTGAAATTTTAATACATATTCGTTGCTCAAAATTACCGTGGTGTGTGTTGTGAATAAATTTTAATATTTCTTTCAAAAGAGCCGTGATAGCTCAGTGTCCGGGCGCTCGCCTTTAATTTAATATACTCGAGCAACCTGAGTTCGATCACCGGTGCCGGCATCAATGAAGTTTTTAACTTTAAGTGCTGACTTATCACGTGCACCGCGGTGAAGGAAAACATGGTGAGGAAACCTGGATATTTTCGAAATAATAACAAAAAATATATATGTTTCGTAGATATGTGAAGTCCGCCAATCCGCAGTGGGGCCGCGTTATGGACTACTCGTATGTATATACCCTCGGTATAGAGGAGGCCTTTGCCCAGCAGTGGGACATGTATAGGCTGTTAATTTACTTTTATTTCTTTCGAAAGATATATTAAAATTTATTCACAAAGGCAATATGAGATATTTATATTAAATTTTCGTTTAACTAGTTTCTACAACATTTCAAATGTTAAAACATATACAATTAAAAATTAATTTAAGTAATGAAACCTTACTTTTATTCTTATTTTATTAATGGTATCCAATTAAAACATTCGGTTTCGTTAAGGGAACCGATTCGTTTAAGGGATATTTTTAAATACCTAAATAAATAAAAAATCATATTCAACATAACCGTTCCAAGTGAAAGAAGTACTATGGTATACAAATATGCAAGATATCTAAGAACCTATCGCGTAGAGTAAGGAGAAAAGGACAAAGCTGTCTTTCGTACTGCACTCGGAAATGCGTACATAGAGACAGCTGCCGTTAAAAATAATTCGCGCTCTGGGATCGATTCGAAACGGACGGGGAGAGCGGCGCATTGCGGCGGGCAGAGTAAATAAAAAAAACTAACGACCGCATCCAGCCTCCGAGATTCGCGACTATTATCTCGCAGCAGCCAACCGTTGGCGAGGTGTTTGTTCGGGCGCAGCCATTGGACGGTCACACCCAGCGGTCACCGCGCCCCGCCTCTACCGTGACTCTACCATCGACGAGCCGACGACGTTCTACGAGCGCGGTCGGGCTACGTCCCTACGCGCGTCCGTCCCGCTCGCTCTTGTACACCCTCACAAGAGCGACAGGGACAGCGACGCCGTAAGCCGCGATTAGGTAGAGCCGGCGGCGCCCTATCGCTCAGTGTTCGCGGCACGCGCGGGGACGCAACAACGTGCGCGGTACGCCGCCGATGGTCGAGTGATGTGCGCGCTCCGATCCCAAACATGATGACCATGGACGTCGGCATGTACAACAACCAGCAGGCCGGGTACAGCGGCGACTACTACCAGCAGCCGTACCAGGCCTACGAAGGCTACGAGGGGTACTACGAGCCTACGCACTACTACGAGCCGGCGCTCACGGGGCCGCCGTTGGAGCACCCGCCCGTCATAAGCACGGACGCGGGCCTGTGCTACACGAACCTCGACTACGGCGAGTTGCAGACCTACCACCCGCTGCCACACCAGGAGGCGTACAAGCACCGCGATGAGCAGCCGAGGCACGAGGAGCATATTCACGACCACAAGCTGGACAACCACTACCTCGAGACCAAGTACAACATGCACTTCGTTGACGAGTCAGTTCAGTACGGCCACGGCGCGTCGCCGCTGCCGTGCGCCGAGTTTGACCCCTACCAGCCCAAAGACGAGTTCGGGGGCCTGCGGGAGGGTTTCCCGCGCGAGGGCGAGATGCAGCACGGCCTGGTGGCCCACCAGCCCCACCCCTCCCACGCGGTGCCCACCTACAAGTGGATGCAGGTCAAGAGGAATGTGCCCAAGCCTTCCGGTGAGTAGTTCAGATTACCTGGAGTATATTTATAAACTATCGCTATGCAATATTTAAACCAAATTATGTAACAATAAACAAGAACATTTTTTATTTTTCATTTCAATTCAATTCAAAAGTAAATACTATAATAATAAGTAATGGTGTCAAAGTGCAAAGATTAGCACATTAAACAATTTAAATTTCTAAATACGACACCATCAGAAATGTACCGATACAGTTTAATTTTTAAATACTCCGGATCTAAGAATTGAAAGACATTTAGTCATCAGTAAAAAGTAATTAGGTTTATAAAAATATGTATCATATATTTTAACCTCATTAACTCAACATAATGACATCATGAAAAATGACTGGAACGTAATAAAAAATTGGTACACAAAGACGTTGAATTTGTTCTGATAACAGCAAACAGCACATACAAAAGAACATTTTTGTCAATATAAAATTAACATACAATCCTTGCAAAATATTTGTGATAACTATGACAGTATTAAAACCCCCCCCAACGCATTAAGGTCGAAATTTTATGGTCCTTTTAATTTGAAACTAAAAATCCTTAACTTTACAATAACTTAATGTTAACTATGTTAATCGTACTAAAACTACACCAGGAGTAAGTAATATCACTTAAATAAGTCATTAATTTTGTTGAAGTGTGGGCCGGCTAAATTGTAATGCATAACGAATATGCATAACCAGTTTAAAGTTACATCATTACAGAGAAACCAACTCGGAGTTTTGTAGCTAACGATTATTTCAACACGTTACTCCAATTCCCTGCGTTATGGTTTTTATTGAGTGCTTGAGAAAGATAATATTAAATAAAAAAAAGAAAAATATTAAGTAATTCATCCATGTCACGAAGTATGAATCAAATTCCTAATAATACAATAAGTTACATTCTTATGTTTTACTTTTACGTTTAGTATAAAATTTGAAACGAAGAAAGTTTTGGACGGTTAGAGATGCGAACGAAAATTTTGTTGCGAAAGTTTCTTCGTGTATATTATTCATCGCGCCACGACCTTTTACGTTACTTAGACGTTGTATCCTTGAAAAATGTCTACATGTGAATATTTATCTAGCTATTATATTTCTAATAAAACAAATAAAGGCGGTTTCTTATTACTTTATTTACCAAATACTATTCACATGTTACACCGACGTTTGAATACTCAAATATCACACAGCCCGCGTAATGCCAATTAATGGAAATAGCAAACCCGCGTAATTACCAAAGTACGATAAAATTAATAGTCTGATACCTGTTAGGTATTCTATGACAGTATGACATACGCGTCAAACTCCACCGTGTCCAGTCCATGGATTCTGTAAAGCGTAAAAGGTAAAGAAATATATTAATTACATAAAATTTAACACGACACCAAAGAGAAACAAACTCTCGAATCTTTTGAGTGACGTAGGACAGACAAGGTTTGTGTATTGTCTACCAAAAGTGATGTTCAACTTTCATCGCGCTAATTTATGCGAAGTGTTCCGCTAAACGTGACAAGTTTGTCACCGCACCGTGATTCGCGCAGAAATAATCAAAGCGGACACTCCTTACACACCGATGTTTTTTTTTTATGTGAAAAACTGCCAAAGAGCTGGCGGTTCACCTGATGTTAAGTGATAGCCGTCACCCATGGTCATTTGAAACACCTTGTAGGGTTTCAAATGCGTTGCCACCTTTAAATAAAGTGGGCCTAAGCTACCTCACTCAAAAGACGAAACGCAGAAGTGTAACACTTCTACTTTACGCCGGTCTTCAGTGAGATCGTGGTACTTACCAGGACTGACCTGCCAATAGTGAACACTGTTGCCTGGCCCTACCAACATATGATTGGATTCCGTTATTCCGTGATTGGAATCCGCGCCTTCAAATAGCAAGTCTTCGTCTCAACGTAGTAAAAAGTAGAACTAAAGGGGCATTATGTTAGACTCGATAAAATCCATAAAAGGTTACATACATTAATAATATATTTTTTTCTAACTGTGGTGGGGCCACGAAACAGTCAGAAGCAGAACTTCGTTTTTGCTCGAATGGGCAGATCCGTCCGAGGAAGTACCACGACCTCGCAGATAAGCAAGGCCCACTTTCTTCTGCAACCCTAAGGACGTTGCAAATGTCCATATGCGGCGTTAAACACTTAACATCAGACGTACCACCGACTCGCGTACCATCTTCTTACATAAAAAGAGAATAGCGCGGAAGAAGTGAAACTTCGAGTGCCACGCATTCACTCTCGCTCTGTCTCTTCCTATTGCCCCCCTCAGGAGCGTTGAACGTTTAACGCAACAGTGCTTTCTTATCCCCTCCGTGGTAGCGTTAAACGTTCAACGCAACCCTGGAAGTCGCATTAGAAGTTTCACTTCAAAAATATTAACGCCGCCACGACGTCACTGTTATGACGGCTGTCGGCCGAGGAGTCAAGGGTTGCGACGCTGGTCCGAAATCTCCGGGTTCAAAGCCGAGTTCACGTGACCTATGATACACGTCTGCACCGCCCGCCGTACCGCTGGCCAATTCAACACTAAAAAATACGTGGTTTTTTTTCCCTGCTTCTTTTCGTCAAATAATAAATACTATTGCGTCCCTTTCGTATAAATATTACATTAATTAGTGTCAATGTCTGTATAGATATTGTGCTAAGAACACGCCGGTCTTTTTCGATGTTTTTTTCCATCCATTTTTTTTATATTTTAACGGAATTGTATAAATTATTTTTTTCTTTCTATATTTTTCGTTAATAATTCAATAATGCACAGACGTTTCGTGGTAAACAAAGTTTTTTAGCTTTTATATATGAGTACAGTACGAGTATATGCATACTTTTTGTAGTCTTTAAAAGTTACTTATATTATTGTTTGTGATTGCTCATATTTTGCCTCAAAACTAACTTATAATACTTTTAAAATAAACTGTAATATCCTGTAATAAATCGTTTCTCGTGTCCGTATTATTTCCGCATTGTAGGAGTATGTAGGTATTAAAACAATATTGTCCTTTTTAAAAATAAAAAGGCTGCGACCATTTTTAAGCGTCTACTTACTTAGCTATTAGTTTCGTAGAATCGATTTCAAAACGACCTGTGTATTTCTGGGACGAATCTGACGTTATCCTTACTCATATCGACCATTAAAAGGGAAATCTCTCTCGGCCAAATCCCTGACAGTAGATTTATTTTTTAGTCTCTTGACAGCGACTTAACTTGGGGTTTTCTTAACTTTTAAAATAAGGGCCCCTAAATCCCTTTTTTTTTTTTCAAAATCACACATCATATTACAATAACTGAAACACACTTTAAATCGAAAGAAAAACCTTTATTGGATTTTTTGTGAAATGATCACCAGTTTGATTTCTCATTCTCCCCTCTCGAATGTAATTGTTTCAATGTTTTATAAATATTATAGAATACTTTATACTTCGGTGATGTGGCCGACAGGTTTGATTACCAACCACCCACTTAAGGGGATGAATTTTCGCGTACTTTACAATATTATAGCTTATTCAAGAGCTTTACAAAAATGAATATTACGAGGTCGAAGACGTCAAAAATACAGTTACAAATATTTCTTGGACATTGAAATTATTCTATACAGGGAAATAAATAAATTCACGGAACCTCGATGTTTTTTCACTGATTTAACTAAATCAATGCCAGCTACCGATGAAAAAGCCGTCAATCGTTAGAGTAAAGGCTCAAATCCAACCGCTTAAATCCAGACATGCATAATAAATGAATGCAAATAAATATATCCCACAAGAAGGTGATGAATTGACTTAACTCAAACAAATTCATCAGACAAACAGAAAACGTCTTGTGATCTAGGCCTTTGTCCGGAATTTGATCGCCTAGGCGAATAATATTACCGGTGAATGACGGTGATACCAAGATTAGGGCAGACAGTAAACATTGACGTGTGTTCTTGTTAATACGTATTTAACGTGGCTGAAGCTGTCGGGGTCGTGGCGTTAGAACACGACTGACAGACAGACAAGCGATGGTGAGAGTAGATACACACGCCGGAAGCCTATCGATGGACTTAAGAACTGTTCACCAGTTACACGAACGCGTTCAAATATATTGCGATAAAATTATACAAAAATAATGTTCAATACACTTCAATTTCAATCCACTTATTGTCTAGTAACCGATACGGAGGCTTGTACACTATTTTTCAGTACACACCGTAAGTCACTAAACCCACAGACATCTGTATCTATTATTATAGATACAGGTAATCGGTTGATTGCCACAGCGAAAGTCTCAAACTTTGCCAACATTGCTTTTTTTGCACTTTTAACCAATGCTTGGAGCATCTATTGTTACATATTATTGTTATATTTAGAGCAAATAAACAACTTCAAAAATTGTTTTGCAACGATAATTCTATATCATCCATTTTTTTCTACGAATTTTAATGATTTGTCTTAAGTTCAGGGATTAGCACTATAAAAATACTTCTGATGATTCGTATTAAATTAGATAGCATTCTAATAGATATAGAGCATCGTCTTTCAGTCTATGCAACAACGTTTAATTAAAGCGTGAGTCTGTTCGTTTGTTTTGTAACTAAGTTTTTTTCTTTTCATTAAAAAATCGGTTAAAGAAACTAATAGAGTCGTGGTAAGGTAATGAAATTGTTGGTTACTTTAAGCGGTTCTTGAACAGTATGTAAGCCTTGAATCTGAGTATTAACGTTTATATCTTTAATTAGCTATATGCTGTATTCATCTTTTCGCGAAGTCTTCTTGTTCTTGTATTCCTCTCTTTTGTATAATTAAGGTTGGCAGAAAGTGTGAGCTGATCAGGCAAATGATATTTTCCAAAAAAAAACCTATTAATTGACCATATTTTGAAGATCATCTTATTAGATGACCATACTCGAGAAAAAAATAACGAATTTCGGCCGACGTATTACTTGTAGGTCTTAACGATCACCGATTTAGTTATTTAGTAATATAAAAATTACTACACAATTGTCACACAGTTATATAATATTAAAAATACATTTAAGGTAACCGTGGACCACCCCTGACATACATATGAGCGCAGAGTAAACCACGCGGTCCATACGGATTGTCAGACAAAGCTGTTTGTAGAATGACGTTGCCTTTTACCGGCGTAAGACGTGAACGCTGCTTATCTCGTTGCAATCTCCGATTGAACCGCGGATCGGTCATTAAGTTGTCTATACTGACCCCAGTGTTAGTCATAACCTATTAAATAAAATAAACTATCAATCGAGACCTATCAAGACTATGTTGATGTTGCATTATTCCTTGGATTGCATTAATATGCTTTCATGTTAACTATTAGTCGTCCTGTGGTCGAAATTCGACCATAATTAAATATACACGGTGGTGTGTGTAATGTTTTTTTTTATTGACTTAATGTATTTTATGCAATTAACAAAAAAAATATTAGCATTCTGCACTCCTCTATATAAGTGCAAGTGTGGGAAATTTCATACTCCTCCGTCCGCGCAATTTTCGTACAAAATTTCGGTACAAAGTTTTTGCTTCACGTATTTAGCTAATATATTCACAAGAAATTAATAGAAAGGAATCACTATCGAAGGAAGGTTTTAAAAAATTACTATAAAAGGAAGATTTTTGTTGAATTCTTCTTTTATATCTTTAATTAGTTTAACCCAAAAAGCTAATTAAAATGAATTAAGGCAGAAAGGCGGCAATCCCGCGTCACGCGATGTCTCAGGTTCGTTACCTGCCTCTAATCCCTGTACAAGCCTCTCCACCCGTGTTTGTTTTGATTTAAGCACGCGACCCAGTAAGGGCCGCCCCTTCTGAACGTCGAACAACTTTACGAAATCGATAAAAACTAAGGGGGCAACCCTTGTAGTTTAATTTCATTTTTTGGTAAATTTAAATTGGTTATATTTTACCCAAAAATACAAATAAAACTAGAGTAAGTGTGGCTAAAGAATTAGCTTCTTAAGGTATTAACGTAATTAATAATTACTAACTATGGAATACTTAATTTCATATAAAATTACATTCCATTTAAAAGAGTATTTTTAAAGAGCTAGGAACTATTTTTACCAGTTCTCCTATGGGCTGACCATTTTTACTCGCGAAAAAGTTAAGTAGAAATTTTAAGTAAGAATTTTGGTATTCTCGACCACTCATAAAAGAATTTTGGTATACAAAATTTGCAAAAGAATTGTTTATTTTCTTCATCAATTTAAACCAAAAGTATGAGTACCTATATAAAAATAGTTTGTGATTAAATACTAGATATATTTGCCTGTATAAATTTTAAATTCAAGAGATCTATTATATCTAGATAAATCAAAATGAGAAAAACCTAACAGTATCGATCTGACAAAAATTAAATAGCTAAATATCCGACGTTAGCCATAATTTCTATCAAACCACCATGTATGCTTTAAAATTGGAACTTGAAAATCTAGAATTAAAATTGTAATATAAACCGATCTTAGTGCCGGAACAATGTGTTAAAATACCTCTCAGAAATAACTCCAAACGTCATTTGGATGTAACGCATGAATGCATTTGTTTAATCTGAACATCATTTATTTTTACATTGTGGCAACATTTTGAAAACTGCGTGTCTACTATAACATGGATATTATAATTCGGTAAAATTTTCTTAGTATGATTTTATACGATTTTTTTACTTATTTATTCAAAATCAAAATCAAAAATATATTTATTCACATAGACGCTTGCGCGTTCTTATGAAATGTCAAAAGTTTTACATAAAAATTAATACGTTCGTAAGTTACCATTGCCGTCAACCTTTTATAAATAACTCCAAAATTTATTTTATACTGTCACACGGACCCCTTACCGAAGCTAGGACCGCCACAACTATTTATTGATCTCACTCACTTGTTTTGAAGCTACGATATGCATCGCGGTGTTCTAATTTGCATCCCCACGACGAGTGACGCCTCTTATCTTATCCTACAGTAAGGGTGATATTTTGGTACTATAAAAAACAAGCTAAGTGCGAGTTGGACTCGGCGCACGCAGGGTTCCGTACCATTATCTTTAATCGGCACAAAAAAACGACAAAAAAATCATGTCTGTTGGATGGAGCCCCACTTTAATATTTTTTTTCTGTACTTTAGTATTTGTTGTTATAGTGGCATCATGGGGACGGAACCCCTCAAAAATACAAACATTTCTCCTAAATAATAATGTACACGTTTGCTTCCTAAACGTTAGGAAACACACGTAGGAACAAAATTAAGTTAAGCATTAAATTTGTAGAAAAAGTACGAAAAGATTGTCGCCGCTGTGGGAATCGAACCCACGTCTTCGGCATTCGTCGGTGTGGCAATCAGCCGTTTAGCTCAGTGGCTAGAGCGTCAGGCCGCGAATGCCGAAGACGTCGGTTCGATTCCCACAGCGGCGACAATCTTTTCGTACTTTTTCTACAATATTAATGTACATTCTTAAGTGCAAAGATTAGCACAATAAAAAAAATTATAAGTTAAGCATTGCAAAAACTATTGTTCAGAAGAAATATTACAAGATTCGGTGTACCCTTAGAATAGTTTCCCAACAGGCAGTAATTTAACCAACCAGTATTGAGAACACGTAAAACACCGTAACTATAGTTAAGGAGGTAAAGGAGGAGATCCCACTGCAGGGTAAGGGCCTCCTACAGAGGGTATTAGGGCATGGACTATGCCACGCGGCCCCACTGCCGGTTGGCGAACTTCACTGTCACTGCCGACTGTTAGATTTGAAATACGTATAGTTTCTATGCACATGTACACAACGTTATCAAATCAAAGCTTGCGCTATGGGTACTAGCTAACTGATGAACATAAGTACTTTTATTTGTAAATGATTATTGAATACTTCGTTCATTACACAATACTTTTCCAGTAGTGGGGATTGAACCAATATCCTGTAGCACTAGAATCGGATCCACTATCCGCTGCGCCAATCGGGTCGAATGCTATAAAAATAACGTGTTTATATCACATATCTCGCTCAGACCGCACGAAAACTGGTACTATGTAGGGTTCAGGCTGTTTTATTGAAATAACATCGACTGGCAATGACTAAGCAGAGTGCCGTGTGCCGTTTCTTCGTCAGCGTCCTGAGGCAATCCAGCCAAATCCCTTCGCAGGTGACAAATTACCCGCTCCATTCGGCCCGCGTTCGATTCCATATGACTGGTAGTAATTTCGCGACGGCTTACGGAGTAAATTCGACTTAAACAGTATTAAAATCAGTATAATGATATATTTTCTTTTGGCATTTCCTTCAAATTCTATTTGTACTTTATTATTCCCGTTAACAAAGTTCACGACATTATGAATACTTTGCAGTATTTATTATCATCACCGTATATACATTTTAAAATTATTTGGTTGACAAATTTCAATATTGAACAGAAAGCTTAATAAATATCACGTTTAATTTCTCATTCATACAGCATTCGACCTCTATCCGTAGCAATGATGTTTCAAAGCACATTAACCGGAAGACGTAGGTTCGAATGCAGCAGCGTTGGAAGTGTTTGAGCATTTATCCACAAAAAAATCTCATTTCAAGCCAATCAATATCACTGTCTTGATTCACAACCACCTCGCCGAGAACAGAAATGCAATTTCGAAACAGATAAGATAAAGCAATTGGATATTTCGCACTGCAATACAAAACAAATACCATTACTTTTTTCCAAACTCCGTCGGTTCGATCGACGTACCGATTCGACACAAACAAATACATCGACAGTTCGACGCGAAGTACGTTACATCGATGCCGATTTCGCGAATACTCGCCACACAAACGGTCGACCACCAGCGGGCTGTCAAATGCGTCGATGCTATCTATTATGCCGGGACAATGAGGCGGACCGCGAACCATCGAGCCTCCAGGGACTGGACGCGCAAACTTTTATCTGCACACCCTGAACAGATCTTCATTCAAATATTGACGTTAGACGGACACGATTATGATACGAGGGGATTTAGCGAACCGCAAACTTATATTGGCCGGGAGGACAACTCCCGATGTCACTCCGGATCAAACCCGTCTGCGGGATACGTGCTCGTCATTCCTTGTGATATTCACCACGGTCGATGATTTATAGCTACGCCATTAGCGACCTAAGCGTCAACCGTTTAAAGTCCAGATTCGTGAGCTCCAATTTAATTTTAACCTGTGTCAAAATATCCGATTCATCTGGAATCCACGATATTCAATTCTCGAGATCCGCAACTCGTGATTTGGATATTATCGTTGAACGTTAACGTCAGGTAAGGTTAGGAAATATTCGCCTGATGCATTCGACGGGATACTATTGTTATTCAACAAACACGTGGGTACGATTATGCACACGCTAATCCAACTCTAATCTAGATAGACGCGTTATTTATGACTCTACCCCTGATCTAGATCTAAAGTCGAGACGTTATAAATAGCCTTTCATACCCAAGTTAAAAAGATTTATCTAAAGTGTTATATTACCCATATTGAAAATGTTAAGATACAATCGGAACACACACGAATCAATTTTATGTTCGTAAAATAATAATATACGTGTAGGAATTGAAGACATCACTAACACTTACACCATGCATAACATAGGTCCAAGAATATATAAACTTTCTAACACCTCGGAAATTGCTTGGCCAGCTCGTGCCAGCGTATTCACATTAGTGGCTCGACATTTTAATATCGAATTCTCTATTAGCATAATGGCCCCTCCATTCCAGGGCTTTTAGCTAGAAACCTGGCCCGGCTAATTCGCGAGCAGCGACGTTCATTTGGAGCCGCACTGGAAGTGGCTAAGAACTGTAATAGCCAACGCTTGCAAGTCACCTGCATTAGACGACGTAAGCCCCGTGGTGCAAGTTGCGTACTCTTTCATCGAAGCGTTAGTCAGATACTGTTATATCTTCCGTTAATACAAAGCATGAATGTTCTTCTGGTTGTGTTAACAGCTTGCTCATTTGCCTCCCAAAGAAATAACTCATTCGTTAAGAATATCCACGAGCAGCGTATATATTGGTACAGTTTCAGGTCTGTGGTGAAAATAAAAACCTTTGATGATGCGAAGATCAAGTCCATAAGGCGAGCCGCAATAGTAAAGCGAAAGTAATTCGCGTATCGCAAAAGGAAAAATGGAGTATAAAGTTGATATAACAAATGTACGTAAAATATCTTAATAATACTTTTTTTCATGTATGAAAATTATGTGTCCATATTTGTAAATTCGATTGCTTTTGGTAGTTTATTGCTGAGGTGAATATGGAACCCGCTTCGCTTGTGACATAGACCACGTCACAAAGCCGCTAGGCTCTGTAAACCGATTACAAGCGAGCGGCGGGGCTGTATTCGTATCGCGCCATCTAACACGCAACGTGTAGGGTTGTCCACTAGCACGCCTTGAGCGAGTGGTATACTTTAAAAACTTCGAACTTGTTACTTTTAGACAAAGACTACTAGAAATTATATAAATACAAACCTGAACAACAAATTTCTAAATTTAGACAATAACTCAAACATTTATCTGTTTCTAAATATATAATGTTGAATTGCTTAAAACGCACACTAGTTATATTGGTGGTGATAATATTTATATTGGTCGTGCCACATTCTGACTCTAATTGGAATAAAATTCGTCATTAAACTGTCAAGAAATCACTTAAACTACGTTATCAATTATGTTTCGAATACGCAATTTCTATTAGTGTTTATCGACTTTAGCTCATTTAAATATTGTTTATTGTTAGAAATCCTAGTAAAGGAACAATAGAAGTCCTATAAGGCAACCCTGCGCTACCCTCGCGGCCACCCGGCCGCACTCCACTATGCTTTGTCCCAGTAATGACCCCGCCACTTGCCCCATATCAATAATATTATTAGCGATTGTTGTGGCCGTGCTTTTAGAAAAACCTCTTGGCTCCTGTTCAAATATTGTACCTTATTATATCGCTTGCTAATGATATACCATTTGAAGTTCGTCGACACGAAGAAGACGGACGGTTTTTGATACGCTATACTACTCGAAGAAACATTATTTAAACTAATTGTACTTGGCCATACGCCCAGAGATACAAAAACCTTAAGTTCATATAAATAATTGTCTTAACAGATTTTATGACACGGCCTTAATTTTGCCAGCGTAATTTATAAGTATACTTGTAGCTTATAATCTTAACTTTGAACTTAAATTATAATATCAAACTAGTTGACCCACAAACGTTGTCTTGCCGATGATTTATTTCTAGGGAATTTGTAGGGTAGAAAAAAATATTTGGGGTAGACCACCCTTATCACTTGGGGTATAAAATTTTAGTTATAAACCTATTCTCATATCTACTGAATATCAATATAAAATTTCATCAAAATCGGTCAAGCCGTTTCGGAGGAGTATAAACACAAAAATTTTATATATTAGATATAACAAAGCATAGCACTTTTCTTCTTTGAAAAAAAAGAATGCGTCGTTTTCAAATGCGAATTGATATACGTATACCATAAAATAAACATAGAATTGCCGAGCGTGGTACTTTTTAACGCATTTCGCGTTCTAACAACTTTATGGCGTAACACAAATGTGTCACTAGAGGGGCCTTGGTTTCTCTCAAGGGCGATACTCGAGTCAACTTTTTAGATGCAGCAGATCTCCCACAGCTCATTATAATCGCTTTCAATACATTAATGTACTCTACGGACGTTTAACGTGTACGTGCAACGAGATATAAACGCATTCTCAATAGATAGGCCCATTGTCTCGAGTCTGAAGCGATACTGGACCGAGGGACGAACAGATTATGTCATATCAGAACGTGGGAGGCTTCCATGGAAGCTGATGGTACATTAATAACGTTGAATAAATCATTAATATTCAATGAGGAAAAGGGTTCAGTACAGAATAGAAAATAGAGGTGAATTAACACATATTTTTCCACAACAAAAAAAAACAACAATGCATGAAAAATATTTCGATTCGTAAGTTGCTTCAATATAACAGTTTAGATAGGAGAATTTACTTTTAACGTTCGTCGTTGTTAAAACCTCTTTTATTGATAAAAAAAAAACTTCCGCGTTAATAGAAACTTCAAAATATCTTAGTTGGATTACATTTTTGATAACGAAAGCAATAATTCCTAACATTTTTAAAAATCATATCTGTACTGAACCAAAACCCACTGTCCGCTCTCACTACTCTCGTTCAATTAGCGTATCATCGGATTATACCTTTACATTCGTTTATCCCTTAAAAGTTTAGTATTTGGGAGGTATCATACACACGCTGCAGCTACACACTTGAAATATTATTACAATATGATACAGTGTATCAGAAAATAGCTAGGTAAATTGTTAGTTAAAAGATGCTTATTTCCCAAAAATGTCTTTAAAAAACTTTTACATAATTTACATGGTAACCGAAAGAATTAAAGACCTCAAGGATATTTTTGTTTTTGCTAGTTCTTGGCGTTTAAGTTAAAAAAAAGTTGTATCACTAAGATTTAAAAATTTACTGCAAAATGAAATCAACAACCGGTTAATAAATTAGACACTAATAGACTAACCAGAATAATCCGCTTCTCATATTTAAAACTAGCAACTTATTCTCAATATAAATCAATAAAAATAATAAATACACGAACACTAGTCTTATTACCGAAAGAAGATATACACATTGCAATAAAATATTGCAGTTATTTTATAATAAATACAATCTAATAAGATGGAAAGTGGAATTGAAAGCAATATACGAAGACCAAGAATATTGAAACGGCTTTTTTCAAATATGTCAAAATAAATAAAATGTATTATTAGTCTTACATAAATACATTCCAGATAAAGAACTTGTACATATATCTTTGTTTAAATCATATCTTTGTAAAAAAAATACTTTAAAGCTGTGAAATAGGCTTACTTATGTGTTAGTTATGGTTTTAACAGATAGAAAAGATTAAGAGACCACGTTTGAAGCATTTATACCTGTTTCAATCCAGAAAATGGGTTTCACGTAAATCTACAGTATCATCGAATCTTGGGATATTTTTGAAGATTTCAATTAATACGACTGATAGATTGGCCATTAGCTTTCCTCTCACTTGTCTTGGATGTATGGAAGAATCAATTTTTTACTATCTCTACTATTTTGATAGTTCACATATCCTCGAAATATTCACTTTTGCTAATTATATATGGTTTTAAAAAGTGACGCTCAGACTCTGAACTGTCATGGCTTTAATTTTACTCAGCCTATGGACCTGACCTGGATGATGTGCATCACCAAATGACCGTGATTAACAGGGGACATGGAAAGTAATAGCTGAAAGTGGATAAGCGCCAACCATGGATATTCCTACCTCATGACTTATTCTATCTAAATAAGACGAAACAAACAAGCAAGCGGTTCACCTGATTATTAATGCTTTATATTAAAGAAGAGTTGGCACATCATTAATGCCCGGTTCCTATATTCAACGAATGGCCGTATTACAGCTTCATATTAAATGACGACTTGTAGATAAGTCGTGTTCGCCCGTTCCCTATATTAACAAAACGAGGCGCTTTCCTCACGAGCCGTTGCATTACCTACGGAGACTGAGTTACTAGCGTTCCTTTAATCCACAAGTCGTTATGAAAGTTACGAAGCTATGTAAATAACGGCCGTTCGTTGGATATAACAACCGGGCATTAATGATGTGCCAACTATTCTTTAATATATAGCATCAGCGTTCAGGTGAACCACTTGCTTGTTTGTTTCGTCTTCTTTAGATAGAATTAAGTCACCGGAACCGAGCATAAGTGATCTCCGACATCCGTAGACGAGCTGTTCTGTTGCCGTTCCCAACGACTCGTGTCAGGCGCCAGGCAGTACGTGGTTTCGACATGGACGGCTTATCGTGGCGTTTATCGGATCGATTATCGCAAATTGGACAGGTCCGAGCGACCGCCGGCCGGTGTTAGCTCGTCGCCACTTCACAAATCACTCCCCCTATCTTATCTGGTGCCGTGTTCAGTTGGCCACATCGGATTTTTATTGCGGGGAAGTGACGGGCTTGCATGTTAATCGCGCGCGAATCGATTTGCTAATGGCCTATTGGCTGGGAACGTCGGGTGAAATCTGAGGGTGTTACGAACCACGGCATGGTATAAACTCCCGTTTTAAGAGTTTCTTAATTGTAGTGCCCTATTCTTATTACATTCTGCCCGGTTTAAGACTGATTATGATCCTCATCGATGACTGCTTGGGACTCAATAAGCCTGGTGTGATATTTTCAATGGAGTGAGCGATTTTATTGGATCATTATTCATATCTCATATTATTTTTTACGGTGGTAGGGCCACGCAGCAACCTCGGCTGTTGCACGAATGGGCAGGCCCGTCCAGGTAAGTACCACGACCTCACAGAAAACCAGCGTAAAGTGGAAGTATGACAAATACTTTCGCGTTTCGTCTGGTGAGTGAGGTAGCCGGAGCCCAATTTTCAAAAGGTTGTCAACGCATCTACAACCCTCGGGTGTAGCAGATGTCCATGGGCGGCGGTATTCACTCACCATCAGGTGAACCGTCTGCTCGTTTGGCAACTTTTCACATAAAAAAATCATCTTTTGCGTCTAACATTGTGTTTTTTTTTTTATTATTGAAGTAAAACATCTTTACGCACGCTTGACATGGGGAGTAAGCTGGTGAGAGCTCGACGAGAGCGTTACGAAAAGGGTGATGTTACGCGAACGGTGGTTCTTGTTGAATCACTAAGCTTAGCGGCCGATATCCTAACATTGCGGAACTCTCGACGTCTCTCTATTTTCTTTATTGCTTTTTAGCGATGCTTAGCGCCATCTAGTGTGCTAACTTTACAGCATACCTACACATTTCCAATAACGTTTTACAATGAGTGTTTGGAGGAAAGAAGTCGCCTTCGCTATTTAAATGTATCTACAATTTTATTTTTAGTGTCTATTCTCAAAATGATCCATTTTTTGGAGATAAATTGCCAAAAAGTATCAGTACAGATTTATTGATAATCTATCTACAAAAAAATTTAGCTTTACGTAGGTTCGAAATACCGCAGAGCAAAAAAAATTGTCAATTTTATGTATGCATTTTAAGTTAATGACAATTTAACATTAGGTGTTCCATTTAGTGTCCGTGACAGAAATATCTAAAGAAAAAAAAATATAAGAATCTTATTTACATGTATAAAATACTATCGAAGTACTGTCTCTTTGTCGCAATAAACCTCGGCGTCTGTCAGCAGGATAAACAAGAGGTATCGGTCAAGGCCCCCGAAAAGTACGCGCACTCGGGAATTCGAAGAGCAAACATGAAATCGATAACTGAAGCGTGTAGATTTTCGTATTCCCAATGAATACACGGATACATTATGAATCCGTGTCGATGCCAAGGTATTGGTTTCGTCGTCGTGGGTCGTGGGTTCGATTCCCACACGGGACAACTGTTTGCGTACACACAGATGTTACAATCAGATTTGTATGTTTGTCCATTTGAAATGTTATATGTAAGATGTTTTACAACAAAGGATAATGTTATCCCACGGTAAGGGAAATGTTCAAAAAGCATTGAGCAGGCAAGTTAAAATACCAATATAGACCTACTCTGTACTTAAAGTAAGCTGACAAAGATAGCTAGTGCGACTATGAAATCTGAATAGAAATAGTTGGTGACTCTGTACATTTAGTACACGTAACCTTAGAGATAAGTAACTTTAAGTACAATGTACTTGTCAAAAATTTTCTGTACAAGTACGAAAATATTTTCGAATATTTATAACATGCAAGATATGAACACCTTCAATATGTTTTATACAATTTTAAGCAAACGTCAATCTTATCTTGTGTGGATTTACTGAGGTTACAAACGATTGTTTATAGACAGACATGTGTCACGATTTTACTGCATAATCCAAACGTAAAGCGAGATATTCGGTGATAAAGAACGTCTAGAGATGTTTTAAAATATAAATAAAATGACAACAGGTTTTAACGTTTTTGCTTTGCACCAACGATCTTATTTTCCATTCACAATTTTTAATCACACATTTTTTTTCTATGTAAAAAGGCGGCAAGTGAACTGGCGGTTCACCTGATGCTAAGTAATTAACGCCGCCCATGGACATTTACAACTCCCGTAGGGTTGCAGGTGCGTTGCCACCTTTTAATAAAATGGATCCGGCTACCTCGCTCACCAGACGAAACGCAGAAGTGTAACTTCCACTTCTGTGAGGTGGTGGCATTACCTCAGACAGACCTGCCGATTCTTGCAACAGAGAAGACTGTTGCGTGGCCCTCCCACAGTTAAACATTCTTACTCAGGACTAAATCTTATATTACATCATCATTCTTCTGTTAGTATGATTTCTAACACAAAATAATTAGCCAAAGTGTTTTCTAAAACTAAACTCAACTTTGATAACTCTTTTCACAGTTGCCAATGTATATGGCCACGGCGTCGGGGGTCGTGTGTTCGATTCCCACACGGGACAACTATTTGTGTGACCCACAGTTAGATGTTTCGCATCTGGGTGTTTGTCCGCGTGAAATTTGTGTATGTAAAACGTCTATTCTAGCAGTAGGTGCAATGTTTAACAAAATTAAAATGAAAACTAAATGTTACAACGGAACAATAAGGTGGACAACAATAAAAACGTAACGCCAACGGTAAACGGTCACACTGCGACCGCAATATAGATGTCACTTTGACATTTCGGCGTTCGGCCATCTTGGATACAGCTGGAGGGCTCATCGATTAGACGGGAGGCGATCGATCACGGCGGACATGCGGCCACTATCGCTTGCTGTTTAATAATTTATTATATTTGGATTCGGGCTTCCGCAGCGCCGGGCCTCCAATGTCAACACTCTATAAATCAATTAGGCGCACGTAACGTAAGAGATAAGTGTACCGCGACGGGACGCGATGGCACCTCTCGCCGTTTGTGGACTACGTTGTCAGTTAGCGATGCGCGAGCAACGATTTCTTTTATCTATTACAACGCTACACTATTCTAATAAACTGCTTTGATCTGTGCTAGCGCTATTATATACAGACTATTGGTAAATTTCGTAAGTGCAAAGCGTTTTCAAATGAAACTTGTAGTTCAGTTTAGTTTTATATAAAATCTATGAAGGAAATCTCCGAGAGCTTTTGCAGTAATGAACAGTGGGTGCGGCGATCCAACATTCAAATTAATGGTGTTCCACAAAAACAGAATGAAAACTTATTTGACATAGTTAAAACTTTAGCCGATAGAAGTGGCTTCCATCTAAATCCACAATCTGATATTGATTTTGTTACCCGTATGGCCGTTAAAAACGATGTGGATAATAATACACCAAAGCCTATAATTCTAAAGATGCATTCTCGGTACAAGAAAGATGAATTTATGACCTCCATACGCAAACTGAAAGATCTCAAGGCGTGCGACATTGGGTTCGCAAATGTGCGTAACCGAATATATGTAAATGACCACTTATCATCACGCAATAAAATCTTGCTTCGTCTAGCAAAGCAAAAGGTTAAGGAGAAAGGATACGCCTTCTGTTGGGTGCGAAATTGTACTGTTATGGTACGTAAGTCCGAGACATCCCCTGTTATTCATATCACATCTGAAGAGTGTTTAAAGAAAATTACGTAGGAATTACCTCTATGCTATTTTATTTTGCAACATTACTTTTTAGGTGTACTTTTTCGGTTTTTTGTAACATAGCAACAATAAATTTACAGAGTGTATATTATATTAAGCTCGTATATTTTGATTGCGGCAGAAATTTCAACTATAAGATGCTTGTTAAAAAACTAATTATGTTCTTTAATAAGTTAAGATACATTTTTTTAAATATGATACTTGAATGTCATGAGTGTATTAATAATGAGTCTATGAATTTTTGTTTACTGTTTTTTAAATGTTTAACACTAATTTTATCAGATTGTAGAATAAATTACTCAATTTTGGTTTATAGAAAACATCAATACAAAACATACTCTATAAGTTGTATAATTGAACGAATATTTATTAATTTAATAGAATGCTTTAAGTACTTTGCGTCATTAATAATTATAATAACTATTCAAGTCCTTGAAAAAACATATAATGGGGCTTAATATATTTTATCAAAATGTCCGGGGTTTACGTACAAAAACAAATTTATTCTACAATAATATTATAAATTCTGATTATGATGTTGTTTTCCTCACGGAGACTTGGTTATTACCAGGAATTTTCGACACAGAATTATTTGATCATAGATACTGTGTGTACCGAACTGACCGAGACTGTGAGCGACTGGGAATGTCCAAAGGAGGTGGAACCTTGATAGCAATACGCTTAGGTATTACAATAGAAACGCATAATATGGTTCCACCTCCAAAATTTCCTGATGCCGATGTTACATGTATTAGTATCATACAACACAGCGCCCCTAACGTTCATATTGCCAGAAGAGTGCGTTTATTTTGTTGTTATTTCCCTCAAAACCTCCATCAAGCTTCTTCACAGCAGTTATTCTATGAATATATTTCTGACATCGTAAATGATTATCCTAATGATAAGTTTTTGATATTAGGTGACTTCAATGTTAGTCATGCCGACTGGACGTGTTCGTCTTTTAGTCAAGTAACAAATTTCACAATTCACAATCCATCTAAAAACATATTTACTACTCAACTGTCATCTTTTATTTCCTATACGGGCTTGTTTCAATTAAATGGAATAAGAAACGCAAACGGAAGGATTTTGGACTTAGTGCTATCTAACGTTGAGTGTCAGGTATCGCGAGCAAAGCCCCTGGCCGAGCCAGAAGACATACATCATCCTGCGTTGTCATCTAATGTCGATGTAGGTTTTGTTGAGTCTAGTCTGCGTCCTGCCCCACGGATCGTACGTCAATTTCATAAAGCAAATTATGATTTAATTAATTTGGAACTTTCAACTATAAATTGGAGGGAAATTCTAAATCCCTATGATGTCGTTTCAGCAGTTCAAACCTTTTATAAAATTTTAAATGAAATAGTTAAGAATTTTGTTCCTCATAAAACAGTAAGACAAGCTGATAAGTTTCCTGTTTGGTACACACGAAATTTAATTAAATTAGTAAAAAAAAAATTAAAGGCACATAAGCGATGGAAAGTCTATGGACGAGATAGTGATTATAAAATATTCTCTGATTTACGAAAGGATCTAAAAATACTTAAAAGTACTTGTTACGAGGAATTTATTCGACACTCAGAAAACAATATTTGCCATAACTCTAAAAACTTTTGGTCCTTTATCAAATCCAAAAAAAGTAATGGTCACATACCAGACACTGTTTATTTAGATAATGAATCCGCTTCAGATGGTTTATCAATATCCAATCTATTTAATTCATTTTTTAAGTCTGTCTTCGAGTCTGAATATGAAGTTAATAATTTCGATTACTTTAATCTTCAAGCAAATAATACAGTTTTGAGTAAGATAGAGGTTGAAGTGGAAGCAGTTGAAAAGTACCTATCTAGATTAGATACATCGAAAGGTTGTGGCCCAGATGGCTTACCACCAATTTTTCTAAAGAATTGTAATAAGCAGCTAGCTTATCCTCTAAGTTTGCTCTTCAACTTCTCATTATCGCAAGGGAATGTTCCAGCGTATTGGAAAAAGTCTCTTATCGTCCCTATTCACAAATGTGGCGATAAACAAAATGTAAGGAATTATCGTGGTATTTCCAAATTGTCGACAATTCCGAAGCTCTTTGAAAAGATTGTTTACGACACTTTATTTCCAGCTATAAAACCTTTACTAATTAAACAACAGCATGGCTTTATAAATGGTCGTTCAACTGAGACTAATTTGAATGAGTTCGTTGACATTCTTCTGGTAGCTATGGACAAGGGACTTCAGGTTGATGCTGTGTATACTGACTATTCCAAGGCATTCGATAAAATTTCCCACTCCCTGTTAATACGTAAACTTGGGATCATCGGTATACACGGCGATCTGCTGAGGTGGCTGACTTCGTACCTTCGAGATAGAACTCAGGCGGTTGCTATTAAGGGTCACATATCGAGTTTTGTTCCTATTACTTCTGGGGTTCCCCAGGGCTCTCATCTCGGACCACTGCTTTTTAACATCTTTATCAACGACGTGATTGATTGTTTCTCTAGCTCTGAGGTACTTTTGTATGCAGATGATACTAAAATATTTAAAGTCATTCGTACATATCAGGACTGTGTTAATTTACAAAAAGACTTAAACAAACTGTCAGACTACTGTTTACAAAACAAACTATTTTTGAACACTGATAAATGTTGTACGATAACCTTTTCCAGGAAAAAAAACAGACTACATCCTTCAATTACTCGTTGTTTAATCACACTTTGAGAAGAGTGTCTGAGGTGAGAGATCTAGGAGTTCAAATTGATAGTGATCTGTCCTTTCTATCCCACTTCGAAAATATCGCAAAACATGCATATAAGATGCTAGGGTTTGTCCTCAGACAGAGTGTGCACTTTAAAAAGCCAGCTACTTTAGTTGTACTTTATAATTCACTTGTGAGGTCTCAGTTGGAGTACGCATCAACCGTATGGAATCCACATTATTCCTCACATATAAATGTAATAGAAAAGATTCAGTCTACTTTTGTCAGGCGGATGAAATACAAATTTGGTCCTGCTTTTACTTATAAATTAATTTCCCTTGAAAGGCGAAGAGAGTTAAGAGATCAAATGTTTCTTTTAAAATTAATTAAAAACTTTATTGAATCTCCCTACCTACTTTCAAATATTTCATTTAAGTGTCCCAAAGTCAACTCTCGTTCGAATGATCTGTTTTATATACCGTTGTGTAACACGAACTACACAAAAAAAACCGTTTTACTGTAAGAGTTTGTCGTAAGTATAACAAAAACTTCTATCGTATTGACATTTTTCGAGATAGTATAGAAAAATGTTTTGCCGCAATCAAATTGGAAATAAATATATAATCTGTAAATGTTGTTTTTCAAATAATTTAGGTTTTTAGTTTTGTATTTGTATCTTTTTTTTCTTATCTTTAACATTTTTCTTTTTAAATGTAAATGCCGTTAAAATAAGATATTATAATTGTGTTATAATTGTATACTTCTGATGCTAAGTGTATAATAGCTAGTGGTGAAAACTTTATTGGCCCACATATCAGTGTGTATTTTGTACTATTTATTTTATGTAAGTGCTGTTTGTTTTCCTAATCAATAAAAATAAAAATAAAATAAAATATTCCAGTTCTTCTGTAATTGTTCTATTCTAGTCGTGTTTATAGAAAATGTTGATTGTTGGGTGTGAACACAACAGTTTCACGTGACAAAGAGCCATTCGTCGGTACTATAGCAACACGTTTATGACACTTTTTCTTATTATCTATTTTGTGAAAAATGATGACAAACAATAAAATTTTATCCGTCACACATTTCAATATTCCAAGATCCAATGTCATGGATCGGAACGATTTTATCGTCATAATAAGATCATCATTTA
The DNA here is from genome assembly GCA_933534255.1 of Iphiclides podalirius. Taxonomy (NCBI): domain Eukaryota; kingdom Metazoa; phylum Arthropoda; class Insecta; order Lepidoptera; family Papilionidae; genus Iphiclides; species Iphiclides podalirius. The sequence continues at coordinate 14,484,332 of OW152824.1, read as the reverse complement.
CATTATAATACTGAAACCCGTAGTAGCCGCATTGCAGTATAAATTCTTATATTCTTCTCGCTTTGATCAGGCTACAAAAACGACGTAAGTATCAGACTTTTTTCCATACAATAGAAAAAAAAAATTCTAAGTTTTAAACGAAAATCTTTCTTTGGTAAACACTTTTCCGAATATTGCTATTCAAATTAAATTATAGTTTTAAAAAATGTTTTATGTCAAATTTATATAACTATAAACGCATTTATTATTCTCTAATGTATTGCCGAGACAACTTGATTATCTTCTTTACGATAACAAAATAAATTGATTCTACTGTAACGGACGGTATGCGATGCAAAATCAAAATATACGTCTGTGACAAATCTTTTATCAAAGTTACAAGTACACACGTTGGCTGTTATCGCACCGATCGACTCCTAAGATTGTACAGATTCGGTTAAACTGGCTATCTGACCTTGCTATCTCGACGTCACTTCTGTTGCATCACAATGATGGGGAAAGAACGAAACATTGAAGTCCACTTCGGTCCAGCCGTCTGGTAGTCTATTACATTTTCTGTAACCCTACTAGGTGATGAGCCCGTGGCACAATTAGCCAGGTACTGGCATCGGCACCTGGGGTCATGGATTCGATTACCACACGAAACAACTATCTGTATGTCTCACAGGTAATTGTTTCGGACCTGGGTGTTTGTCCGCGTGTTTATGTATGTAAAACGCCCATAAAAAACAGAATAATGTTACCCTACAGAGTAAGGGACAACATTTTCGAAGGGACTACAATAGATTCTAAGTCGCAAACGTCGCTGGGATGTAGTTGTCATTCGTAAATTTAGAATTTTGTAATCCTTACTATACTTAATTATCCTTAATTAATCCTCACTACTTCCCGCACATTTGCACAGGTCGTCACTCCATCTAGTGGGGGGTCGTCCTACACTGCGATGGCCAGTACGAGGCTGCCACTCGAGAACCTTTCATCCCCAACGGTTATCGGTTCAACGAGCTTTATGGCCGGCCCATCGCCACTTCAGCTTGCTAATCCTCTGAGCTATGTCGGTTATCTTAGTTCTACTGCGGATGTCTTCGTTACGAACTCTATCACGCAGGAAGGGAAGTCGATGGATGCAGGTGGCTCAGGATCGTACTTTATGGCAGTCTACGGGGGAGGCTTATGTTCAGCAGTGGACTCAAACAGGCTGAAATGATGATGATGATGATGAATCCTCACTATCCTTATCCTTACTTATATTATAAAGGGGAAAGTTTGTACGTATGGATGGATGTTTGTTACTCTTTAACGCAAAGAATACTGAATGGATTTTGATGAAACTTTACAATAATATATCTCATGACATCAGAATAACACATAGGCTATAATTTTTATACATATTTTATGTATATCTGTCTTTCTGTCTGAATGTTACGCCTCCAGCCTATACTACGCAGACGTAGTCGCGGGGATTGGGAATGGATTTTAATGAAACCTTACAATAATGTAGCTTATACACCAGAATAAGACATAGGCTATAATTTATATAGTTATCGTGTGATTGTCTAAAATATACGATAAAAAACAAATTGTTAATTCCCTTTGACCGCGCGGGTGAAGCCGCGGTCAACAGCTAGTAACGTATATTATTACGGAATTCTAAATTTTCGAACGAATAATACCAACGATATAAAAGAAACGATTAGATACACAATCTTTGAGCGGGAAGTGGATAATATTTGGCGATAAGTAAACGAGATCTGAATCAGCAGTGATATGTAGCGGGTTTGTTTAAAAATACCCTCTTTATTTTAAATGACAATTTCACGACGCAAAACTGCGTCATGGAATTGGTATTGTCTTTTTTTTGTATTCGTCTTTTTTATCTGGATAAACTTTGTTTCTTTCATTTGTGCCTGTGGTAGGGCCACGCGGCAGCCTCGGCTGTTGCACAAATGGGCAGGCCCGTCCGGGTAAGTAAAACCACCTCACAGAAGACCGGCGTAAGGTAGAAGTATAATAAATACTTTCGCGTTTCGTCTGATGACTGAGGTAGCCAGAGCCCAATTTTCAAAACGTTGTTAACCATGGACATCTGCTATAACCTCGGGTGTAGCAGATGTCCATGGGCGGTGGTATTCACTTAAGATCAGGTGCACCACCTGCTCACTTGGCAACTTTTCACATAAAAAGATATATGACAGGACAGCTAGCGAAGAGAACATTCACCTGATTTTAAGTGATTAGCCTACGGGCTATATGTGATTGACTATATGTGATTGTAAATCACTTAAAATCACATATAATACCCGTCTAAATGTAGGCTTCGGTTACTTCACTCATCAGCCGAAACGTAGAAGTGTATAAAATGTTTCTATTTCCCTCTGGTCTTCTGAGAGATCGTGGTACTTTTCAGACGAGCCAACCCCGTGTTGCTCTACAGAGGCAAAAATAACCTTCATGAACTTTAAACCTTTTGATAACACGAATAAAACATAAAGAAAACTATCATTGGCACTGAAAGTAGTCTATCTTAAACCATACAGTACAAATTCTAGAGTCTGTCTATCTTTATCTTTCTGTCTATCTTATCTTTAAAAAACAGACAGAGATAGATTTCATTCTTTAAATTCTTTCTTTATATATATATATTTGTATGATTTACAAATAATTGATATACAGCGTGTCGTTACCATCGCGACAATGAATGAAAACACGTCTAAGGCTACTTGCCAATAATCATAAAAAAATATTAACGTTAAAACATCCATAATTAAAAAAAATATTTTTCAAGCAAACTAATTAAGTAAAAAAGAAACAAAATTTGTAACATCCTATTCAACTCGCGCCACAGCGTCGCATTACAAGCCTCTCCTTCTAACAGTATGTTTTGTCTCTTTTAAATTAATTCAACCCATTCATATGCTTTGTGACCTTTACAAATGAACTTTACGTTACAGTTTTATACGTAAGGGTATTCTAAAATTCTTTGTTTTGGAAAATTTAATAACTCTGTAAATATTGATGTTTAAAGAATGTAAATGTTTAATACAATTTTAAAAAGCTATCCTCTATATGTGTGTTCATTTATTGTCGCGATGGTAAAGACACGCTGTATATATATATATATATATGTGTATATATATGTTTTCGATTATTTTTAAATTTTTAATGCGATTGCAAACTCAAGATGTAACTGTAAATGTGTGTTTAATAGATAAATCGTTTGCAAAGTCGAACTATTCCAGGAAACAGCACCATCTACAGCCTAAGGAGATCAATATCTTATACATAAAAATGAATTGCTGTTCGTTAGTCTCGCTAAAACTCGAGAACGGCAGGACCGATTTGGCTAACTTTGGTTTTGATATATTCGTGGCAGTCCTGGGAAGGTTTAAAAGATGAGAAATTACGGAAAAATTTCATGGAATATCGAAATAGCAACAATTTTATTTTCCCATACAAACTGTACCTGTCAACCTATCAACTATGTCTGTGTAACCTGTCAAACGATTTTTACACGCATTCCGATTCCTCTAGAAATAATTTATATGGCAAAACAACGTTTCCCGAGTCAGCTAGTATAAAGTGCAGGCTTGTTAGAAACGACGACATTTTCTTAACATTATTACTTACCAGCATAGCGTTCAATGAGGTTATATACCAATACGAGGTAGATGCCACTAGCGCAACGAAACTGCGGCACTCAAATTACGCCAACTGGTGTAATTAGTTTGCAACTCTATTGACTGCTATCTCTATACTGAAAGGTATATCATAAGTCACATTCACTTATATATGTCATATAATGTAAAGCGGAACAATTTATTAACGCCGCGTGGTATGGACATGTGTCATCTGTATTAATTGGATAACATTATTCCGCGCCAAAAATTAGTTTTACATACACAAACGTTGTGAGCATTATACGTTTGTTATATCAAAATAGTGACAATTTTCTGTGTGTCACGAGAGCGTTCATCGCATCCGCGAATCGATCCCACCTGCCCACAGAGCCAATATCTTATTAAATACGCCATTCGAGCCACCAAACGAGTTTCAATAATGACAGCGCCATCTCGCGGAGACGCGCACCGAAAAGAAGTCACTCAAAATGGCGATGGAGCATTACTGTGGCAAAATCACTTATTCTACTTCTCCCGTTGCACGAATGGGCAGGCTCGTCAGGCGAAGTACCGCACAGAAGACCGGCGTGCAGTGAAAGCATTATACTTTCTCGTTTCGTCTGGCGAGTAAAAAGACTGGGACCCACTTAGAAGATGTCAACGCAAGGCTTTGTGGTAAACATACGCTCGCTTGAAAACTTTTCACTGTGATAGGGCCTCGGCTGTTACACTGGGCAGGCTCGTCCAAGTAAGTACCACGATCTCACAGAAGACCGGCGTGAAGTGGAAGTGTAATACTTTCGCGTTTCGTCTGGTGAGTGAGGCGGCCGGAGCCCAATTTACAAAAGGTGCCAACGCTCTGCAGCCCTCGGGTGTAGCAGATGTCCACGGGCGGCGGTATTCACTTAACATCAGGTGAACCGCCTGCTCGCTTGGCAACTTTTAACATACAAAAAAAAACACGACAAACGACGGCGCCGCCGCAACGACGAGGCACACGACTCGCCCAAGGTGATCGCCGACGCTATCACAACACTTCGGAAGCGTATCACGAAATCTGAAGATAGCGGGCGCTGATTTCCGATAGCTTATCGCCACGTCACATCCGCCTTGGCGTCAACACGTGTGGCGACGGGGCTTGCGAAGCGTCGGTCATATCTAGAAGTACTAAGGATTATCATGCCGAATTGCACTATTTATTTGTTGAACAATTACAAAGGATGTCGTTCATTATGGTCACGATCGTAATTCATTAACAAGGCTAGTTGAGATGTAGAAGAGTGGCTGGCCTTTAAGTTAATACGGCCTGATTGTTGTTGTAAAGTAACAGTCTATACATGTCCCACTGAGGGAATGCCTCCCCTGTACAGAACGTATTAGGGCATAGTCCATTACCCGGCCCCACTATTTGGCAGATTGGCAGACTTCACGCATATTCGAAATATTTTTTTTTGTTATTATTTCGAACAGGTTTCCTCACGATATTTGCCTTCATCGCTGAGCATGTGATAAGCTTTTGGTGACAGTGAACCGTGTGTGACCGTGAAAAAACGCGTGGAAAACTATTGTGTGACGAACATATTACTTTTATTGATGACTCGGTGGCGTATTTGCTTAGCTCTCGGCTTCAGCGTTGGGGTGCGTGGGTTCGATTTCGAAACGGTTCAAGTATTTTGTGCCCCATAGACAGTTGTTCTGAAGGAGGGTTGAAGTCAACATAAGGATAAGCAGTTACAACATGATTCACGTGTTTTACCGTACCCTCCTAGATACGATAAAGCAAAGAGAATGATAACGAACAAACAACATTATTCATCTGTCCACGTACCAAAGAAAATATGCTCATCAATTACTACCCATGGCACAAGCTTTAATTGGTTTGCGACTAGATAACGTTGTGTAATAAATAAAATGACGAGAAAAAACAGGAGCAACGATGCCTTCTATAAGGCGTGCGTGAGAGAGTATTTCTTAAAATGGCGACCGAGTATGCGAGCAATGGAACACAAATGCAGTTTAACACCGACTCGAAAGAATTGTATTGCACATTGCGTGCATACATCGTGGAAATTATATACAATACTAGCGGACCCAACAGACGTTGACAACTTAAAAAAATATCTCTCTTTCCATCCTCGAATCGACCTGAAGACACAAAAAATTTCATTAAAATCGGCCCAGCCGTTTAGGAGGAGTTCAGTCACATACACACGTACAGAAGAATTATATATATAGAGAATGGCGTATGTAAGCCACCAGCCAGCCCGCTTATCACCTTGTCACATAAAAAGTCACGATAGTTATGAGCAAACTGAGATGTTCTGGATATTTAAATGAATGTAACTAACACTTAACACGTCCTCAGCGCACTGTATTACAATTGTAATGATCAATAGGGCATTTACATTTGGCTGTTACATCTACCAACGGTTCGCTAAACTAGACCCTTTTTCCTAACACTTTACTATTTCTTTGCGTGGAGGGAGAAACATTGTAAAACATGACTAATATAATGTTATAATTATGGCACATATTTAATCTGATTAATGATTTATCAATAATTTATTAGTACAGTTTGTTGCGACTTATTTAAAAGTTGTATATATGTAACATAAGTATATTTCCTCCTCCTTAGAATGGGGGGTAGGTTGGTATCGGTTTTTGAGGGGTATAAATTCAACTCTCACAACGTGCGCGGGTTAGTTTTTGGCAAAGCCTATGTTTTATAACATGTCTCTAATATATATAATAATATAAACTTACAGTTGCCAAAGACTAAAAAGTGCAGGGCACCAAGGAACACCGACTTTCCAACTCGTGAACATTCCTAATCGACTGGTGCCATAACTATAGCAAGACCAAACAGGTTTTAGCACATGCAACACAGCGGCCAGCAGAGTGGCTGCCGCGAGGGGCGTATTCCGCCCTCAACACCCTCCCGGAGGCGCGTCACCGGCGATTGATCGCCTCCCCCGGGATTCCTCCAGCCATCCTACATTCGCTCCTCACCCCATTTCAGTTTCCGCCGACGTCCTATTGTCCGCGAGATGAAATCGCACGCGTATCGACCACATAAATCGCGTAAAATCCATGCACTTAATATCGAAAAGCCGAGTCCATTATCGCTTTGTATAGTACATAAATAGTACATAAATTATTTACTTTTCCTATCGTGTTCATTTCGTATTTAAATATTATATCTATCGCTGTGTTCAATTCACTATGAAAACAATCAATTGCGGACATTTTACGGTGGTAGGACCACGCAACACACGCTGGCTCGTTTGCTACCTTCACATAAAACAAATTATTTACCGTAAATAGTACAGGAAAGCGTCTGTCATTAAGGTAATTCAAGGCTGCTTTTTAAAACTGGGCTGTCTGTCACGTCTACTCTGTCTGGTCTGTCACATCGAATCGCATCTCTGAACTCTCGCCCACTAGATCATGCCGAACTGATAATTTCATGTCTCCGCGCGGGAAATAGCGACTGATACTCGTTAAAAAGGAAGCTTATATGATACGAGTATTTCGCTCCGTTAATTAACGCTGACTGAAGATCTTACTTCGCATAAGCCGCGTCAAGCGTTAAAATGCCGTGTAAAACACGAATCTACTGGTAAGTAGGGTCTAACGTGTGTACAAGTTCGCCCTTCGTATACAAGATTGATGGATGGGAGCCTCGGCGATTGCCAGAGCACTTAAACAACTACAGCCATCCTGTGCCGTTGACGTCTTCTGATAATCAATGAACACGTTCTTACCCGATGTACAAGCATAATTTCTTTATAACACAATGCCCTGCCCTGGCTTTGCGTGGTCAAACTAACATAATATACAGATAAATCAATATTTCCAATCACAACCTAATGACTGAATGAAAATACTGAATACTCAAGGTTTATATTAAGCGTTTTTTATGGATTCTATCACGTTATATTTTTGTTTTTAATTCCAAAATATGTTGGACAGGGTGAGGAGCTCTAAGTCTTAATGTTATTATTGCTTTTGGTCTGATCAAGAATGAGTTTACAGCACATTAACAACGTGTAATAAAACATGCAAAACGTGTAATACAACTATGGTAGGGCCACGCAGCAGCCTCGGTTGTTGCACGAATGGTCAGGCTCGTCCGGGTAAGTACCATTACTTCACAAAAGACCGGCGTAAAATGTAAGTATGACAAATACATTCGCGTTTGGTCTTGTGAATGAGGTAGCCGGAGCCCAATTTTTAAGTTTGTCAACGCATCTGTAACACTCGGGTGTAGCAGATATCCGTGGGCGGCGGTATTCACTTAACATCAGGTGAACCGCCTGCCTCGCTTGTCAACTTTTCACATAAATAACAAAAATATTTGGATTTAAATGTATAAATAACAGAATCCCAAGGTACCCTCGATTGAAATTAGGATGATGATATTTGTAATGTATTCCAAAGTCAAAGTCAAAGTATATTTATTCAATATGGGCCTAACTTAAGCTCTTATTGAACGTCAACAAAAAATCTACCACCGGTTCACTAAACTAGACCTGCACAGAGAAGAACCGGCAAGAAACTCTGCGGTCTTGTTCTTTTTGTGATTTTTTTTTTGATGCAATTATACACACAATTATTTAGGTATAAAATCCGCAAATTTTCCACTTTACTCTACAATTCCACATTACGAATACAAATTTGTACACATTCAAATTCTCAGGCACTTTTTACATTTAACACTTTGTAGAATTATCTTAAATAAAATAAATTCCGAATTCAAAATTAAAAATTCAATGCCTCGTTTCACGTGCTCAGTAGTGAAGGAACACGTCGCGAGGAGAAGTGGATATTTTTGGAACAACAAAAAAAATATTTTTCAAAGATATGTGAAGTATGCAGATACGCAGTGGGGTCGCATTACTATGCATGAATACCCTCTGTACATAGGAGGCCTCGGCCAGCAGTGGGACGTAAATATAGGCTTTGACTTTTAAATATAAACTATTAATTATATGCAAATCTTACAGCTCATAATTAATAATTTGATGGGAACACTTTGGATCCTTTGGAACTTTTAAAGAAGAGTGAGATTAGGCATAGTTAGCTAATGTTTATACGGGGAAAAAGTGCAAAAAGCTAGAGTTTATTTACACTATGTGTTTTAACTGTAAATGTAAAGTTCATGCTGTCAATGTTAAACACAGTGAAAATTTACTGCCAGTAAATATTGAAGTGAAAACTTCTTTAGGCGCGTTAAAACTCATGGAACTAGTGTCATTGTCACCGAACGCCTTTTTTTATTTTTAAATATTAATTGTTTTTAACTTAAAAATTTAATTATTAACAACTATTTTAACACCATAATTATTTTATTTATAAATAAACATATAATTATTGTTAACTTAGTTAGTTTTCAATTCTATCGGCAGTACCCGATTTTTTTAAATTGGCAGATTGACTGGTGCATCAAAAAAAGTAATAATTTACTAAATTCTAAGTATTAGGTTGCATTTGAATTTGGCAACAAGTAATAGAAATTAAAATAATAAGAACAAAACAATATAAAATTAGGTAAAAACTTTAAAGTCTGACACTTATCAAATTGAAAACCAAGTAGCTACCTAATATGGATAAAATTGTCGCTCATATCACGTCATTCGAATTAAAGAGTTATCAGTTAATTAAAAAATGTGATTGAACAACGACGCCCCATTGTGGCTTAACGGCGGAGGGTGGCCGCGCGAATTTGCTCAGCAAATATTGTGCGAAGCCCGGGATCAACGTCCCGGGCGGGGGATTACCTCGAGAGGTATAACGCACCGGCAGCCGGGATTTTAAGGAATTGGCACCCGAAAAGCCTCAAAAACCGACCTTTTTAGGGTTCCGTATCCGAAGGGTAAAACGGGACCCAATTACTAAGACTCCACTGTCTGCCTGTCTGCCTGTCTGACTGTCTATCTGTCTGTTTGTCCGTCTGTTTGTCCGTCTGTCCGCCTATCACCAAGCTGTGTCTCATGAAGCGTGATAGTTAAACGGTTGAAATTTTCACAGACAATGTATTTCTGTTGCTGCTATAACAACAAATACTAAAAAACAGAAAACCTATATTTAAGTTGGGCTCCCATAAAACTTACAACAGACTTGATTTTTTTGCCGTTTTTATAGATATTGGTACGGAACCCTTCGTGCGCGACTCAGACTCGCACTTGGCTAGTTTTTACAATATTTGTGAATAACTTTAAATATCTGTGTTGACCAGGGTTATATAATAAACAATTACAAAATAGATTAATAATAAACTAAAAATTACACAATGACAACAATATATAAATACATTTAGTAATTTTTAACTCAAATCTATGCCGAGTTCTGTAGCATAGCCGGACTATATTTACGAAAAAACAGTAAACCACCACTCTCCACTTTGTTGTGTTTGAAATGGGTTACAATAGTCTATTGATGTGTAATCCATTCTGTTAGAAATATTATGCAGGTATTAAACTATACATGTAATAAATAAAATACTAATAAATAGCAAAGTTTAACTAGAACCTCTGATTTAGTTTATAAAGTTGTAAACATACCACACAGGCTAGAAACTGTCGAATCCGTTGCATTTCACTGGCGTGGCAACACTCGTCCAGCGTCAAAGGGGGCTGCTCCCAGCGAAATATTAATAACGACGTTCCCGCGCATTACGCCGCGACAGCGAATGACTGATCGCCGCGCGTCAGTGTTGCCAACAAATATCGCGTTTTATTTACTTAAGGGCGGTCGAGACGACTCCATTGTAAGATCCGATCGCTTGAAATGCAATATCTCAGCTAATAAATGAAGAAACCCCTTACTCCTTAGTAATGTATGCTTAAAATACGAAAGTGCCTACGCTCATTAACCTGTACAAAGAATTCCTCAGACCTGAAATTTATGGGGGGAAACTTGAGATCTGAGTTAGCGGTAGTTAAATTTATGCCAATTACGTACATTAACCAGTTTGCGTCTTTCGTATGCATTCGTTCATTCTTCGTTCTTCGTTCGTTAGAAATCGCGCATTTTTTATGTATATGTATCTATCATAGTGTCCATTCGGTATTTTAAACTTTCTGATATTGTATTAAAGTTGGCTACCCCATAAGCGTTTAAGTAAAATACCGAATTCTAGTATAACGTTCACAACATTATTCCCATAAAAAAACATTTCTAATGTTATCAAGCTTTTTACTTATGGATTTTTGCAAAGACTGGTGCTAAAATTAAGACGATTCGATTCCCACAGCGCGGCGAAAAACTTTTCGTACTTTTTTTTTTACAAATTTTAATGTTTACTCTTAAGTACAGTAATCTCTGCACTTAAGAGTAATAAAATTAGAACTATAAAAATATAAATTTCTAAAAAAAAGCAATGGCGACACCACTCGTTCGAATTATCGTTGTAAAATGATATTAGAAATTGTTTGTATGTTGGAAAGGATATAACAATAGATGCGCCAAGCATTGCTTCAAATACTAAGAAACAATGTTGCTTTACGTCGGCGTGGCAATCAGCCGTTTAGCTTAGGGGCTAAAGCGTCAGGATGCGAATCCCGAAGACGTGGATTCGATTCCCACCGCCGCGAAAATTTTTCGCACTTATTTCTACAAATTTTCATGAAAATTAATCTTAAAAATGTTATCAAGCTTAATATATTTCATAAAGTTTGCCATCATATCAAGATCGTAATCATGTAATATAGAAATAGAAATCAAACATCTAAAAATTGGGGATAATATTTTTGTTCTCCGATAAGAGGATCCACCTCTGAACTTAATTCTAGCGTTCACTCCCCCTAGAACACCACTAGCTTAGTAATAACTTTTGATTTAATTTTCCTAAAATTATTATACAAATTCTTTACTCTCGGCGTATTGTCAGTTGTCTTAAAGGCACCGTAGATGAAATTCGTAGCTAAATCATATTTTTATCAATATTATGTTGAAAATCATTGCCCTCACTTTATAATAATATTATCCTGTGTTGTAAGGACGTTTTACAAACATAAATTGCACGAGGATAAACACCCAGATGCGAAACAACTGTCTGTGGGTCCCACAAATAGTTGTCCCGTGTGGGAATCGAATGCACGACCCCCGACGCCGAAGCCAATAAATACCTTGGCAACTGCGCCACGAAGTCGTCATATACATTCATTTTTAAATTAAATTATGCAAAAGGAGAAATAAAAAATAAGAAACATATATTTCTGTTATGATTTATAGACCTTATGTAACCTTATTGAAATATATATTTACTTCATACCATGAAGTTGTCAGCCGACTCTGGAGAATGTTAAGAAGAAGAAGAAGAAGAAGAAACGTTTATTCACGGTCTAAACACAATGAATACATACAAAACTTAAAAATATTAATGTAACTACACAATATATAAAATAATATGAATAAATAAGAATATCTATGTCGGAATTATGACATTGTTGTATTTTCATCGATTTTACAGTTGTCTCAAACAAAAAAGTGGGCGAATTTAAATCTTTTACGGTTAAATAATAATTATACACGTAAAAATAACACATGGGCGTCGAAATTGGTTTTACATTAAAAGCCTGACGAATTGTAAACCATTTTTTCGACATGCAACTTAATTAATGAAATAGATGAGCACGACAAACTGTGATCTAAAAATTTAACAGACTCACGCGTTGTTCGCAGCTTTTGAAAGCGAGCTAAGCCAATCTGTGCCCTTACCCTATTTAAAAGTGGATACAATTTTTTTAAACTAAGCACAAACAGAAAAACACAAATTAAACATACCTTATTTGTTGAATTCATCTTCAAACTAAACGAACATAAGAACCCAATATGTATATCATGTCCCTTACGCAAATTCGGCGCATGCTTTCTCATGTTTTAATGAAAAAGAATATAACCCGATAATCGGCGCATCGGGCCGCTATCGCAGCAAATTGGAAAGCAGGACAAACATGCATTAGCAATATACCAAATCCGGTAATCCTCGGGCTTCTGTTGCCCTGATATCGATATCGCTACACACGCAATATTTACGACATATCGAATTAAGTTAGGAAGAGTAACGGCTCCAAAAACGTACCTTGCGCTAACAACTTCTACTCTGAGAATCACAAAACTCTATCCGATCTATTGCTATAACGTATTAATAATCCCCTACACCGATATATAAAGACATGTTAAAATGGTGAACCCAAAAATATTATACATTCTACAAATAATTTTGTGTCAGATAATCGCTATGAAACTTTATGATTCTTTCAAGTAGATTGTCTCTTCGTATCATCCGAATTCAACTCTTTTTAAACTAAAAATAAATAAATAAATTAGTGCAATGTAAATGCAAATCAAACAACAAACAGTAATAAACATATGCTACGAGTTGACGATTAGAGAAAAATGACAACGTATCAAATCTAAATGTGTATAAAAACATCTTACATTTTAATTGAGACTTCCATTACTAATCCAAAACTCGACAAGGCGCATACACACACATGGCACGTATTTTTTGTAATTTCCCATTAACATAAGCACAAAAGCCGAAAGCGATACATCACTCCTGTCCACCAGTCGAGCGGTGCCCTCGTAATTATTCCTACCGATTCCACCAGCGCGGCATTATTCCAACTTCGCCTATGATATAATCGCTCGCGACTCCTGTCGACTCTCTTCACGGCAAATTGAAACGTTTCCAGCTGCCCATGTAAGTTTTTTCTACAACGTACCCACACCCATTTTTCGGTAGAGAATTCCGAGCAAACATGGCCGCGCGACGAAATATAAATACAACAAAAAAAATGAATAACATTTCCGAACGCATCTGCCGTATTGTCCAATTTTCGACCAATCGCATCGTCTCCCGCTCCCCTAGCTGTCATCCATCTGAAAGACATCCGAATTTACTCGATGCCAAATTTGTGTTCGGTAATGATGGACCTGCTTTTTAATGTTATGAGTGGTTTAGAATTGAATAAGTAAAAATCGTAATTAATGAGTTACATACAGTGAGTGTGACAATGTAAATAAATAAATAAATAATTTAATTAGGCTATTGACAGACATTTCTGTATGTATCTATGAGAGAAACGTAACATATAAACTAAATGTAATTTATAGATTTCATTAAAATTTTTACATAGGAAATTATTCTATTTGAAGTGTTCACTGCAATATGCGTAACCATTGAGATTAGTTATAAATCAAAATGAAAGTTGTTTCCTAGACATTTAGAAGTTAAATTTAATTGAATCGAAAGACATAAACACATATTGTGTTGTCCATATACATAATTTTACGTTATTACGTTAATTACGTTATTTTTAGTTAATTCCTGTTTTAACACTTCTTGCTTGTAAAGTTTTTAGTTAATTCTTGATATAATGTGAATGTCCCGAATCAAGTTTTTTGCATTGGTAACAAAAAATCTTTCAAATAATAAATTTCATCCGAAACGTGAGGATTGTGCTATAAAAATCAGTACCTCAACTCATTTGCACACTAATCCACAGCCTTTCAGCAATCATAAAAAAGCATTGTACATAAAAGCAAACTTGTAGATACAAGTACCCCTCTTTCGACACATCAATTTTATTATCTGTGCACGTTCATATTCTTTTTTTCACGGGGCAGGGCGTTGACGCTCCGTCACTCGGCCAGTACCGTTCAACAATTGAATTGATTGAATTACTGTTAATTGTACGGACACGGACTTTTATGGATTGCCACCCGCATTGGTAAATAAAAGGGTAAACGTATCCGTCCTGAATGTTACATTGTAACTACCATTTTAACTACACCGACATTGTAACTACCATTTTAACTACGTTTACTAAGCAATGTTATCTGAAATTTGCAACTAAATATGCTATTAACAGCGGACAATGCTTCACAACTGGTTTATTTAACTGTTTGTTACCGTCGGTAATCAACTATTGATTTTGTTATTTTAATGTCGAATGTAATTCATTTATCCTTGATTTATATAAAAATGTTAGTTAACGTATCAGCTAACTGAAAGTGAAAAGAAATTTTTACAGAAACTTGCCGTTTAATGGTTAACTCACAGTACTTACTTTGTAGACAACTTCACCGTACAGCCGCATTTGGGGAAGTTTCAGATATGCTTCCAAAAAATGCTGGAACAACCTTCCACCACCATTGCGGATTACCAAATCGTCGGCTGCTTTCCAAGTTTAAGCTAAAATACTATCTTTTACTCACACAAAAAACGACATGAACTGGACGACACGCTTTCTCTTGAACCTTCCCCTGTGACAGCAAAAATGGCGCAATACAATTTAAAATTAAACTCCGACACATAAATTAGCAAACAAGCACTGGTCATTGTACAACACTAGTGAAATATATATATATCACATTCGTAGGCTTCAGCTGAAAATCAGCGCTTCCTTAACCGTAGCTTTATGCTGAGCTGACTACCTTTTGGTCGTCGCGTACACCAACTTTGTATTTATTATCATTATTGTGTAAATTATTAATTGTATTTATATGACTACGCCTTATCGTTTACTCTTACGTTCTTTCATTAATCTCTGTAGTTATTAATTTCAATATTTGTTATTTAAGTTTTTTCTCCATTGTTTTATCCCGTTATTATGTGCCTATTACACTTATACACTACTGTCTAATCTACACACTCTTACATTACACGCGTACGTATCTCTATTCTACTACGTATACACAAGATATACTACATCATATTGGCAACGTTACTATACACAACAAAGGAAGCTACTCAATCCTATATACTAAAATGACTAACCACTATACACATATATGCTGTTACACGGAAAGAAAATATTTAAATATGAAATTATTACTTTTTATACTAGTGCGTAGAAACCAATTTGAGTTGAAAATGTTGTTTTCTAACAAGCACAACATTGCTAGGGCTGCCCAAAGAGAATTTTATTTTTTATCTTTTATAATAACTTTATGATTACTTCTCGAGCCATAAATTATTTCTTAACTTATTTCACTCACCGTATTATGATTGGTTTACATTTTTTGAAAATTTATGTCTTTGAAATATATTTTACACGCTTTAAAAATGGATGATATACGTAATATTGCAAACAATTTGGATTCCTTCTACATAGCCGAATCTGCTCTTTGCGATGTTGAGGACTGTTCCCTATTGGATCCCAACACCAAGAAGTCGCTCAAAATTATATGTCCAAATATAAGAAGTATATCTCATAACTACTCTGGCTTCCTTACTTTGATTGCAAGAACTAAAGTGCGTTGGGATGTTATTGTTCTAACAGAGTGTTGGTTGCAAACAACAACTACCTTACCCTTTTTAGATGGCTACAAAGCCATTTCCACAACTCTCAACTACACACAAAATGATGGAGTCGTGGTCTATATTAGCAGTCATCTCGTCATATCGTCCGAGGAGTTACATTTTGGAAACGCAAATGGTTTACTTTTAAATATTAACTCAGAAATTTCAATTCTCGCTATCTACCGCTCTCCCGGTACGAGGGATAACACTGAATTTACAAATTCATTAGATGCCATTCTGGGCAGAATTAATCATATTAAAAGTGTCATTCTGGTAGGTGATATTAACATCAATATTAGCGAAAATCATCACGATCAGAATAAGATTAAGTATCTTAATGTATTGGCAGCATACGGTTTATTGCCGGCTCATACATTTGCTACTCGATACGATAACTGCCTTGACCATGTTATGCTTAAGTCTAAACTACCAGCAAAGGCACTCTTTATGCATTCGTCGCTAACTGATCATGACACTGTAGCTCTTTTTCACGTAAGTCAATTCCGTAGACAATACGCCGTTACCACAATATATCGTACAGATTATAAAGGACTGACCTGACTAAGATCCACTTCTCTACTTTGTACTCTACTAACGATCCCAATGTGGCTGCTAACTATGGTTCAATCTCTTCAACATGTTATCGAACGTAACACAAAGAAAATTGTTTTGCCCAATCGTAAAAAAATATTAAAACCCTGGATTACTCCAGGACTATTACGATGCAGAAAACACAGGGATAACTTACATAAAAAAATCAAAAAATCACCAGATAATGAAGTCCTAAAATTAACCTTTACTTTTAGATATCGAAACTTTTGCAATAACCTCTTGAAAAAAATAAAGAATGAATATGAAAGTAATGAAATAAAAAACGCAGGTTCAAATAATATGAAATTATAGAAGGTAGTAAATAAAATCACTAACAGAAACATTAGCAAGGAAAGTCCCATACAATTTTTGTCACAATTCTCCTCACCAAATGTGGGCGTCAATGTAGCCAATACACATTTTGCTAATGTGGGCAGACAGCTTGCCGAAATAATTAATAGGGACTTCGCTTCCAAGGAGACTCCTTTCCATAGTAGTAGTAATATCGCCAACTCCATGGTACAATTACCCACCGATGAAGCTGAAATCGAATCACAGGCTCAGAGATAATGCCGCCGCTGGTTGGGATAATATCTCTAGTAGATTTATAAAACAACATAAAAAAGTTATAATTCCCCCTCTCACCTATGCTTGTAATCTGGCACTAACACATGGAGTATTTCCGACTGTTTTTAAAAATCCATCATTCATCCGATCTTCAAAAGTGGTGATAGAAATCAAATCTCAAATTATAGACCTATATCCATCCTACCATCACTGTCGAAGATTTTGGAACACGTCATGTATATAAGGTTAATGAGCTACTTAGAGGCTAACTCAATATTATCACCTAACCAATTTGGATTTCGAGCAGGGAAATCAACCTCTGACGCAGGACATGAGCTAACAGATCATATAATACATGGTTTAGAGAAGAAAAAAAAGGTTGTGGGGGTATTTCTTGATTTGCTTTTGACACTGTTTCCATTCCAATTCTGTTGCAAGAAATTGAAAGGCTAGGTATAAGGGGTATGCAATTAAGGCTTTTTAAAGATTACCTTACCGATAGAACACAGTGCGTAAAAATAGGTCCACATACACGTGATGAGCTCCCTGTATGTTATGGTGTTCCCCAGGGTAGTATACTTGGCCCCACTTTATTCCTTGTCTATATTAACGATCTTTGCAAACTCGAACTGGAGAATGGAAAAATTCTTTCATTTGCGGACGACACAGCACTAATATTTAGCGGTACTTCTTGGGATCATGTATTCAATTCAGTTCAAACTGGGCTAAATAGGATTACCAAATGGCTCCATGATAACATACTAACCCTTAACATAGACAAAACTAAGTATTTGATATTCTCTAGACAAAAGATTAAATCATCACTTGTTCCTACTCATCACATTACTGCACATACTTGTCAATTTCCCCACTGTTTTACTTGTGCATGTACACCGTTGCAACTTAACTTTCATATTGACGCACTTTCCAATAGGTTACGTAAATTGACTTATATCTTTAGAACACTCAGAAATGTGGCCGATTCAACTACTATTAGATCTGTCTATTTTTCTCTATGCCAATCACTAATAATATATTGTATTACTAGCTGGGGGGGAGCTAATAAATCTTCCTTGTTGTCACTAGAAAGGTCTCAAAGACTGATTTTAAAAGTAAGTAGTTTTCTCCCCTTGAAATATCCTACCTCTGAACTGTATAAAAACGCTAAAGTACTTACAGTCAGACAATTATTCATTCTGTATACGGTGTTAAAAAAGCATTCTCTATTAAAACATGAACCGAATCTTTCACTACAAAAGCGACGTAAAGACCGCGTGTGTACCTCCCATTATAACCATACTTCTAATATGTGTAAGAGAGTTTTCTGTTATCTCGGGGGACATTTGTACAATAGAATAAATAAAGAACTCAATATATATACCCTTACTAAAATTAAAGTTAAGAAAACTATGAATCAGAGACTTCTAAATATGGACTACAAAGCTACTGAAGAGCTACTTTGTGTAATGACATAGAATTTGTATTATTTCCTATACCTCATAATTATCTACACATACATAAAATATAAAATAAATATTATGAATAAAAATTAATATATACATATAATGTTGTATATAATACATATATAAATAGGACCCAACCAGACGGAAGCCCTCGGCAGGGGAGACCAAACGGCCGAGGGTTAGGGCGATAGGGAGAGAAACCGGCGGACGATGCGGGCGGTATCGAGGAGCACCGCCTTCTGCATTTGAGCTTGGAGCGATCCGTCCCGAAGTCCCAGTCGCCTCAGATGTTTGGAGAGGCTGACTGGGATTAACCCATTCGCAGACACGACTATCGGGATAATTTCGGTCGGCACACCACCCCACATGTCGGTCACCTCGTGAGCCAGGTCCAGATACTTTGTCTTCTTATCTGTTTCGGCTTTCACGAGGTTCTCGTCATATGGAATGGTAATGTCGACCAAAAATACCCGCGACTGTGCCCGGTCCATCACCACGATGTCAGGTTTGTTCGCGACAATCGTCCTGTCCGTGATGATGGGCCGGTCCCAATAGAGCCTGGCGCGGTCATTTTCGAGCACGGCCTCCGGAGAGTACTTATAGTACGGCAATTTCCGATCCTGGTGTAGGATTCTGGCTACTAGGTTGTGTCTATGCAGATACTCAGAGTTAGAAAGCATGGAACAACCGGAAATAACATGCCGAAGCGACTCCCCGGGATGGCCACAAGCTCGACAGATGTCGACGGTGCCATCCCTTAGGATGTATTTCCGATAGTTGTTCGTCTTTTATTATTATTATTATTATTATATGAAAATTAGTTATTTCTTTCTCTTTTTGTAAACGGTGTTTCTGTAGAATCAATAAAGATTTTTCTATTCTATTATGTTCTTAAATTTTGTTTCTTTCCTTTTCTTTTCAATTTACATAATAGTTAGCTTTAACTCACAATGATAAACATTTACCTCGAATTTTAACCAAACACATTCCCGAGCCAAATACATCGCATTTAATTATTTTAGAATACATTCCGTTTATCTTCGATTATTTTTTAAATTTAAGGCATGGTAAACGGCAAAGTCGTAGGTGATATATGGACTAATTCAGACTCAGACCTGACGTAATTATTATTATCATTTTCTGCACACCTTGCCTTCTACAAGCAAAAGGCCTCCGCTGTCCTCTCTTTTGATTCGTTAACTTGTTTTCATTTTAACATTTCCCTACACAGTCGACTTCCTAATTTTCTATAACTAATTCTAATTTCACTTGAGCTAACTAGCTGATGATGATGATGATCAAGTAACTACTTGATCATCATCATAATATCAGCATGTTTTAGTCTAATGTTGAACACGAAGCAAGATTCTTTAAATTATACGGTAGTGATATTTTGACAATCGCTAAGTGTAATGCTTCTATATTGAATTATTGAATAAAAATATTTGTATGTTCAATTTAAATAATTTTTTTAATATTCCATATCCACTTTAAGCGTTCTCGTTTACCTTAGTAAGATATTTACGCGCAATATCGTCGCACGAACGGGAATACTTGCCGTATAAACAAAGATTCCTGTTTTCGGGCCCAGTTCGACGCAAACACACGTATGAGCTACGCGTTTGAGAGAAAATATTAAACCAGTTGCGCAACCGCGTGGAACCGAACACCGGGCCGCTGGTGCGGGATTGGTAAAAGCCGAAAACTGTCAGCAGTCGCTGCTCCGCAAACATTTGCTTGCGGCGTAATGGATTAGCGATGTCGCGGTGGCCTTCTACTATTACAGGCTGCGCAAACAGCGCGCCGGACAGGCCTTTGACGTTTCACTGGCTGCGACGCGCCCGCCATCGGGTTGCGCAGATTAAAAAGGCGGGAAACGGCGTGAAGGAGGCACAAGCTTTGCGCACGGATACTTGGTAAACGTCGCCGATGCTGTGTTACTGGATAGACGTTTCAAATAAGAAAATACCACGCCAAGTTGTCCTTTATTATTGTATGCCTGTGGTATACCATAGTTTAACAACTAGAAACTAAATTTAAATACATTCAAATAATTAATAGTACCATATATTTCTTAGCTTTTCAACGCTTATGGGTGTAACTTGTGAAAAAAACTGCTTAAAACAGCAAAAGTTAGTATACTTCAAGAAAATCTCAGAAATAACTGCAAAATTTCACGCTTTACGCTCTGCTTGCGATACATTTGCGGGCATTGTCCTTGACCGAAACTTTCAAAGATAATTTATATGTAAACTTTTTCAAATAAAAACTTCAAACGCATATCAGCAATGCTCGAGAATGTAAAATGAGAATTAAATATTACCCGCATTGGTGTCAGTCAATTTTCAACTATACACGAGTACCATAGACACTAAAAAAACACTTGCAACACAATGGCCTAAACTTTACTCATGCGATAAAAGGAGCACACAAGAAGCCTGCAACTTCCGTTGTACTTATGATAATTTTCTATTTTTACTCTAACTTGAAAAATATCACTACATTAGAGCTATCGTCTTTTATATTATTATTATTTATAATATACTATCATTTATGTAGGCAATTCAATTTTTATAAGTTGGTTGAGCTACTAATCAGATACCTAATATATTTTGCTGTCTTATTTTTATTCAATCCAAAGTTAACGCTAACACAGATCGGCAATTTATTCCTTGGCTCGTTCAAACATGTCCTTACACAGTTCGTTAAGTAAGCAGTTTGTACAGTGCCCCGTGTTGACAATTACTCGACTTTTCAGAAACTGACGCTCGAGTTTATAAATAGGGAAATGCGCGCCAAAACACACCGTAACGCCTCATAAAACTGTAGTTTGTCTATGGTCTCGCGTCAGAGCAAATATTGATGGAGCTCGCGAACGCTATTGACGAGTTTAATAGGAATTATTGAGAATTCAGTCGATTTTAATTAATAATATAAAAGACTAAGACATTGTATTTCGAAGAAATCGTAACTTAATCGAAGTGTTAATTGTTTAAGTTAATTGTTCATTAATTGTTTTAGTGTTTTTTTTTGTTACTAAGTGTTTGTCCACAACAGCAAATAAATATTTTCAAAATATAAAGAATACATCTAACGTGTAATGCTTTCGGTTTAAGGAAAAAATATCGATGAACTACGCCTTGATACCCTCTGTACATAGAAGGCATTTGCCCAGCAGTGGGACATTTAAAGGCCGGTACTTTACTTTTCTTTTTTACGTGTCTGTTGCGATTCTCAGTTCTTGTCTATGATATGCAGAATGCGGGCCAAATAAATTATTTATAATACGTTCTCTAAAGGGGTTGTGGTCAAAAGAATATGCATAAGCAAAATTATATCTCCGCACGATGTAACGAGACGGACTGCGGAGCCATTGCAAACATCACCCAAACTCCGTGGCCGTGTAAACAGAGCGGTCCCATTTCGCGGCAGTGTCCTACGCAACCCGTTCTGGGGGCAAACATGGCCATCTGTTTGCACGTCTGCTTGCCTGTTTGCGCAACTCGTTCCCTGGTGGCGCGCTCTGCTACAGCCAATCATAAAGTCGTTCCAACCATAGACAATAGTATGCATTTTAATCTCCTAAGACAAAACAGAAGCTTCGAACTCAATTTGGAAATTAAAGACGCAATTTTTAGCCCACTTAATATAACAATTTAATTTAAATTTGGTACTCTAATATTGAGCCGTAATAGCTCAGTTTCCGGGCGCTCGCTTTTAATTCAATATACTCGAGCAACCTGAGTTCGATCCCCGGTGCCGGCACCAATGAAGTTTTTAACTTTGAGTGCTGACTTATCACGTGCTCCGCGGTGAAGGAAAACATCGTGAGGAAACCTGCATATTTTAGAAATAATAACAAAAAATATATATATTTCGAAAATATGTGACGTCCGCCAATCCGCAGTGGGGCTGCGTGGTGGACTATGCCCTGATACCCTATGTATAGCGGAGGCCTTTGCCCAGCAGTGGGACATGTATAGGCTGTAACTTTACTCTAATATTAAAACTAATAAAAGTCATAGTAGTAGGCGTTTACATAGTTCGGATTTTTGTCGAATCGTCTAGGAAATATTACGTTTCTGCTGAAATTTCACGAATTAATGGTCTTAGGGACCAAAAGAAACACACAGGGATCTAACTTAAATATTATTTCTGATGGAAATAAAATAGAAGAAACAGACACAAAATTTTTAGGTTTGATGATAGACGATAAATTAACATGGAATTATCATTCATATCAAAGGCACTGTATAAAAAAATGTGTAAGGCTGCCCTTGTACTTTATAAACTGTCCAACATAAGTAATATTTACTGTTAGACGCTTATTACGGCTATGTGAAAATATATTTGAGATACCTACATCATATTTTGGGGTATGTCCAAAAAAATTCAGGTTCCCAAAAAAAGTGCTTTGGAGTTATGTATATATATAAGTTAAAATCAATCATAGGATATTCTAGAAATCATGAAACAGCATATAGACTTAATTGTATTTCTAAGAGATCGCCATGTTTGTAAGAAATAACTTATCTCTTTTGCCTAAGGCAAGTCATAAACGAAGTCGACGTGACATTTTTATGAGCTGTATGTACATAAAATAATGTCACTTTACTTCTGTTTCACGTGAAAAGAACACAAATATAAAAGCTTAGCATCCACAATTAGCCTGCTTTATTTCCTATACGAAATCAGAAATTTAACTGACGAGTTACCTACCGTAGTTCTTTCATAGCCAACTTATAGCCCTTGCAGTGGAATTCCGCAACCGATTTAGATATGATATTTATTTCACAAACGTTGGTAGCTCAGGCAGTCTACTTTTTGGGTCCACATTACTTGCTACGATATTTCGGAGAACTAGATAGACACTTAAGCCACACCAACACTATTCATATATTAAAGCATCTAAAGTCATACCTATTTACTAAAAAGACGCCACAACGCCGTGATAATACCTTTTAAGTCCTTTACTTCGCTGTTTAGAGAAGAGTAATCAACAGCATTTGTGATTCTCGAAAAACTTGATCGAACCCATTTTAGAACAGTTGCCAACGAAACGTTAGCTAAATATGATTATTTAAATGTTGAACAATAAATCGGGCTTGGTATGGAAATTTCTAAAACGATAATAACTTTTGAATTTCACTAGTACTCGGAATAAGCCTAAATCTAATCAAATATTGTGGCTTAAGCTTATCTAGTATGTTTGGTTCTATAGCTTCATGTGTTGATAGATTTTCCTTGAGCAAACTGTCCCAGTTGCAAGTAACAAGTCTTTAATATCAACCCCTCGTCATTTGCAACGTCACAGATTGTCAATTAGAAGCGGAAAGGATTAAGTGGACAACGGGACATACTGCGTGGACAGGAAGGGTCACAGGATAGATCAATTAACTAAATACTTTGACAAAATCCACTAAGTTTGACATCGAACAAAATTGCCTGCAAATGAAAGGGTACGAAACATCTTCATTCCACTTAAAAAGTCGCTTTTCTGTCAGACTTCATTTGGATCTATCTTTGACTCCTGCCCATATATCAACGATTATTATATTTTTACTTTTCTACCAATGACTGCCTAATAGTTCAATTGTTTTTTGTATGTCATGATGATAAGAGCCGTGATAGCTCAGTGTCCCGGCGCTCGCCTTTAATTCTATATATACTCGACCAACCTGAGTTCGATCCCCGGTGCCGGCACCAATGAAGTTTTTAACTTTAAGTGCTGACTTATCACGTGCTCCGCGGTGAAGGAAAACATCGTGAGGAAACCTGCATATTTTCGAAATAGTAATAAAAATATATTTCGAAGATATGTGAAGTCCGCCAATCCGCAGTGGGGCCGCGTGGTGGACTATGCCCTGATACCCTCTGTATAGAGGAGGCCTTTGCCCAGCAATGGGATATGTATAGGCTGTAACTTTTATGTCATGATGCGGGCTTTTGTTGGGCTATTTTTTTAAGTAAGAAGGTAGAATGCGAGTTTGCCGTTCTCCTGATGATAAGTGATAACCTCCGGCCCATGAACATCTGCAAGACCAGTAGGGTTGCAGATGCATTGTCACCTCATAATTGAGTTAATGTGATATGTGAGATCAAAGCGCAATTTCACAGAGAGTCATTATACCTCAGGATCAAGACAACAATCTAGGCAGAAGAAAAAATCTAATGAAAACGTAATGAAACTATGTTAGATAACTTTTTTGAACACTTCAAGAATAACTACTAAAATAGAAGCTTTGGAAAGCCAGTGACGAAACGACAGAGTTAGATTTATATTATTTTGTAATTATTATTTTTTATTTATTATATTACACTATTTTCTAATTATATTTGTACATATTTTTTTTCTTGACTAAGCTACAAACTTTTCAACGTACCTACGCTCTCATATAATAATAACAATGATGTTTATACAAATAAGGGTAGATATAACACCAGCGCACCGAAATTGAGGCGCTCAAATTAAACCAATTGGTGTAATTAGATTGCCATCTCTTTCCGTTTCGTTATATATAATCTGTCACATTCACATATATGCCATACATATCATATAATGTAAAGCGGAACAGTTTTTAAATGTCACGCAGCCAGTAAGGACATGCATCACCTATATTATTAAACATGATTGAATAATAATTAATCAACCTTACCTTAATACACAAATTGCACAGACCACATGGACTTAAGAAGAAGATCGTAACCTCATTAACAAACACCAAAAACAGAGCCTCCGCAGTATATATTGAAGATAAGTTTCTAGGATTATTTAAATGCATAAACTTCATAAATCGGAAAAAAAATGTAACGCGCAAATTTCTGAAATCCGTTTCAGCCAAATGTGATTTGAATTTTAAATCTGCAACACCATTTTTAACGCACCTGGTAGCGTAAATAAATTAGAATGCATAAAATACAAGCAGCTTGGCAAATTAGATATTGCTTTCTTCGCTACGGTCGTTGAATCAACAGATAGCGTTGAGAAGTTGCTAACGTGCCGTTATTTAGCATTTCTGTGCGCCAATATAATTTCTCCCTCCAACAAAACTTGAATTGCGTATCGTGAAATAGTGTTACATTATTACTGTTCCATGACTTTAATGAAGTTAGCACAATTTCATAGTTATCACCGAAAAGAATAAGTGAAATAGAAGAAATTATCTTAAAATTATGACTCTTTCGAGTATTCAGCCACACAACGTGGTCAAAACAGTACGTAAAATAATTTAATACAACAAAAATATAAAAACGATATTCCCTCACAACTACAAACTAAATTTCGATGTCATTTGAAGAAGTCGTGTTAACTTTCTGACGGTTTAAGGCGATTGGATGACGTTTAAATGACGAGCATTACATTAATGTCGTAATGGAAAAAATATTGGCAAAATAAATTGCGAAATATGTTTGTCACAACAACGCAGATTATAAGAATATATAAGATATAGAAACTGATACCAATCTCAGGTAGCCGATTACCGTCACCAATATGTTGTAAGCTACGAATCTAATCGAGAAAGTTCGATGTATAAACCGAAGATATAAAAACAAAATCTTTGTTGTCTTGCTGATCGACTGCCGATATGAAATGAGTCAAAAGAATTATTAGTTCTCTTTACATTTTCATGGGCCTATGTTGTTGCTAAAACAATGGTGTCAATCATGAATAACTTATTTAATTGCCTATTATCATACTGGACAACAAGGATGGACTCGTCGATCGAAATATAATTACGATAAATATGCTCTCACTATTATAATACTACTAGCTGAATCCAACCACGTTTCGTGTGCGTTGGAACTAAAAAAAAATATTTATTTAAAACATTTCTCTCCACTACTTTCTCTCTACTTTGTGAACAAATGTCAAGTCAATCCATCTTTAAGTGTTGTGGACACAAACATACGGAAGCTAGTTTTTATATAATTATAAAGATTAATTTTTGTCCGTATCTTAGATCTTTAAATCAGATTTAAAAGATTAAGATCATGCTATGAGTAATAAACCAAGATAGTTCCATTTAATTTAAAAAAAAACATTTTGTAATTGTTTTCTATTTATCTTTAAATTATAATGCCAAGTGCAAATTTATTAAGAGCCGTGATAGCTCAGTGTCCGGGCGCTCGCTCTTAATTCAATATACTCGAGCAAGCCGAGTTCGAATCCCGGAACCAGTGCCAATGAAAATGTTAATTTTAAGTGCCGATTTATTATTTGCTCAGCGGTGAAGGGAATCATCGTGAGGAAACCTGCATGTTTTCGAAATCGTAACAAAAAATATTTTGAAGATACGTGAAGTCCGCCAATCCAACGTATCTAGAGGAATCTTCATGATTAATCCTGTATGTACAATTCATTAAAAGTTAATTATATAGTTAATTAAACATTTAAAGTTGCTAAAATGATAGAGAATCGTCATTTGCACACAAATATTTTTGAGGTTAATTTTCTAGCATGCAAATCAATATTATGAACATAGGCGAAAGACGGTTTAACATTGATCCCTTGGGAGAGGCAAAGCTCTTGTTTGGGACGCTACTTGTGTGGTGTTTGTTGTGGAGTAGTACACTTTGGCTGCCTCTCATCTAAAGGGGTATTTCGGTCAGGGCCGGGGCGGCATCGGAGACAGCTGAAGTAAGTAAATGGCGCAAATATGAGTCTTTATGTTTAGATTATGTATTTGTGCCATTTGCTGTTGAAACTTTAGGTTCGTGGGGTCCCCGCACATCGAAATTTTTTAAAAGTTTATGTCCTAGGCTTAACGCCGCGGCTGGTGACAAGAGAGCTGGTTCTTGTATCGCTCAAAGGTTAAGCATAACTATTCAGCGAGGAAATGCAGCTAGCGTTCTTGGCACCATGCCGCGTGGATTATGTTTATTAGATAATATGTAATTTTAGATAGATTTAATCTTGTAAATATTAGATCAATAAAGATTGGCGAATAATGAACATGAAAACATAGGCCGAAAGAACCTGACCACGATGATTAAACGCACTGCTAGCTCTTGCGGAAAATATAAAAAAGTCATCAACTTTTGAAAGGCCGTAAAATGGCTTATTTAAATATAGATTTATAAATATAGAGAATTGTATATTCTAACCCCCACACTAGACGCATCCTTTCCTATGGGAAAAGTCAATGCTTTCCGCAACTTGGTGCCAACGAATGAACACTATACTAACAATATTATTATAACATAATTTTGGATAAAAAAAGAATTAGGAGATGATCTGGAAAAAACGGTTATAACAGTTCAAAAAAGATTATATCAAATAATAATAAAAAACTGTTCCATGCGAAAAGTATCACAAGTGTGTAAAACACACTTATTACAGTTTTACAATTCTTACAATCTCTACTAATATTATAAAGGCGAAAGTTTGTATGTATGGATGGATGTTTGTTACTCTTTCACGAAAATACTGCTAAATGGATTTTAATGAAACTGCAATAATATAGCTTATACATCAGAATAAGACATAGGCTATAATTTATATACATATTTGACGTATTTTATTATTCGTACTGTCTTTCTGTTTGAATGTTACGCTTCAGCCTATTCTACGCAGACGTAGTCGCGGGCAGCAGCTAGTTTTACAATAAATTAATAACAAATGAATGAATAATCGCGAAAAATGCTATCGGACTTCAGTCGAAAGCAGGAGCCTAAAGCCACCCAAAGCGAACAAAGACCCAAGAACTGAAAACACAACTAGCAATGTCATCCATACTTAAAAAGGTTCTCCCTTACGTTCATTGGCAATCTAAAGAATAATAATAAAATCAATATCGAATCATAATTTCATTCAATTGATAGAGAATATGAATGTATTTCCCATGCAAAAAATAAGCGTCATCAAGACAACGTCCTGTGTCACAAGTTGGTCACCCACGGTACATTACACTTCGGAGATCAGTTCATTTCTTTTTATAGCACTAACAATTTCATTAGTACCTTCAGCCAATTTTTAATTCAAAGATTTATCGAAGTGTTTTTGACGATCAATAAATAAGTTGTAATGCTTCTATATTCAATAAAGATTTGATTTGAATTTGAAAAACAAAAGAAAACCAAATCAAGTCACACCGTGATGAACGGAACGCCAGTCAAATGTGTCGTAATTAGTGCGGGCATTATGTCTTCCGATCCGTGTGTTCCTACTTGAGATGAGGCGGTAATTTCAGTAAACGCATCCGCTGAGGAGCGAGAGGCAAGCAAACATTCGCGCGGTGTCTCCCGACTCCGACACTGTCAGGAAACGAAACTGCCAACTGACCGACAGCGGTCGACCGTAGCACAATACCTGTTTACTTATCCGCCGTAATAAACGTCAAAACTTCATGTGATCCGCGCGGACGCAGCGGGACGCCGCGCTCTATTGAAATATCTCCTATCTCCCATTCGGTGCGCGCCACAAAAAATTGACACCTGTCACAAATGACATTAGAGCTGCTCCCACGGACGGGACGGTTATAGGGACGTTCGCAACGAGTGTTTCGTGTAAACAAACCTGTTCCGCGCAAACTGTGCAGAATGATCGCCATTATTGACGTACGAATGCGGAATAACAATTGGATGATTTTTTTTAACTGTATTTGTTTAGTTAGTTTTGAATTATTGATTTGGCGTAATCTCAATTCCATTATCTTTTTTTTAACAAGACACAGCTAGTAATTGACTGCTATCCGATCTGTTGGTGGTGATGCAATCGAACGTGATGAACGCACTACATCAGAACAGAACTATTCACTCTTCTTTAACACCTGTTGACCTGTATTATCAAAAATAATCTAAAAGTATAATACACTCTCTTAAAATTATGATACATCAAAATACCTGTACATCATAAACCGCGGTAGGGCCACGCCACAGCTTTGGCTTTTGCACATATGGAATATAATAAAAATTATAAGACGTCGGAAAATGGTTTGAAAAAAATCTTACTTCGAATAAATGATTTTGATTTGATTTGATTTGGTTTGGACAGGTCCGTCCGGGTAAGTACCAAAAACTCACAGAAGACGTGAAGTGGAGGTCTTAAACTCCTGCGTTTCGTCCAGTGAGTGGGGTAGCTGGGGCCCACTTAAATATAAGGTGGCAACACATCTGCAACCTGTATGTGTAGCAGATGTGCATGGGCGACGGTTATCGCTTAGCATCAGGTGAACCACCAGCTCGCTTGCCTACTATCTCACGTAAATAAAACTAACGCGGTGTCTCCCCACCTTGCAGCCCCGAAGCTCATGATCCCGCCGGCGGAGTTCAGCAGCCAGGGTGTGGTCGGCAGCCCGCAGGACGGTCTCCGGACGCCCTCCGGCAGCCAGATGCTGGCCAACCCGCTCCTCAACCTGAACAACACCGGCCGCACCAACTTCACCAACAAACAGCTCACCGAGCTCGAGAAGGAGTTCCACTTCAACAAGTACCTCACCAGGGCGCGCAGGATAGAGATCGCGTCCGCGCTGCAGCTGAACGAGACCCAGGTGAAGATTTGGTTCCAGAACAGGAGGATGAAGCAGAAGAAGAGGATCAAGGAGGGCCTAATCGTGGCGCCCGACGCGGCCCCGACCGCGTCCCACCCCAACCCCATAGGCTCGAGTGAGAACAGCCGGGAGTCTAGCTAAAGCTTTGGAACTTAGATTTTAACTCGAGGACTTACGCAGAGTTCATTGGTAGTGTTGAATTTACTTCTGTCACTAGCCTGTGACAAAACCGTAAATTGTCGACGGTGAACTCGATATTATGTTAGCAACAGAGCACAAGACAAATTATATCGTGTATCAAAGTTACATAGATGTACATATTTCATTAATGTTTTCTAATTATTTCGTAAACTAAAAAAAAATATTACTATCGTTTCGTCATCCCGCATAGACTACAATCTTAATGAATATAGCATGTTGTAATGATAGAAATTTCAAATGGCATAAGCCGCCTTGTAGTTTTTCTGTATCAAAAACTTGCAGTTTTTGTACTTTTCGTGAAAAATTTTATTATTTTTCTTTGAAATGGTATTTTAACGTTGCTAAACAAACGGTATCTAATTTGTTAACTGAAACTAAATAGTAAGGCGCTAATGTTTTCTTATTGTTGTAAAACATTTGGGCGCGAATTCTATCCATAAATTTTCCAACTTTTAACATAATTGGTGCGAGTAATAAATTCTCAATGGAATTACAACATATCAAATCAAAACGAAAAATACTAAAAATCGAGTAATTCCTTAGTTTATTTCTTTAAAGGCATTTACATATTATTCTGTGATGTATAAATTTTTCGCAGTCGTAAACTATTGATTCTTTATTTTTAATTATTTTATCAGTCAACGAGATTATTTAGCTGTAGAATAGGCGCTAATATTTTGTCATAGATAAAACACAGTGATAGTTTTTTTTTTTAATTACCGTTTCTTGAACCAAGTTCTACCGATTGCTTAATTTGTCAGTTTTTTCGACTATTTTTCATGTGTCCCGCGAAGTTCTTATTGAAAGTGTTGCTTTTTTACCTATTTAATTTTGTACAATGTTATAGTCTAGACCAAAGCTGATTTTTTTTTTCGTTTAATTTATTAAGCACTTGATATCTGTAATTGGCGACGGCTTATCGACGTATGTACAGGTGTCAGGGAAATATCTTAGATAATACCAACGTTGTAAATAGGAAGTTTGCGTGGTAGATAGGATTGTGTGTACATTTTTTATCGTTAGGAACTTTTACTTATTCAATAAATTAACTATATCTATTTTCAATGGGGGTTTTATTTTCAACAAACCACGTATGAAAGCAGTATCCAAATAGTCCGAGGTTTATCAGGACTTTGTTTAAACTAAATTGTTAATAGTGTATCATACCTGATTTATGAATGAACGATATTAAAGCAAAACAATGAGGAATAATTTATTACGCTTCTGCAACCATCGTTGTCAACGCATCTGCAACCCTCGGGTGTAACAGATGTCCATAGGCGGCGGTTATCACTTAACATCAGATCAATCGTGATGACTCTGTGGCGCAGTTACCAAGGTATTGGCTTCGGCGTCGGGGGTCGTGGGTTCGATCCCCACACGGGACAACTATTTATGTGACCCACAGATACTTGTTTCGCATCTGGGTGTTTGTCTGCGTGAAATTTATGTTTGTAAAACGTCATTACAACACAGGATAATATTATCCTAAAGTAATGGCAATGTTTTTTATTAAATATAGAAATATAGAAATCACAAACTGAGGAAAATTAATACTTATTGCAAATACCTATAATATTATATACTGGCTGCCCTTCGAGAACCTTTCTTCCCTATCGGTTATCGGTTCTACTTACTATATGGCCGGCCCATCGCCACTTCACCCTATTTATCTTCTGAGCTGTGTCGGTAATCTTTGTTCTACTGCGGATGTCTTCATAACGAACTCTATTACGAAAGAAATTCCGAGCTACGTGCTATATACTGTTAAAAAATATAAATATATTTACTCAGTAGTGGAATATTCTAGGGTTCAATTTACTTTCATATCAAGCTGTGGCAGTTCATCTATTATGTTATTACCGCCGGCCGAGGAGTTGTATTGCCAACTCTACTAGAGGGCGGGCCTGTGTTACCTATCTAAACAGACGCATCGCTTAAAATTTACCATCTTCTTTACTCCCGTTTTCTGTAAGGCCGCAGTACCTCCCTCCTGAACGAACCACCCCATGCATGCAAAAGGTACTTCTACAACTCTACCATGGACTACAAGTATCGCAGTATTATCTCGCTAATGGCTAGGTGTCAGCTATGACAAAAAGGTTTTGAAATCTTTTGATCTCTTGATAATACTGCTTAATGTACCAAACTTTCCTTGTATATTCTGGCCAGCTCACCGAAACATAAAATTCGTGATTGAGGAAAAGTACAACGGCCTAGCATTTCTAATACAGTGTGGCTTTTCTAAAGGTGCCCAAATTTACGCAGAGGGTTTAGACT
The DNA here is from genome assembly GCA_933534255.1 of Iphiclides podalirius. Lineage (NCBI taxonomy): Eukaryota > Metazoa > Arthropoda > Insecta > Lepidoptera > Papilionidae > Iphiclides > Iphiclides podalirius. Next base: position 14,451,811 of record OW152824.1, on the reverse strand, counting down.
CGGTAGTATAATCGTATATTGAAATAAAGACAAACTTTCTTTTAAAAAAAATTGCCATTCCATTCCCTAAAAATAGAACTTGTTGACAATGCGGTTGTCATTCATAAATGCGTCGTATACTTTTGAAATGAACTTGTGTGCGAGTTAGTTGTGAATATGAATGATCGCGCGTAAAATAAATGAGTTGCCCATACATCACACACTTTTTGAGATAAGTCCAAATGAAAGTATTTAATTAATTACGAGTGATCTTAAATATTTATCATTTTTTATATAACATTATTAATGTCTAGAATTTATTAAAAAAATGGATACACTTAAAAAATCCTCCCTGTATAACTTAATTATATTTTAAAGAATTTACACTAAACAAAATCTGTTAAACCGTAATTGTTAAACTGATAAAATATTAAAAGAAAATTAATATCAATAGTAAGATATTAGGCTCCCAAGCATTACTTAATTTTTTTTAAACTACGGATTGTCTCTATCGCTGAATCAATAAGTTATAATACCTGTCCTATCGTGTCTAATTTTATTCTATCTATCAAATAAACAGTGTCAAACACAAAACAAGAAGGCCTGTGCTAGTGGAAGTATTACACTTTTATATTTCTTTTGATATAAGCATGCCATATTTTTGAATCTGCAACAAATCCGCAACCTATGAGGTGTTGTAGATGTCCACGATAATCATTTAACATCAGGTGAACCGCCTGCTCGTTACTTTCCTTATTATTTTTTTTTCCTTATTAATTCTGTTTCCGCTTTAAACTTTAGAATCAAAGTGGTAAATTACTCATGTCGTACAATCAAGATGTAAACAAGTATGTCTATAGCAAACGTCAAGCACTGTTATGTTACCACATACTATTAAAAATAAATTTTCCCCAGTACACAGAAATAAAATATATTTTTATTTGAAGTAAAACCACTAGATTAAATTACTCAAAAGCTTGCAGTGACATCTACGGTTGCTTTTAGTAAGTAAAGAATATAAGAGAAAGTCAATGCAATACAAACAATATTCTTAAAAATCGAGAAACTAGTGTATTACATTAGTGGTAGATTAAGCGTAAAACTTGAAACAAACAAAGGTAAATTCAATGAAAAAGTTACAACTTTCCCAAAAATAAACATTTGATCATACTTTTTTGTTTGTTATATGTAAAGGTACAGGTAAAATACAATAATCATGTACTTTTTATACCAAAGAACGCAAATTGCACATTAGTAACACCTCTAAATATTAAAAATAAAAACACAGTTCCCAATCTTCATAATCAAGTCATTGGTGGTCGTGTTATAAAGTCTTTGGCGCCATCTAGTTATTTAAATACTTATTAAAGCCGGCCGGATAAAAGTGAGTAACCTATAGTAGGTTACGGTATGGTAGGTAAGGTTCGCTAGCCAAGAGATGGCGCTATTTTACAAAATTTAAATTACTTTATACTTTTGATTCATATATGTATAACATATCGCTCCTCCCACCGAATAATATGGTAATGTGTTATAACGATACTTTGGGTTTTATTGCATATTCGTCATGTAGACATCCTTTTACATCTTGTAAATTTTTTTCACATTTTTCCTGTGAGTAATTTTGAAACTAGCATTTATATAATAACCATATCCTTATTATTCCGTTACAGGTTTAGTATAATTATTTACATGAATAAAATCGCTACTGGTGATTACTACTTGCACTACAAATAAGGTTTTAAATGTTGACTATAACGATATTATTCGAGTAAAAAAGAGCAAACTCGAGTTCTAGTAAAGTATTCTGACAATACTATTCCTGTAGTAATTTTATTTGAAAAATATGGTAATGTTGGTTAACATTTAATTGTATTAAAAAAAAATACAGTTATTACTTTTGCAAAAGTTTACCGGGGCGTTCTTTACACTCAAATTAAGATTGCTGTATTCTTTATTACCACGAGCCACAAGTAATACGCATCGCTTTCTTTTTTTCTTAAGATAAAGAAAGGGATAGAGCAATACCGAGTACTCGGTGCTGGTTAATCGCCGTGTTTGTTTACTTTAAATCAGTACCAAAAAATATTTAGGTAGTGAAGTGATGCGCTCTCAGTATCAATATTATAATAAGTACTTACTTACATAATTATCGAGTTCTTTTTGTATTTCACATTAATATTGTGTTTAGTGTGATTTTGAATACGATAAAATCACAAAGAATATGAAAAAGACAGTTTTGAAAAACCCCCTAAACTAACTCTAATCCGTTGCCAACCATGTGAAGAGGGAGATACCTAGTTGTTCTATATGAAGACTAGGTATTCATCATTATTATCATTTCAGCCGGTTGATGTCCAGTACCGGGCATAGGCCCAATTTAGTTTCTAAATTGATGGATTATCGCCTCAGCAATTTAAAAAAAAATATTCAGTTAATACCTAATTTATACTGTCCCTCTACTTAATTTTTTTTTCAGACATCCAGCCATCCACTTTATGTGCACTGACTAAAGATGTCGGAATTACTGAATTTCTTCGGACAATTCTTCTTCTTCTGTACGTGACGATGACAGATCATATCTTTTCAGCCCAGACCTTAGCCACTTCAACAGCACAATTTGTTTTCTTTATTTTTTACGTGTGAAAAGTTGCCAAACGAGCAGACGGTTCACCTGATGTTAAGTGAGTACCGCCGCCCATGGACATCTACTACACCCGAGGGTTTGCAGATGCGTTGACAACCTTTTTGGAAATTGGGCTCCGGCCACCTCACTCACCAGACGAAACGCGAAAGTATTTATCACACTTCCACTTTACGCCGGTCTTCTGTGAGGTCGTGGTACTTACCCGGACGAGCCTGCCCATTCGTGCAACAGCCGAGGCTGCTGCGAGGCCCTACCACCGTAAAACCGTACCGTTGTGGCATCCATCAGATCCTGCTGCGAACAGGTAAAAGGGCAGGCAGGACAGGACATCAGATGGGCTATAGACTGCACTGCTCCACACATACAGTCCAGTCTGAGTTTTCTGAGAGTCCCCACCTGAACATATTTTCCTTGCTTCGGCCAACCTGAGTCCGAAGTCTAATTAAAGACTTCCAGGTTGGCCAAGGTAGTCTATGACCAGCTGGAAGACTCTCAGAAAGCGGGACAAAGGGATCCGGAAGCGGAGTTTGAACACGCCACATGCTGCATCTCGCTTGAGAGGGCTCGGGAGCTTGCCACGGCATGCTTACAACTGGCAGCGCTATGCCAGCCAGTGGATACAGCAACTTCACCGGGGTTGGCTTCAATTCAGACAATCAATCCGCTTGATAATGAAACAGACTTTAAAAACTCTGTATAATTTACGTGATATGCACTAATGCAATAAATATCAGCAAATAATATTAATACTAGGATTAATATCTGTGTATGCTGTGTGACAGCGATTACTATTACGCAAGACACGGCTGAGACAAACACTGAAGTAGTTTTTAATTCTAATAATAAAAAATTAACTAGGAAACGATGACCAAAAGACTCAAAAATAGCAGCGAATCTTATGAAGGTGCACGTTCAAAAAAACTGTATGCTACTAAAGACATCGGTCCTTCATGCTCATGCAAAAAGATTGTGGCATATCATTTTCTATGGAGCAACTACAGGCGATATTTGACACTTTTTTATAGACTGAAAGATCATGAACTCCAATAGCAAAATATCGTGAGACACGTTCAAGCACAACCTGTAAAACGCATCACTTTAGAAAGAAAAAATAACAGGATACATACCATTTAATATTATTTTAAGCAGGACCATGCATCTATTCAAGTTTGTATTTTGTATTTTTATACTACGTATTACAGAACAGGTAGTTTTACAGCTCAAGAGAAAATAGCGCAGTACGAGAGCCTAATAGACAACAGAGGAACTCATTACAAAAGACCTCATAGGATGTCCGTCAAAAAAATGTGGACTAAAACAGGCTGCAATGATGATTATGATTCAACCATTTCCTGTCTTTCCCTTAATAAACGGTTTTCTTTCATGAAAAAACCAACGTTTTATTGAGAATCATATTTCAAGTAACTGAAATTACTTTGTAGATAATACGATAAGAGAATGGTATTCAAACAAAACTTTAATATGTAACATACATTACATCCGCGAAAAACCCCCTTTTAAATTATTACCGCTTATGTTTATATTTGGTTACCTTTCATGAACGAATAAAATTGTGGTATGCCATTATTGTTCATGGCATCTATTTTTTTTTTTACACGAATAATATCGTAATATTATTTTGCAAATAAATGTTTTGTCTAGCATTTATAGTAAAAAATGTTTTCTATAATAACTTTATTTTAAGAAAGTACAAAATGAATAACTTTGTTTAAAATGATTTAATAAAAAAATTACCTTTCATTTGATATATAAATCATCCTCATAAGTTTGACAATCTTTAAAATAATCGTCAAAAAACACTCTTTTATTTTTCCTGTTAAATTTTAATTTATCGATAACGATATTATTCGGTGAGGGGAGCGATATATGAACCAAATATTATAACTTTTCAACTATACTATCTATTATAACGTAACTTTATCAGTTATCTAGTACCAGGAGTAAAAGCTTAGTTTGGGATTAGCGAACTTTTGTAAAAATGTGTCCTGAAAATATTTGTTTATTGAAGACATATATTCTTCATTAGTGAGGGTAAATATAGTTATCGTTACCGGATCATAAAATTACTTTATTCAAATTTTCAACTACCTATTACGTAGTAAATTAATCGGCAGTATCTCTAATCAAGATCACGAATATCCACACTTATGCTTACAGATTTTTTGACAAGCTTTGTGGGTTAGTTATCACTCACCAGACGAAACACGAAAGTATAACAGTATCACATCACGCCGGTCTTCTATGAGGTCGTGGTACTTTTACGATGTTTCGTGCCCCTACCACAGGGAAGCGTTGACGATCAGTTTAGAATATTTCATAATGGAAAATAAAACTAAGGATATAAAGTTAGTAGTGAGTTCTAATTGTAAGTTTGCTGTGTACAAAGAGATGGCGATGTGTTGCCGACTAAACCGAGGTTTTAATATTACTTTTGAGATAATCACAACCAATTGTACACTTGTAAATCTGGAATAAGCTCCAAGAGCACAATAATAAGAGGAATTGGACACAATTCGGGTTTTTGTTACTTATAATCTTACAAATATGGTTTTAAAGAACGGGCACGGTTTCCTCTAAGTGATTCCGTGCAGTGGAAGTATGACATACTTTTGCGTTTCGTCTGGTGAGTGAGGTAGCCGGGGCCCACTTTATTAAAAGGTGGCAAGCCACTGCAACCCTAGGGGTGTTGCAAAAGTCCAAGGTTATCACTTAACATCAGATTAACCGCCGGTTCGTTTGCAAATTGCAATATGTCACATAACAAAAGAATCTCGGTGGAGGCCACTGAAGGAACTCGGGGGCGATAGCACCGCTGTATCTTCACAGCTGAAGCTGTGAGAAGCTGTGCTTCAGCTCAGTGCAGAAGTGCCCCCATAGATTCCCACCTTAGATTCCCAAGCCTGTCCCAGCCTGCAGTGGGTTTTAAAGAAGGGTTTGGAGGCAAACAGATGTGTCTATCTCCACTCAACTCCACCCAGATGTCGGCATCTGCTAGCTGCAAGCCTTCCCACTTGTTTTCTCATCAGCCAACGTCCTTCTCCCGGTCGGCTGCGGCTTGTCGGTATTGTGGAAACATTCAGCTTTAGCGATGTCGACCGTTAATAGTAACTACAATAGTACAAATTTAGTTTTTCAATAGATGTCGCCACTTTTACTTTATATCACTAAGTTGCGCTAACCAGTACCTATGTCATTTATTTTTGTTCCCAATGATGGTGGTTTTAATGATGAGGCATTTGCGTAATTTGAATTTATACAGTATCACAAGTCCTAGATTTCATCCCATCGAGAACAACAACAGTTTGTGCGAATTTATAGACATGGCAATAATAAGTATATTTAATATTATATAATTGTCTAATTGATATTGATAATAATATTGACAATAATATTGTATAATTGTCTAATTGATTAGTTTCCCAAGTAAGATTGACATCAGGCAAGCGGCGAGTCGTAAAAAAATAGCCCAAGCCGCTTACAACATATGAATGACGATAATAATGAAGATTTGTACCAATAAATGTAAACAAATACATTTGGTTCATCCCATTGTAGATAACGTAAGTGACGTTGTGATGAGTTCAAATGGTAAAAAACGAACAATAAATTTTCTTAATTTTATATATCGGAAAATAAAATGTGGGGCAATGTAATGAGATATTACACATTTTGGAAGAAAATAGAATTTAATCGCTTTAACTTTAACAAAGCTTAGAAATTTATTCCAACAGACCATTACCTTATCTCTTATAATAAGATAATCTTAATCAGGGCCGGATTTAGGGGAGGGCAACCGGGGCTGCAGCTCCGGGGCTTCCACAATGGAGACTTCGGAAAAAATATTCAAATTTAGACTAGTAAAGATTAGTAAACAACTTTTACTTTCGTATTTTTTTCGCGTTTTACCCACTTGGTTTCACAATAAATAATTTATTTGAAAACGCGACTGAAAAAAATTGTTTATTTTATTTGGAAAATAATTGGGGGCCAAGAAGCCTCCACTCCTTTGTTGCCCGAGGCCTACAGACCTCTAAATCCGGCCCTGATCTTAATATTAAAAAAACAATCGTAACCACAAAACCATAGTATAAAATAATAGTAAGTAAATAATATCATAGTAAAAAAACAAAATATCATTTTTTGGGGCGTGAAACTTTACTCTACTCCTCAAAAATAACATCAAACACAAGATATTTTTATATTTACTGTGGGGTAAACAAGAAAATAACAGACTTCGTTTGAAACTTATAATATTTTTCCTAAATAATTATAAAGTATTTAGTAAATATAATAAAAACCGCGGTAAAGCTATTGCATAGCATGTTTTATCAACTTATGGAATTATAATTATTTATTTATTTTTTATTTATGCAGTATTTTTTTTTCTTTGATATTAATTCACGTTACACTTTTTGAGCGTGGTGACCGATAAGAAAACATTTTTTTCTTTTATTGAATAAATGAAAGGTAAAATATTTTTGGTTAAATATTTTTATTATTTTACAATACATGTAGGTTTATTCAGGAATTTTTATCACTGAAATATGGTTTATGGTAACTGAAATAAGAAACATAAGTTTGAGATGTGATATCCGCTAAATATCATATCATCATATGATAATATAATATTATAATATCATATTAATATCCATCGTGCGAGCTTCGTACCGTCGTACCATATACATACGTTAAGCGAACGCTCGGCCGAGCTACATGGTAGGCGGAGTGGAGGGTGTTAGGTTTTATTTTCGTTACGGAATTTCTTGATACGGTCGTCGCGTTCAAAGCCCGCGATAAAAGCTATATGTAATGTATGCAATAGCTTAAAAAGAATTGTTATATCTAGAAGATATAAAAAATATCTTTGGCTGCTTGCTTATTGGCTTTGTTTGCGTCAAATTTTTAATTTACGACGGTAATACAAACAAAGTTAGCGTACAAAAATAAGTAAATACAAATGTACATATTTCGCACCAAAAAAATTAAAACTACGAAAACATAATTAACTATTAAAATTAATCATTGAATGTACGTAATTATTTGGTTTCACGGTCACTGGCCAGAATAACGTTACAAAAAAGAAAATAACAAAAAAAACAGCGTTTTTACACGGTAATAACGCTTCCGCGCGATTATTATTAATTTTTCTTCGCTTATTATCACCAAAGTTATTATGGTTAATATAATACCATCGAATTTACATAACAACAGTTTATAAAATTCGAAAATTTTAAACATCGACATTTTGTGACAACCGTCGTTGACAACCATCTTCGTATTTCAAGGAATATTATAGAAAAAAAAAATTTGCGAAATCATTTCAGCTGTTCTCGAGATTTGCGCTTGGCAACACATTCGGCGATTCATTTTTATTTATATAGATAATTTGTATGGCGCTAATGTCAAATACCCATTACTAGTGAGCAAATCTACAAATAGATAAAATATATCGTGGGCGTAGAAGGAAAACCCGCTAAGTCCAAAATTCGTCATTTGGAGATAAATGGGTTTGAAAATTCAATAAGTCGTGAAAAATCGCATTATTCCTTCAGGACTTAGCTGAATGGCTTAGCCTGAAATATGGACAACGATTTTTTTTAATGGAGACCCGGTACTCTACTGCAGAACCCCCCAAACATTATGTGGACGCAAAGAACGCATTTTTAGCCAAAAATGGACTTAGCGGGTTTTCCTTCTACGCCCACGATATAATAGATAGATAGAATACATTGTTTGCCCCTAAACTGCTCAATTATTTTATATCTCCTAACTATAAAATGTAAATCCTTTCTTGGGTGTAAGTTAAGAATATTTGATATATATGTAAACTAAAAACAGAAATCGTTATTTTTATGTGAAAAGTTGCCAAGCGAACAGGCAGTTCACCTGATGTTAAGTGAATTCCGCCGCCCATGGACATCTGCCACACCCGAGGGTTTGCAGATGCGTTGGACAACCTCTTTGAAAATTGGGCTCCGGCTACCTCACCAGACGAAACGCGAAAGTATTTGACCATACTTCCACTTTACGCCGGTCTTCTGTGAGGTCGTGGTTCTGTGAGGTGAGGAGGAGGTACTCGCCCGGAGGGGCCTGCCCGTTCGCGCAACAGCCGAGGCCCTACCGCAGTTAGATGCTTAAATTAAAAATCGCCAGAGATGTGATCGTGGATCCACAGATAGACAGAATATTGAAACCACCACGGGTTCACTCCTCGACTATCTCGAAGCGCAGGCCGTTCTCGTTCAGCCGCCGCACCAGGCCCGTGTTTCCGAAGGCGAAGCCGGTGGTCACCACCCCGCCCCTGGGGATCCACTCTATTGTCGTCATTGTGTTATTTTAAGTTTCATCATCATCATCATATCAGCCGTAGGACGTCCACTGCTGAACATAGACCCCCCCCCCCCCCCCCCCCCCCATTGAGTTCCACTTCGACCGGTCGCTAGCGGCCTGCATCTAACGTGTCCCTGCGATCTTGGCCAGGTGGTCCGTCCACCTTGTGGGGGGCCTTCCTACGCTGCGCTTGCCCTCACGTGGTCTCACTCGAGAACCTTTTTGCCCCAACGGCCATCGGTTCTTCGAGCTATGTGCCCTGCCCACTGCCACTTCAGCCTGCTGACTCGCTCTGCTATGTCGGTAACTCTAGTTCTTCTACGGATCTCCTCGTTTCTGATTCCATCTCGTATAGAAACCCCAAGCATTACCCTTTCCATATGCGACCGCGGGCTTCCTAACTTATTTTAAGTTTATTATTAATGTAATTGTTTATTATATAACCCTGGTCAACACAGATAGGTACTTAAAGTTTTCACTAATATTGTAAAAACTGGCCAAGTGCGAGTGGGACTCGCGCACTAAGGGTTCCGTACCTATATCTATAAAAACGGCAAAAAATATGTCTGTTGTATCGAGAGGACCCACTTTAATATTTTTTAGGATTTTTTTATGTGAGAAAGTGGCAAACGAGCTGGCGGTTCACCTGATATTAAGTGATAACCGCCGCCCGTGGACTTTATAACACCCGTAGGGTTGCAAACGCGTTGCCAACTTTAAATAAAGTGGGCCTTGGTTACCTCACTCATCAGACAAAACGCAGTAGTGTAACATTTTCACTTAATGCCGGTCTTCTATGGGGCCGTGGTACTTATATGGACGGACCTGCCTAGTCGTACAAAAATTTTGCCTGGTCCACCCACAGTTTTTATAGCGTCAACAGAAATACATCATCTGTGTAAATTTCAACTGTCTTGTTGAGAATATGATTTTGTACCTTGTAACATTGCTATTGTTATAGTTGCTCTGTGACTGCATAGACAAAACTCTCTACTCTGTGTAATTGGTCAAGATGGTGTAGTTGTGATTTGAAGATGATTAAGTTGATTATTGTAATTAAGTAGTATCATGTGAAACCCAGTATAAAGTGTTAAATGATGTAAGTTAAACAGAATAAACCAATCATGAAAGCAGAGCTGCATATTTATTTTGATCCACGGAAACACATTTTCTAACATGTCTAACTATCACGGTTCTTGAGATACAACCTGGTGACACACGGACAGAGGAACAGATAGACAGCGGAGTCTTAATAATAGGTTTTACCGTTTTACTTTTTGCGTACGGAGCCCTGAATACTTACCAATTTCCTCAATTGATCATAACAGGTCATTTAAATGTGAAATGAAAACAACAAACACAAAAAGTAACACAGTGACGCAATCGTCAAGGTATCGGCTTCGGCGTCGGGGGTAGTGGGTTCGATTCCCACACGGGACAGCTATTTGTGTGACCCACAGATAGTTGTTTCGCATCTGGGTGTTTATCGTCGTGCAATTTATGTTTGTAAAAACGTCCTTACAACACAGAATAATATTATCCTAAAGTGAGGGCAATGTTGAGGCAAAAAGAAATGTATCATTTAACCACTACTACCTCTCTCACCAGACGAAACTCGAAAGTATTTTTCATACTTCCTTGTGTCTTCTGTGAGTACGCGGTACTCACCCGGACGGGCCTGCCCATTCGTTATAACATTACAGTTTTTGCCTTTATTAATTCGATTTATTTCGATTAGTGGTGGGGGGGAGGGGGCCGTCGTCATTGCACCGAACATAAGAAGGCGATGCGGTTGTAGCGTTACCTCTCGGGCATCTTGTCCCTCTCGTCGAGGATGGTGAGTGCGGAGTGCAGCAAGGCCACCACCGTCGCGCCGTAGCCCGGGTTCGATCCCGACACCTGCGAGAGTGGAACGCATCATCAAATACTTCTTTTTACCCGACTGCGCCAGAAGGAGGGTTATGTTTTTCGACAGAATGTATGTATGTATAATAGTTTGGCACGCTCTGCAGCCTGAACGGCTTGGTGGATTTCAGTTGAGAGGTGTCGTTAGATTCGTATTTACTGTGAAGTGAGACTGGGTATGTCAAAATAAAAAATACACAGAAACGCAGTCGGGTTTTTTAGTTTTTTAAATTACATTCTACTTGTTTTTACATGCACGTGCATATATCTGTTACATTAGTAGAATTTAGGATAAGTATTAAAAAAAAAACAAATGATCGTATTAAATTATTTGCTTCCTAGGATCATAGGACAACTCCCTACTGGGGCTTTAAACGGGTTAGTGGATTCTTTATTTGTTAATCCAATCAAGATGTTTGTCCAAAAAGTTGGCTTTAAGAAAATTGCTCGATAGCCTTAATTGCAGGTGTCCGTCCCCGATTCAAAATACCAAGGGAGAAAAGCAGGACCCTTGAGGAACGCCCACCGTGAGAGTTCAATGGAAATTCGAGCGAGACTTCTTTGATTAAAACTTATTAAATGTTGCACAGGAAATTAAATATTTAATTGTTTTTCTAAATTAAAAACCTACCATTACAGCTAGGATGGGTGTTCAGATTAGTGATTCTTTCCAGCATACAAACAATTTCGAATATCGTTTTACAACGATAATTCGAAGTGGAGATGTCGCCATTGCTTTTTAGAAATTAAAATTTTTATAGTGCTAATCTCTCCAAGTTTAGTGGCTAAAGCGTCAGGCCGCAAATGTCTAAGACGTGGGTTCGATTCCCACAGCGGCGACAAACTTTTCGTGCTTTTTCTATAAATTTTAATGTTTAATCTTAAGGGCAGAGATTAGCACTATAAAAATTTAAATTTCTGAAGAGACGAAAAATTCACTAGCGAGTGATCTCTAATTACCGGTCAAGATTGGCCAAAGGGGAAGTCACAAATCTGTAACCAAGCCTCCACAAGAGTGAAATTTCGAAGAATACGATAATCGTCCAGCCTGTGATTGTGCCTTGGCATCCTGTCGTCGGGGGGACGCGGAGAGGTTTTGAGACGCATGACGAGGTGTGTCCACGTCTTCCTGGACCTCTTCCTACCTCCTAAGCAGCAGGTGTACTGGTGGTAGGAGCACCGCGGAGCTCGTGTAGGGCGTTTGAGGGCCAGGACATCTTAAACCAAAGTCGGCGACTCTAGGCCTGCAACTTGGCCGTGACCCGGTGGGAAGATGTAACAATGTTCCGTCGTTGTGGAAGTTAAAAATAAACTGTTTAATTACAATTTAACTCGTATTTATTTTTGATGTACTTCTTACTTACTTACTTAAGTCAAAATTCTATTTCCAGTAAACGAATCTATCTGTAGATAGAATATTGAGATCGATCTTTAAGAGGCGCTTTACAAAACTGTATAAAACAATATTACCTACCTTAATAGTGAGACGTTATAAAACTCAACATCACCGCTTTTAGCGGTGAGGCCTTATTAATATATACAAAATAACATCATCGATTTAAGTGGTGAGGCCTTACAAAAAAAAAATTATGTGATAGAGTGGCAAATAAGCTTGCGGTTCACCTGATGTTGAGTGATAACCGATGCCCATGAACATTTGCTTCGACTCTACTTTCTCGTGGTCTCACCAGTTAAAGGAAGTTAGCAGGAAAACATTTGCAGCCTTGGATTCTCTGCGGCGCTTACGTTCTTTTCTCCTCATTCCTACTAAGATTACGTTAGCACAATCCTTACTTCTTTCCATTCTCGATTATGCGGACGCAAGCTGTCTTTATTTAACCGAGGACAAACTTAACAAGCTTGAGCGAATTCAAAACTTAGCTATCAGATTTATTTTCGGTCTACGCAAGTATGACCATGTCTCCGAATATCGTACAAAGCTCAAGTGGTTACCTATCCGCCTTCGCCGGAATCTGCATATTGTTACTCTTCTGTACTGTGTTTTGTTCAATCCTATGACTCCGAGTTATTTGAAGGAGCAATTTAAATTTCTTGGTCATGACAGACATGAAAGAGTTCTGCGATCAGCCAGAGAACTTATTATCACCCCGCATACTTTCCGGATCAACTATTTTAATAACTCTTTTACGGTCAAAGCCATTTATGCTATGGAACATTACCATAAGCCAGCCTATGGAACGCGCTTCCTCCACAAATCCAGCGCTCAAAAACGTTACGTAAGTTTAAAACTGACGATAAAAATTATTATCTGTCACTATGTTCAAACTGATTATCACCGACGACATTTGTATATTTATATTTTTTTCTTCCTGTATATATTTTTGTAAGTTATTGTATAGTATGCCTTATTGTTTATACCTCTTAAGTTTATAGTTCTGTAACATTTCCTTTTATGTTTTTTTGGTGTTCAATAAAGTATATATAACAATAATAATAATTTGCAACACCCGCACTGTTGAAAATGCGTTGCTTGCCGGTTTTCTATGAGGTCGTGGTACTTACCCGGAGGGGCCCTGCCTATTCGTGCAAGTGTTGCATGGCCCTACCATCGTAAATTTACAAAATCAACATCACTTACCTTAGCGGTGAGGCCATACAAAAATGTGAAATCAACATCACCTACATTAGTGGTGAGGCCTTCGAAAGCTGTACAAAACAATATTGTTTACCTTAGCGGAGAGGCCTTCGAAAGCTGTACAAAACAACATCGTTCACCTTAGCGGAGAGGCCTCACCTTGGCGGTGAGCGTCTTGGTGGGCAGCTCAGAATCGGGGTCTACGCCTTGCGGCCAGCCGGCGCCGTGCAGCGCGAAGCCGAAGCGCGTGTTCTCGGTGACGGGCCGCTCCAGCCCGCCGCGGCCCACGAGGCCCAGCGAGCAGAGGCGCGGCCGCGAGAGCAGCCAGCGGCGGCCCGGCCCGCAGCGCGCCAGCAGGTACAGCGCCAGCGCGCAGAACCAAACGAGCGGCGCCGCCCACGCGCCCGGCAGCCGGAGGTAGGCGCGGAACTGCACGGGCCGCGCGCGCGAGCGCCGCTGCGTGCGGAACACCACCGACGCGTCCGAGCCGGGGAACGGCACGCACCAGCGGCCGTCGCGGAAGTGCACGCACCGCCTATTCTACCGCATTTTACGGTGGCAGGGCCACGCAGCAGCCTCGGCCGTTGCACGAACGGGCAGGCCCGTCCGGGTGAGTACCACGACCTCACAGAACACCGGCGTAAAGTGGAAGTATGACAAATACTTTCGCGTTTCGTCTGGTGAGTGAGGTAGCCGGAGCCCCATCTTCAAAAGGTTGTCAACACATCTGTAACCCTCGGGTGTGGCAGATGTCCATGGGCGGCGGTATTCACTTACCATCAGGTGAACCGACTGCTCGTTTGGCAACTTTTCACATAAAAAAAAAAAAAAAAAAACGTGCACTCTCGGGGTTCCGTACACGGACGGCGGGACGGGACCCCATTATTGAGACTCCGCTGTCCGGCTTGCTCGCGTTGTACGCGTTGTTTCGACGACCCGAATGGCGTTGTGCCTCCTGCGCCAGAGGGTGTGGGTTCGATCCCCACTACTCGAAAAATATTTTGTGATGAGCATGGTGTTTTTCTTGTGTCTTGGTGTTAATATATGTATAATATGTATTTAGTTACAAAAGAAAAGTATGATTAAGTATGTTTATCAGTTTTCTGGTACCCATAGTACAAGCTTTACTTAGTTTGGGACTAGAGAATGTTGTGTAAAAATGTGTCCTAAAAATATTCATTTTTATTATTATGTCTGTCTATCTATCAGTCTGTCAGGCTGTATACGAACCGTGATAGACAACGCAATCTGTGAAAACTTAACTGTCTAACAATCGCGGCTCGCGAGACAGGTGCAGCGTAGTGGCAGACAGACGGACAGCGGAGTCTTACTAGAGTCCCAATTTAACCTTTGAACCCTAAAAAAAGATAATTTAACGTACTTCTTTTCGAGCTTCGGCTTCAGAGCTGGGAGGCGATCGGGGAACAATTGTTTCCGGAGTGTCTTAAGCTCGTGGTAGTTCGCCAGCCTGGAGGGCACAGAGCTTAGGAATCAATTATTTTATCCTAGGTCAATCCTTACTTATCCTTACTAATACTATAAAGGCTTAAGTTTGTATGTATGAATGGATGTTTGTTACTCTTTCACGCAAATACTGCTGAATGGATTTTAATTAAACTTTACAATAACATAGCTTATACATCAGAATAACACATAGGCTATAATAATTTATATACATATTTTTATGTATATCTTGAATTTAATGCGTCTAAATCATAAAAGTAAAAGAACAGCCTATATATGTCCCACTGATGGGTAAGAGCTGCTTCTCCACAATTCTTCTCCAGCTTCTCCACAATTCTTTGACCCACTGTATGTAGGAAAACCTAGTTTGTTTATTCTATGAAAGAAAGTGGTAAGCGAACTGGAAGGCGGTTCATCTTCAACCAACCTTAAGAACAGAGGCCCCGCTCCTCAATCATGACTCCGTGGTTCAGCTGCCAGGGTATTGACTTCGGTGCCAGGATTCGTGGGTTCGACTCCCACACGAGACAACTATTTGCGCGACCCACGGATCTGGGTGTTTGTCCGCGTGAAATTTGTGTATGTAAAACGTCCAGGAATTTTTGTATGTAAAAGGAGCAGCACAGGACAATCTTATCCTACAGTAAGAAGCAGTACGCAGTGGACGTTGACTCAATACCCCAAATGGCATGCCTATTCGTACACGGTAGATGCCGTCCTACCACCGTAGAAGGTTCCAGAAGATGGATGAGGAACCTCACCCGTAGACGAGGGAGGCCCATGTGCCGTAGTTGATGACTCCGCCGCGCCTGGCGGCCGCCTGATACTGAGGCGGCAGCTCAGTAGACAGGTACGACTCGACAGAGTTCAGGGTACCTGCGATGGAAGAGTGCGCAGCTCTAGCTCTATGCCTAGCTCTATGCCTACGTCAGCATCAGTGCTGAACGTAATACTTGATGAAATTAATATCAGTGGTGTGGTATTTTAATAACAACGATTGTTTTCTTAATTTGTTGATTGAAGTAAGATAAAGTAAAGTAAAGTAACAGCCAATACAAGTCCCACTGCTGGGCAAAGGCCTCCTCTATACAGAGGGTATCAGGGAGTCCACCACGCGGCCCCACTGCGGATTGGCGGACTTCACATATTTTCGAAATATATATTTTTTTGCTATTATTTCGAAAATATGCAGGTTTCCTCACGATGTTTTCCTTCACCGCGGAGCACGTGATAAGTCAGCACTTAAAGTTAAAAACTTCATTGGTGCCGGCACCGGGGATCGAACTCAGGTTGCTCGGGTATATTGAATTAAAGGCGAGCGCCCGGACACTGAGCTATCACGGCTCTTTTAAGTAAGATATTTCTAAATATTAATTTAATTCACTAAAATGAATTCGAACGCGATGGGCAAAACACCGCGCCACCGCGGCGTTTTTTCGGCTC
The DNA here is from genome assembly GCA_933534255.1 of Iphiclides podalirius. Lineage (NCBI taxonomy): Eukaryota > Metazoa > Arthropoda > Insecta > Lepidoptera > Papilionidae > Iphiclides > Iphiclides podalirius. The sequence goes on along the minus strand of OW152824.1, from coordinate 14,435,426 downwards.
TCTTCCTACTCCACACGTTGAACAGAGAGCGCTGAGGCGCCTTGCTAGATGCCGCTCGTCGTCCGCTCACCGTTACGAAATATGTTCCGTATTTATTTATAATTGAGACTTATAATTTTATTAGATCTTTCGAAAACACGAAACTAAAAAATATGTATCCACATATTTTGTATTTTTAATTATTTATTAACAGTTGTTAATTATGTTATTTAAAACGTAATTTCATCTTGTGATTGACTGATCTATCATTCTTTATGGATTGGGTTCAAATCCCTATTTTTTTTTGATTTCCTTATTTGGAAGTATTTCTTAATTACTTAATTTTTGTTGAGTTTTTTATATTCATAAATTACAACGAAATATTAATGTATTTGTTCAAAGTTGAAACAGTTGGAGAAAAATCTATCAGTAAATAAACCAACTGTTAGTATCTAAATTTTAACGTCATATATTTTTTTATTAAAATATTTAATTCTTCACCCTAAAACGAAAATTTATCATGTACACGAAAAAAAATTGTTTTATAATTTTTTTCATTAATTTATTTATTGCCCAAATTGAGCCATTATTGAAATAAAAACAAAATAATTTGTTGGGTAATAAATTAAAAGTGAAAATAATATAAAAAATACAACTCCACTTGATAAGGGTTTGAACTTGGGACTAGAGTAATAGTTTACTGTTGTGTACATGACGCTCGGACCAATAGGCTACGCGAGGTCTGTGGAAAGCGACAAAATTTCGTTTCTAGTTATAATTGCTGTCGTTTATCGATATAAATAAGGATTTTATCGATACATTTTTAAATTTCATTTTAGTTGAGAAAGTAATATAATATTTAAAGGATAAATTAAAATTCCTAATATATAAAAAATATGTACTTAATAAAAAAAAAGTTATATTCGTATTTTTATTTTTATGAGCCATTTTTTTTAAAAATAAACCACTATACGTTTATTATTGTTTTGTTGTATTGCCATTATTTATGTTATTTGCTTTTTTAAATTTATTTGACTATAAGATGTATTTTTAATCAATTCATTTTCCAGTTAATTAAAAAATAATAATGAACAGGGAGAAGATTTTATAAAATTGTTGATTGCTTTCTCATACTTTATATTTGTTTGTTTATTATTCCTATTATAATATAAGAAGTAAAAGACAATCCTTAGCAATAAAACCAATGGGCAATGGGAAATGTTTATCCGTGTGAAACTGTTTGTAAAACGTCCTTACAGCACGGGATTACGCTATTAGAGCGAAGATAGGTTCCGTACCATCGAAGTTCTGCTGGAGGAAGACGACCCCCATGTCGTTGGGGATACTGTCGAAGCCGCAGGCGCAGATGACGAAGACGCCAGCGTCGCGGGCGGCGCTGTCGTAACGTAACTGCATCGACTCGAGGAACTGCGCGAGAGATGAGGGAGAGAGTCTGATGAGAGTGAGGGTGTGGAGAAAGGTGGAACACACGAGAGGAGTTGAACGGGAGTTGCCAAACTGTAAGATATTGGGTCTCGCGTTACCGAATATATTAACCGTGGTAACACAAAAACACAGATGCTTGTGACTTACACCGGCTCTTTACACACTCTGAAGACCATCATGAAGTTCTCACTAGCTTCAGAGAAGAAACCCGTGGAAGGATCATAGGTAGACAATAGACCATTTCTTCATTACTCTTTCCCACGCTCCAAGGAGTTTCCTCGCGATTTTTTTATTGTGAGAAGGTTACAAAGGAGCTGGCGGTTCACCTAATGTTAAGTGAAAACCATCGCCCATGATCATATACAACGCCCGATGACTTACCTCGCTCACCAGACGAAACGCAGAAGTATAAAACTTTTTTTAAATGTGAGAAAGTGGCAAACGAGCTGGCGGTTCACCTGGCGTTAAGTGACAACCACCGCCCATGGACATTTGCAACACCCGTAGTGTTGCAAATGCGTTGCCACCTATAAATAAAGTGGGCCCGGGTAACCTCACTCACCAGACGAAACGTGTCAGAAAAACTGTGCACGCTTCTACTTTACGCCGGTCTCCTGTGAGGTCGTGGTACTTACCCGGACGTAGCTGCCCATTCGTGCAACAGTGAACAATGTTGCGTGGTCGTACCACAGGTTCCCAACAGTGGCCGTGGACCTGCCCATACGCGCGACAGTGAAGACTGTCGCGTGGCCCCACCACAGCTGTTTCCCGACGGCTTCCATACCACCCACCTGGGGCTCGCCGCTGACGTCGACGTAGTGCGCGCCGCACCGCACCGCCGCGCTCACCACCGGCTCCCCGTATAGCCTGTAGGGGCCGCAGCAGTTCACCAGCACCTTGGCCCGTTGGCACATCGCGCGCAGCGAGTCCTCGTCGCCCACGTCCGCCAACATCACGGGGATCGCGGACAGGTCCACGCCTGGAGTTAACGATTTTGCGCATGAGTGAAATTTTAAATTTTTTATAGTGCCAATCACTGCACTTAAGATTGAACATTAAAATATGTAGAAAAAGTACGAAAATATTGTCGCCGCTGTGGGAATCGAACCCAGGTCTTCGGCATTCTCGGCCTGACGCTTTTTTTTTCTACAAATTTTAGTATCAGTAAAAGTTGATTTTTTTTTCTTTTAATTCACTAATGTAAAATTACTCGACCAACCAACCGTTCGACCGTTTACCAACAGTTTGCAAAAATGTGTCAATTTCATTATTGATCATTTTCATTCGAACCTACAACATAGATATGTTGTATATATAGAAGAAACAGATTGGCTAGACTAACGTTTTATATTTACCTGAAACCTAAGAAGAAACTAATTTTCTTTTCTTATGTGAGAAAGAGGCAAACGAGCTGGCGGTTCACCTCATGTTAAGTGATAACCGCCTGCCTGCATTTGCAACACTCGTAGGGTTGCATATCCTGCCCCGAAGTTCTTAATTCGGTTACGACTTTGATTATATACTTGTACAAGTACATAATGGAGTGTGACATGTATATACAATTGTGACAAGTATATAATTAAAGGTTCACGCTTTCATGAATGCACATTCATCTGTTATAATATATTGAAATTCACGACTGGCGTGAATCTATCTAATAACCCCATTGAATTCATACCACCAAAGAGGAGTCATTAATCCACTTCGGAACTTTACAGAACAACTTCGTAAGGGGACAAGTCAGTAAATTAAACTCGTAACGCTTGGGAATCCAAAGACTCCGTCTGTATAGAGTTACGTAAGATTGTTAAAAATTATTGGAATAATAAAAACTAGCCATACCAGTTTTATATTCAGTGGCGCATCATTTAATGAGTGGCCATGTCATAAATCATAGATGATTGGTATGACGTAGGTATACTTTGTGCTTCCGGGTCAATGTTGGTCTTTCGTCTACACTTAACCTCGCGAGTAAGGTACCTTTACACAAAGTCATTAGGTAGAGATTACGGGATAGGCTTGCTATATTCATTTGTGAACTTCAAAGAAGAATTTTATTAGATTAAAATTTGTGTAGTGTTAATATTTGCACTATTTATATAAACTAATGTCAACATAATTAAATATACATGGTAGTGTTTGTATTATTTTTTTTAAAGATTTAATGTATTTTTATGAGTAATTTAAAAAGAAATATTAGCATACTGCCCTCCTCTATATAAACTATAAAGGCCCATTTACATGGTGCCAGTTTCTTGCCTGTTGTATACAATTAAATTGAAGCAATAAATGAGTTGCATGGTCTAAACAACAAATGGTCTAAACAATTATTGCGCGCAATTTATTGCATTCAATTACTGCTCTTGTATGTACAAGAAAATGGTATCGTGTAAATGGGCCTTAAGTGTGGGAATTTCATACTCCTCCGTCCGGGCAATTTTCGTAAAAGGGGGTACAAAGCTTTTGTTTCAAGTATTAATATATAATTATAGAAGATCTATGTTATAATATTTTTTTTATTTATAAATTAAACTTACGTTAACCATTAAGCATCTGTCGCTTATTTCAGGAATAGACAACATTGTGTAAAAATATCTTCTAAAATATTTATTTTGTACTCCATTAAAAAGAAATACTAAAGTTTTTACTAAAGTTACAAAAAGTGCTAAAAGTTGTCAAACGAGCAGGCTTCTTACCTGAGGTTAAGTGAAAAAACGCCGCCTATGGACAAGCGCTGAGAACCTTTTAAAGTGAGCCCTGGTTACCTCACACGCCGGAGGAAACGCAAAAGTAATATTGCCTCAGCACGCTGGTGCTCTGTGAGTCCGTGGTACTTCCCCGGACGAGGCTGCCCATTCGTGCAACAGCTGCAGAACGCGTTGCTACATCGCAGTAAAGAATTGCTGTATCAATAAAGTATTTCACGACTATCATACTGTTGACAAATAATGATGACCAATAAGAAACCTCTATGGACTTAATATCTTATTCTCATCGATATAATAAAGGTATAATAAGAATTCATAAAAACCCATTATACAGGTAGTTATTACAGTTTATTTTAAGAAAATATTTTTTTTTATTATTACGTTCACTAACATGAACAACCGAATTTTAGTAAGAAAAGAAGTGGTTTGCTAGTTTCGGCCACTCTTTTTATCCAGTTTTCTATATAAACTAAAATTATAACGAGACAAATAATGTTAGTACATAAATTATCGCGTTAGCTATCGTTATACGATAAACTATGACCATTGCTAATGTACTAAAGTGAACATTTATTGGGTTTATGTTTCCCAAGTCGTGACAAAAATATGACTTTACTTAGATTTGTATACGTGCCAAGGTGTTCCGGTCGAGCAAGCAAATATTTAGTGGTATCATACAATGCATCAGATTTGATGTAATATACAATGATATAGTCATATGATACTAGCTGACACGTCAAACGTTGTCTTGCCGTATAAATTATTTCTAAGGAATTTGTAGGGTAGAAAAAATATTTGGGGTGGACCGCCCTTAACATTTAGGGGGATGAAAAATAGATGTTTTCCGATTCTCCGCCCTGGCCGATATGCACACGTAAATCGCGTAAATCGGTCGAGCCGTTTCGGAGGAGTTCAATTACAAACACCGTGACACGAGAATTTTATATATTATATTATCATTTAAAATTTTACAATACGAAAAAAGTGTCTGTTTTTCGTAGTGAACTGTACGAATGGAATAATTTGCACGAATGGGCAGTTCCGTCCGGCTTAGTACCACGACCTCACAGATTAACGGCGTGAAGTAGAAGTGTTTCACTTCTGCGTTTCGTCTGGTGAGTGAGGTAGCCGGGGCCCACTTTATTAAAAGGTGCCAACGCGTCAGCATCCTACGGGCCTTCCAAATGTCTATGGGCGGCGATTATCACTTAACAGCAGGTGAACCGCTTGATCGTTTTCCACTTTCTCACATAAAAGGAGGTCCCACTAACCTACAGCCTTAATTAGTTTTTTTTTTAACTCTATCGTTTTCTTGTTTTTGTACTGATCTTGTAGCAGAGTTACCTTAACAAAATAAAGAAATACGAGGTAGATATGCCACTAGGGCACCAAAACAGAGGCGCTCAAATTCCACAGACACTAGAAAAACACCGTCCATCACATATATTTTTCCAGTAGTGAGGATCGAACCCACCTCCGCTGATGCAAGAGCCAGGCTCATTCCGGGCGCGCGCGCTCAGCGTACGGTCGTGTGCAATTAGATAAAGTATACTGCGGAAACGTACTGCGAAGCAAAATGATACAGTGCAAAAAATGTAAAATGTTTGTGTCCTTGAATAAGGATGACAATATAGTAAAGTGTAAAGGTGTATGTGAGGCGGTTTTTCACAAGAAATGCGTGCAATCGAATAAACAATTTCCGCATACGTCATTCTGCGATGAGTGTCGAAAAACCAGCCCTTTGCAGCCAGCACAGGACCCAAAACTGTCGATAAACCCTAGTGAACTATCCGGTGAGAAGGTATTAGCTGAAGTGAAAAAAAAAGTTAGAAGTTATTTACAATATGGAGAAAAAAATTGAAGACCTTTCTACTAACGTAAAATTGTACGCCGAAATGTATCAAACCTTAATAACATTCAAGGAAGAATCACAAAAACGAATCAAGTCATTGGAACAGAAAAATATCTACTTAGAGAAGTGCAATAAAGCGTTGGAAGAACGGGTGCAGGAGCTGGAAATTAAAGAAAGAGAGAAAAATGTAGAGATTCACGGGCTAGAAATGCACAAGGACGAGAATATTACGTCAGTAATTAAAGAAATAGCTTGTAAGCTAAACTTAAATCCGGATGATATCGAAGAAGCACAGAGGGTAGGTCAAGAAAAAGTTAGTGATAAAAAGATTAAAACCGTCGTGGTTAAACTGCGATCTAAAAACGCCCGTAATAGCTGGATGTTAGCCAAAAAAATTTATGGCAATGGCAGCGAAAACCCCGTATTTATTAATGAGGATTTGCCAAAATACAAGCGCCAACTTCTATGAGCCGTCAGAAATAAACTAAAACCAAAAGGCTATCAATATATTTGGGTCCAAAACAACAATATTCTAGTAAAAAAGAGCAGCGAAGAAAAAAAGATCTACAACATAAAATCGGAAGATGACCTAAATAAATTCGAAGATTATAACTAATAAATAAATGCGATGCGCTCATAGTACACGCGGAGCGGCGAATACACACTGGGTGCATTTAACACCAACGTTCACCCAAACGGATATTTTTTTTTTCAGACATTATATATAAAAGATATAATAATATTTCAGATCTGAGTAATGATTTCACACAAAATATAAATAATATTCAAATTTTTCATCTGAATATCAGGTCACTTCGGAAAGGGGTGCTTTGTCAGATAACCTCCTCGTGGTGCACCCCGGGTACCAGCCAGTGGCCTTTGTGGCCTTTGTGGCCTTTGTGGCCACTGACTGGTAGCAAATAATCTGACGGGTGGGCGTTTCTCCAGGTGTCCCTCTGACCAGCAGAAGGCATACTGGAGAAGCAAGGGCGGGCTTTGTGTTCACTAACCCTGTCACTGAGCGGGCGATGCGACTACGGTCTCGTCTCCACCGTCGACCACGACGCGGGAATGCGCGTGGAACTCGTAAGCCTGGTCAAAGTGCTGTGGTCATGTCTCGCGACTTTGATCGGGAACGAGGGCCTTGCCTTTATTGGCCGGGCCAAGAGGAGAAAGCCTCTCTAACCCCCAATCTCAAGCGGTGAGAGCAGCGCGAGGAGATGCATGGTTGAGGGGTTGTCAATCACTACTGCTACTCGACCCCAGGCACCGGCCGACCCCTGGGTGTATGTAGGCTTATCCAGGTACAGGAGGGCACTGCCTGGACAGACTGAATGTTTCCCCCATACTCGTGGGATCTGCAATGAAGAAAACTAGAACCCTTAATAAAAACGCGGAAGGAAATGAAAGTGCTGTGAGCGAAAGTGGCTCTGGAACTGTTTCGGCAGTTCGTGACCCAAAGACGGGACGTCTTGTTGCACGGGGGCCTAGCTGCTCCTGAAATAAGAAGCGAAGGAGCAGAGTCGGACTCCTCCATCATGTCGGTTGCTTCGGCTAAATCAACGGCCTCTCAAGTGAGCAGAAAACGGAGGAAGGCAAAACAACAGTCTCCAGGAGAACTAAAAGCCCCGGAGCCGAAACGCCAAGCGACAAGTGTCGAAAGGTTGGAGCGCGAGAACGCCGAATTGCGTTCCCAAATCGCCGAGCTTACGGCGAAAGTTGGTAAGTTGACAGAGGAGCTCAGTGCTTTACGAAAAACAGAACAATGTAAAGCAACCAAGACGCCCCAATGTATTACGGAAGGAGAATTCGAAAGTCGGCTGATGGAGCGCATTAGCGTTCTCATCGATAAAAAACTGGCGGGTTTCGTTGGGCAAGGAACGATGAAGAAGTCGGAACAGTGCCCAACATCATCTGGAGGACCTGGTAATGCAAAGCGCATCCAGCGCGATCAATCTAAGGGCTCCACTTCTTTCGAGCATACAACGGAAAGTGAACGCCCACCGCAACCTTGGGCGGTAGTGGTGAGTCGCAAAGCCAAGAGGGCGGCTACGGGTCAGAAGACCTCGTCACAAAAAGGGCCAGAAAAAGAGACCCAGAAAGCTCCAGGAAAAGAGTCGATCCCAAAGCCAGCTATGAAAGTAGCAAAGCTGGGAAGGTTGCCCAGCTCAGCGGCCATAACGGTCACTGTGCCAGAGCATAGTGAGGAATTGTATGCGGAAGTCATGGCAACAGCAAGACAAAAGGTGAACCTGTCGGACTGCGGCATCGAAACAGTCCGTACGAGGAGAGCTGTTACTGGGGCCTTAAAACTAGAGGTTACTGGATCTGACGGCGCTGCTAAGGCCGACAAGTTGGCTACCAAAATGCGGGAAGCTCTCGCCGAAATGGACGTGCACATCGCACGGCCAGTGAAAACTGGCGAACTAAGGGTGATGGATTTAGACGAATCGATCACTCCAACAGAGGTTGCAGCTGCAGTGGCTGAAGCGGGAGGCTGTTTCGTCAAGGACATAAAGGTTGGTGAAATACACCGGAAACCATTGCGTTTGGGGTCCATATGGATACGATGCCCGCTCACGGTGGTTCGTAAGCTGGCGGCAGCTAAAAGTGTCCGTATAGGGTGGACAGCTGCAAGGGTACAGGTGCTAGCACAACGGTCATTGCAATGCTACCGGTGCCTTGAATCGGGTCACGTACGCAGCAGGTGCCCCAATGAAGTGGACCGTAGCACTCGCTGTTATTCATGCAGTGAACCTGGCCACAAGGCAAGTGAATGCAAAGCAGGAGTCCTGAAGTGTCCACTCTGTACGGATCTTGGACGTCCGGCTAACCATCGATTGGGAACAAAAGATTGTGCACCCAAAGGGAAGACAAAAGGAAAGGGGAGTAAGCAGGCTCCCCCACCTATGGGCACGTGTGCCCCGGAGACTATGGATGCTTCACCTTCAACAGAAACGTAAAGCTCCTCCAAACCAACCTGAACCACTGCCGCGCGGCGCAGGACCTGCTACTGCAAACCCTCGTGGAGTGGTCGGTTGCACTGACGGTTATAGCGGAGCCATACCGGATTCCGGAACACCCTCGCTGGTTTGGTGACGATGGAGGCTCCGTCGCGGTTTATTGGAGTGGTGGAAATAGGGACCCGTCCTGTTCATTGATTGCAAGGGGACGGGGCTTCGTTGCTGTCAGATGGGGCACGCTGATTGTAGTAGGTTGCTTCATCTCTCCCAATTGCAACCTTGCTGCATATGAGGCGTACCTAGATCAAGTAGGTGGCTGCATCCGCACATGCCTACATCGACCTGTTCTTGTCCTGGGAGACTTCAACGCTCATTCTAGAGCTTGGGGGTCCACGCGGGACAATGCAAGGGGAGAAACCTTGCAGGGGTGGGCGGCAGGACTAGACCTCCGTCTCTTAAATCGAGGTTCTGTGAGTACATGTGTGCGGTGGCAGGGGGATTCGGTTGTGGACTTATCGTGGGCCACTCCTTCTGCCACTCATATGGTGTCGGGATGGAGAGTAGTGGAGGAAGTAGTCACATTATCTGACCACCGCCATATCGTATTTGATGTGGCACTCTGCCCACCAAATATTGGTATCCACCACTGCAGCCCACGGCGTTGGTCCCTCAAGCGGGTTAACATAGATATGCTCGAGGCCGCAGCTATTGTGGCGTCATGGCCGGAGGCACACTCTGATAGAGTTCCAGATCCTGAAGAGGAAGCGGCCTGGTTCCGGGCTACGATGACGTCAATTTGTGATGTTTCGATGCCTCGAACCAGATCTTTCAGGCCAAGGGCAGTATACTGGTGGTCAGAAGCCATCGCTCGGCAGAGGGAAGTCTGTTTGCGTGCTCGACGCCAGTACTCCAGGTGCCGAAGAAGAAGGCGGGCCACGGCCGAAGAGGAGGCGAGAGCATACGAGGCTTACAGAGGTGCCACAAAAGCACTGCAAAGAGCGATCGAGGAAGCCAAGGCTCGGTCCTGGAGTGAACTCCTCGAGAGTCTGGATAGGGATCCGTGGGGGCGCCCGTATAAGATTGTATTGGGCAAGCTCCGATCATGGGCCCCTCCACTGACGGAGACCCTGGACCCAACTTTTGTGGGAAGAGTGATTGATACGCTCTTCCCCCTAACCCAGGAAATCCCTGAGCCCCCAACCATAATTATGAATGAGACCGATTGGTCTGATGGATTGGGAGTCACTCAGGACGAGATGGACCGGGCCATTAAACGGCTTCGAAGCCGGAACACTGCACCAGGCCCTGATGGTATTCATGGTCGGGTGTGGGTGTTAGCTCTCGCCGCCGGACTGGGAGGGAGACTGAGGCGACTCTTCAACAGCTGTCTCGGAGCCGGTGTTTTTTCCCTCACGGTGGAAGGAGGCCAAATTGGTGCTATTGAAGAAGGATGGAAGGACTGCTGACGCTCCCTCTGCGTTCCGACCTATTTGTTTGCTGGATGAGGCGGGCAAACTATTTGAAAGAATTATTGCCGACCGCCTCAAAATGCACCTACGTCAGGTAGGCCCCGACCTATCGGATAGCCAGTATGGTTTTAGACAGGCTCGGTCAACTGTTGACGCAATCCTTTGCGTCCGAGACCAGTCGCAGAGGGCTGTTACCCAGGGTGGTGTGGCATTGGCGGTCAGCTTAGACATCGTCAATGCCTTCAATTCATTACCCTGGAGTACAATCAGGGAAGCACTGACCTACCACCAGGTACCCCCCTATCTGCAGCGTATTATCGCGGCGTACTTGCACGGCAGGTGCATTCAGTACGTGGGTCGGGACGCGTTAGTCCATTATAGGGAGGTGAACTGCGGGGTTCCACAGGGGTCCGTCTTAGGGCCATTACTTTGGAACCTCGCATATGACGCCGTCCTACGAACTGTTCTCCCCCGTCGGTGTAAGTGTTATCTGCTATGCAGACGACACTCTAGTATTGGCCGACGGGGGTAGCTTCGAGAGCACCAGTCGGCTCGCTGAGCTTGGGGTGGCTTGCGTTGTGGGCAAAATCCATGAGCTGGGTCTTCGGATAGCGCCTCATAAGACCGAGGCGCTTTGGTTCCACAAACTTCCTAGAGGAAGGGATCCACCCAGCTGGTCGGTTCGCGTGGGTGACGTGCAGATCCCGGTGAGACCAGTGATGAAATATCTTGGTCTCACTCTGGATAGTCGCTGGGGCTTCGAGGAGCACTTCAACCGCTTGGCCCCCCGTATAGAGAAGGTAGTAGGTGCCTTACATAAATTACTGCCAAATCTCGGGGGCCCCAGGGAAGGAGTTCGCCGCCTCTATGCGGGGGGGTCGTGCGTTCGATGGCCCTCTACGGTGCGCCCGTATGGTTCCACCGGCTAACGAGCGTTCGCCGCTGCAGAGCTAAACTTTATAGCCTGCAGCGGAGAATGGCCATCAGAATCGCACGAGGTTATCGAACGATATCCTTTGAGGCGGCCACTATCCTAGCTCGGTTCCCACCACTGGACATCCTGGCGGAGATAGATGCGCGAGTTTATACTCGCCTTCGGTTACCCCAGGATGATACCGAGCCCCTGGATGCGGGAGAGGTGCGGGAGCAGGAGCGTACAAGGGGGTTTGAGATTTGGCGCGAGCGCTTGGGAGAACCTCAGAACTCGCGCCAACGGATTGTCACTGCGTTCCTGCCAAGCTTCGAAGCCTGGCTTAGTGCGAGGGGATTTGCGCACGTCACCTTTCGTCTGACGCAAGTACTCACCGGGCACGGATGCTTTGGTGAGTACTTAAATAGAATTGGACGCGAACCGACAACGCAATGCCACCACTGTGGTGGGGACCGGGACTCCGCGCAGCACACGCTTGCTGAGTGCCCCGCGTGGGAGTCAGAGCGTCGGATCTTGGTCCAAAAGATTGGGCAGGACCTATCACCACCTGTTGCAGTGGCGGCTGCGCTGATGGAGAAATCCGCTTGGATGGCACTGGTCTCCTTCTGCGAAGCTGTTATGCTTCAGAAGGAGACCGCTGAGCGGGAACGGGAGAGGGCCGACTCCGCTCGGAGACGAAGACACCGGGTCGGTAGAAATGGACGAGGCGCCCCGTCAGCCCTGTAGTCTCGGGCTCGTAGAATAGAGCTAAGGTATCCCCTGCCTGTCGTAAAAGGCGACTAAAAGGGGACACGGATTGGCAGCAGCACGAAGTGGTCTCGGGCTGCTGGAAGATGGCGAGGGAATCGGGGAAGGTTTACCCTTCTCCGAGGCGTGCTCACGCCCAGTACCGAGGGACACCGGTGCGTTCCATAGGAGATCCCGGAGTCCCTCCAAAGGTACAGAAGGTGGCCACCGAGGGGGTTTTAGTGGGTACGAACCCCACATAACCCTGTCATATCATGACAGGGTATCTTTTGAAGATTTCCCCCCCGATACCAAAAAAAAAAAAAAAAAAAAAAAAAAAGGTCACTTCGGAAACATTTTAATGAATTGCTAGTTTTATTGGAAGAACATAAATACAGGACAGATATATTAATATTAAGCGAAGTAAATATTAGGAAAGAAGAACTATCGTTATATCAAATAACAGGATTTAACTCCTTTATAATATCAAGAGAAACTACCAGAGGGGGAGGGATATTAATCTATGCCCGTGATAAACTTAGCTTCGATGCTCGGGGAGTTCCTACAGAGGCCTTAGAAATGCTACACGGACAGCTAAAAATAGGAAACAAGACAACTCATATTATCGCCATGTATAGACCACCACAAAAAAATAAATTATTCTTCATACATCAATTGGAGACCACGTTAAAATCTATTCCAACATCTGATAATGTAATATTGATTGGTGACACAAATATAGATATTCTAAACGATAAAATTTATCCAACAACAACGAAGTACAAAAACACCCTGTATGCCTACGGCCTATTGTGTTCCATACCGAGTAGAGATAACACGTGAGGCGGTTGTGGATGGACGAAACGAGACATCGTGCTTAGATCACCTATGGGTGCGTGCGGGACGGAACGAGTGTGAGCCGTCATCGTTCGTGCTCGAGACAAAAATCTTCGATCACCATGCGATTGGAATAGTGATAAATTTAAGTGATAACTGCAATATAATGACTCAAACTAGTAGGGACAGTAATGTGCGGAAATTTCTTAATGAAAATTTTATAAAACAAAGGCTAGACTCGTATAACTGGGCGCAATTATCGGATATAACATGTCCACTTGTGTTATTTCAAACAATATGTACTGTGTTTGATAGGACATATAGAGAAAGTGCAACTGTAGTAACAACTTGTAATAAAAGTTTAATAAGACAACCATGGATAGATAGATATTTATATAAAATGATATTAAGACGAGACTATTTGTTTAGAGTGTGGAAATGTGAACCAAAAAATATGAATAAGCGATTAGAATACAAAATTTAGAAATAAAGTAAATAAAACAATAATTAAGGCTAAAAATAAATATAGACAGATGGAAATAAAAAAATGTAATGGGGCGAAATAAAGTAAGTCTAGATGATGTAATATTGCGGCATTTAGGTAAGACAGAAAACATGATACAAATATGTACAAATTTTTCTAAAACATTTACTGAAGAAATTAAGGGAATAAAGCATAAATGTAAAATTAAATTTTTAAATAGAAGTCAATATGTGAATCCGAGTGTGGTGAGTTTTAGATATATGATGGTGTGCTCTTTAGATGTAGAAAAGGTTATTAATAATTTCTCATGTGAAAAAGCCCCCGGTTTAGATGGACTTAGGATAAAAGACATCAAATATATACTACGGAAACAATTAAGTCCTGTTATAGCAAATTTTATGAATATGTGTATGTTGAAGAGTATTTATCCCGATCAGTTAAAACATGCTATTATACGCCCTATATATAAGTCAGGAAACCACTTAGATTATGTTAATTATAGACCTATAGCCATATTATCTATTATTGATAAAATTTTTGAAAAAATTATTGTAAGCCAAATTTCTAAATTCTTGGAATGCCATAATATTTTGTCAGATGCTCAGCACGGTTTCCGCCCGGGGCGCAGTACAGTTTCAGCACTAACGGAATTTGCCGATTACATAAACGAGTCTTTGGACGCTGGTAAACAAATTATAACACTTTTTATAGATTACAAAAAGGCGTTTGACACCCTGGATCATGACATTCTGCTACACGTGATGGATGAATGTGGAATACGAGGCCCTATGAATAAATGGTTTCGGAACTACCTGAGTAATAGGAAAATGCGTACGATGATAGCTGGTGTGACTGTGTGAGGATATGCATGTGGATTTGGGGGTGCCGACTGGATCAGTATTTGGTGTATTAGGATATGTGATGCATGTGAATAGTGTGTCAAATGTCGTAAACAAGTGCCGCGTTTTTATGTATGCCGATGATATGTGTATTGTTTATGCTTCCAAGGATATATCTGAGATACAAAGCTATGTACAAGAAGATTTTGAAAGTATAACTAAGTGGGCACACGATAATGGAATTATATTGAATCTGTCGACATCAAGTGCATGTATATACACTCCCCATACAATCGACAAGTTAAAATCATTAATAAAGAACAGATACATATAATTAGCCACTCATATGAATGCCTACATGCTAATAAAATCGACTGCAGGTGTGATAAATTAGATTATGTCAATACATTTAAATATTTAGGCTTAACTATTGATCAAAATTTTAGCTGGAAAACGAATGTTAATGACATATGTAATAAATTAAGATCCATGGTATGTAAGTTTTATCAATTAAATGCAGTTGTAGACAAGCACACGTTACGCATTGTGTATTATGCGCTTGCTGACTCACTGATTAGCTATGGACTCATTGTATATGGGCGGACGTTTTGCACCTATTTAAAAAATATTAAAAATTTACAAATAAGGCTGATTAAGTACCTAGTGACCAAAAAAGTTAAAGATAGTGAACAGGACTATAATAACTTATTTCCTATTTGTAAAATACTGCCTGTAGACAAAAAAATCGAATACTTAATAGGCATACGTCACTACTATAGTAATGATTATAAAAGATATGTTAATAATAAATATGATACAAGAAGTGTAAAATGCTTGTTAAACCGAGAATGAATAATTATTATGGGGAAAGATTATCAAAATTTCTAATACCTAAGATATTTAATAAATTTGAACTTTTGAGAGGGAGTCCGCAACTCAGTAAAAATGTTTTGAAGTCAAAACTTAAACAGTTGTTTCTTGATGAATTATCATTGGAGTAGTAGTTATTTATAACAGAAGTATATTATTGTTTTAATTAGTGCCTGTGTTGGTTATAATTATAGTGTAAAGAAATACTTAATAAATGTGTATAATTAATATTATAAGTAAATTAGTAGTATACTTAGAAGATATTATGTTGAAAATCGAGCGTGTCTCGCCATCAAACAGGTAAGCCTATTCTTTGTATATTTTTGTGATTAATAAATTTAAAAAAAAAACTATCCACAGCACAGCGATGGTCATACTTTTTAGAGTCCGTGCCCAAATCGTGAAACGGGATCCTATTACTAAGACTCCGCTGCCTGTCTGTCCGTCTGACACCAGGCTATTTCTCTTGTACCGAGATAGAGGGACAGTTGAAATTTTCACAGATGATGTGTTTCTGTTGCCGCTATAACAACACACACTAAAATACAGAATAAAAAAAATAATTAAGTGGGGCTCCGATGCAACAGACATGATGTTCCTATATACGGAACTTGGCCGGCTTTAATATATCCAATGAATCTCGTATTTCGGGGAGCGTGCTCAGGAATCGCGTGGTTGAATTCCTCCCTCCACCAACGATAGACTGCACCGAGCGGATTCCTCTCCGCATCAAGTAGATATCCCCACGTCCGATTGGAGAAATTCATTTCATCGTCTGTAATGCACGCAGCGGAGGATTGCAACATATTGCCGGTTTCAATGCCCATGCCAACTGGCCACTTACAAAACCATATGCGATACATAGATGAACCCCTTGTTTGGAAGCTGTTTTAAAAGCAATTGAAGAAATCAAATAAAGAAAAATCAATATGATTTCTCTATACCACTGTAATGTACCATTTCTCGCGATTATTTAATACAAACATAATTATTGCAAGTGTTAGTTAGATAAAATTGTTTAAAACTTTTTTAATACTAAACTCCCGAAGTTTCCAACGCTTTGTGTCGTCTTTGACCTTGACGATTAATCGCTGTACCATACATCAAATGATCTCCGACAAAAGACATAAATCAATTCTACAAAAAAATAACACGTAAAAACATCAGAATCATTGAGGGAAACGCATCACTTAAATCGATTCCGTCGTGACACTTAATATTGCAGTGCTCTTGTGGGAGGGAATACATATATTTTTTATCGATTTACGCAATCGAGATAATCTATTGGGACGGTGAATTGGATATTTAAAGGTCAAAACCAACTAATAGAATCGACCCGTAATTATAGTTTTGTGCCTGTAATTTATAATATAATCATGATTACTTGTGAGCGTTATTACGTTTGCTATGACTTTGGCCTTTACGTAACTACTGCGTAACAAAAGGAACAAAAATTAACAGCCCAAAATGTCCCACTGCTGGACAAATGCCCCCCGTACAGAGGGTTTCGGGTCATAACCCATTACGCGGTCTCAACTGCGAATTAAACATAATTGCACTTATCTTCTAAATATTTCTTTTTTGTTATTATTTCGAAAATATAAGCATATTTTCTCCTCACAATTTTATCCTTCACCACTTAGCAAGTCAGCACTTAGAATTAACAATTTCATTTGTGCCGGCACCGGGGATCGAACTCAGGTTACTCGACTATTTTGAATTAAAGACGAGTGCACGGACATTAAACTACTACGGCTTACCTATTACGTATCGTTAACTTCGATTTCCGTACAAAACTAAGACATGTAAATAATCTAACGGTCCTCAAACTTCACGCAGAAACGGAAAAACGAACAGACAAACGTAATGCCAGGGGCATTGCAGATTATTAAAACAAAAACTGGTATACCAAATTGAAGCAATGGTGGACTAGGTCGAAGTCAGGTGGTCTTTAGTTTCGACACCAAAAGACAAAGAGGGTATACGAAGAGTTTTAGATTTTCACAAGTCTTATTTCGAAAAACGCTCGCGGCATAGTTTTGTTTGACAGTGAGACTTTTTTTTTGTGAAAAATTGTCGTACGTGCTGGCGGTTCACCTGATGTTAAGTGAATACCGCCGCCTATGGACAAGGTTTTTATATGTCGGGTAATATTTTGGCCCACATACAAAGTTAACATTTTTAGTTTATACAATGTACATAAGTAGGCTTGTTTTAAGCTCTTATTGAACGTCAATAAAATAGACCTGTCCAGAGAACTGGCAAGAAATTATACGGTTTTATCTTTTTTTTTTTTTAACGATAAATACAGAACTAGTTAGGTATAAAAAAGAAATAAAAATTAATCGTATTGCATTATATTATACAATTAATATATATTTATTAATATTTATATTAATATTATTTACTGGTACCTTTGGTCGCTTCTCGAGCGATCGTAGAGTCTATTTGTATTTTTTTAACACGTACAAACCTATTACGAACAAGCCTTGGGGGCGAAAACATATTATCTGGATTATTTAGTGTCTGATTACGTTTATCTTCGTCGAGATTGGAGCGAAGTCCATGGTCATTTTTAAAGACGGTTTATGACACATGGGTATGGAAGTAAATATTCACCATGGCCACCTGCCTCGTGTGGGCAGTTTCATTTATTTTCCAAGTTATTCTTTTAGTGCGTTTGGAAAAAATGATGGGAATGAAATTTGTGTGATGTACGCGCACAACGACAAGACCCCCAAAAAGCGACATGATGAAGTTGATTGCAAAGCGAGCAACTTGACGGTACTACCATAGCAAACAATAATAAGTTTTTGATATTTACCTATAATACCAAGTTATTAACATTTTTGCCCACATAATTAAAGCTGGAGAGGTCTTTTTCACAAACATAGAGTACTGGCACAGGGGCTAAAATATTGAGCTATTTTTCTTTTGTTACGCTTAAGATTTTTTTTAAAACATTGCCCTTATTGCAGGATAATATTATAGTGTGTTGTAAGGACGTAATAGTCGTCCCGTGTGGCAATCGAACCCGTGACCCCCGACGCCTAAGCCAAAACCTTGGCGACTGCGCCACGGAGTCATCAAAATCACATAAGGAGCTCGCAAACGTCCTTGCCTGACCGCCGTAGTTATAGGTATTTGAATTGAATGTCCTATAGGTATTTATTTATTTATTTTATTCGAAAAGTTGTCTAACGAGCAGACGGTTCACCTGATGTTAAGTGAATACCGCCGCCCATGGACTGCCACACCCGAGGGTTACAGATGCGTTAACAAAACCTTTGAAAATTGGGCTCTGGCTACCTCACTCACCAGACGAAACGCGAAAGTATTCGTCATATTAATATGCATAGAAAGTATGCTTTACACTGGTCTTCTGTGAGGTCGTGGTATTTACCCGGACGGGCCTGCAACATTCGTGCAACGGCCGAGGCTGCTGCGTGGCCCTACCACCGTTAAAAGGTTCTTCGTTACGTGAATGGTTATGGATAAAATTATTACTTGCGTCGCTGGCTATCAGGTGTGCAGGGTTGGAAAGCATTTCTTTCTTCTCAATTTCACTTTGAGTGATGATGAGCTAACTTAAAATAAAAAAAATCCTTTTACTTTTTTTATGTAGGAAGATGGCAAGCGAGCCGGCGGTTCACCTGATTTTAATTGATAACCGACGCCCATCGACATTTGCAACAACCTTAGGGTTGCAGATGCGTTGCTACGTTTCAATTAAGTGGGCCCCGGCTACATCACTCACCAGACGAAACGCAGAAATTTAACACTTCCACTTGACGTCGGTCTTCTGATGGCAAGGTCCTGGTACCTGCCCATTCGTGCAACAGCGAACTGTTGCGTGGCCCTACCTCAGTTGAATACTAATTTTCCAAAGAAAAAGCAACACCGAGAGTTCACATATTGTAAAACTCGCGACCCGCCCCGGCTTCGCGCGGATGCAATGATTTATACATATAAACCTTCCCCTTGAATCACTCTATCTAGTCAAAAAACCGCATCAAGATCCGTCGCGTAGTTTAAGGCTCTGTATGCAGTGTATTTTTAACTATTTGGGTGGTGAAGTATGAGGAAGCGGAGGAGGGGGAACGCCGCTTAGCGGCGCGCAGCGCGCGAGTTTCGTCGACGCGCCGCTAGACCATTCATTACCTCGTGTGTAGTGATGGGCCGTAGGACACTATCGATAGTATCATGGAAGACTGTTGAAAATGTACACAGATGGTCCCTATAATATCTTTTATAGACCATGATTATATTTTACTCTTATATTATTATAGGAATAGTAATAAAAAAACAAATATAAAGTTTGAGAAAGCAATCAACAATTTTAGAAAATCTACCTATTAATTATTTTAAATTATCAGGAAACGGATTAAAATTGACTAAAAATACATGTTAAGGTCAAATAAATTAATAAAGGCAAATGACATTTCTTACAACAAAACAATAAATAAACGAATAATTATTTATTTTGATTCAAAGTAAAATTTTCTCATAAAAATTTTAAGCAATTTCATAGTCTCCTCGGCAGAAATTACGAATAATTTTTTGTTACATATTTTCTTAAACTTTATATCTTTAATTTATCCTTTAAATGTGAAAGTAAGTTATATTAATTCTTCAATGAAATTATATTTAAAAAATTATCGATAAAATTCCTTATATCGATAAACGACAACAATTATAACTAGAATCGAAATATTGTTCCCTTCCGCAGACATCGTGTAGCCTATTGGTCCGAGCGTTATGGTTGATACATATTTTTCCAATTTTAATTTGTTAATCAATTAATTATTTTGTTGTTATTTGATAAAATGTGGAAAATACAAAAATTATAAAACAATTATTTTTTCGTGTTCGTAAAAGAATAGGTTTCGTTTTAGGGTGAAAAATTAAATATTTAAATAAAACAAATTAAAAACAACATACAATATAAGACTTGTTAAAGATTTTAAATAATGAAAACTTGGTTTATTATCTGATAGATTGTTCTCCAACTGTTGCGTTCTACGTTCAACAAATACAATAATATTTCGTTGTAATTATTTATAAAAATAAAACAATCAACAAAAATTAAATGGTAAATTAAAAAAAATACCTACAAAAAGAAAATCACCAAAAGATATAACAAAGAAAAATGTAGGGATTTGAACCCAATCCCTATAGAATGATGGTCCTTTACACAGTGTTACCAACTGTTCAAAAATTATACTCCTAAAACAATTCGAAAACCGACTAAAATTTATTAAATTCAAACAAAAATTTTTAAATTTAAAATCATGATTTTTTTATATTATAGGAAAAGGACAAGAACATCAAATAAAACATAATTCATTTGAAATGAATATGTTAAGAATAAAATCAAAACAATATTAAAAAAAATTATTAGAATACATAAAATATTCATACCAGACACATAGGCCTGACGTCATCCAAAGCAGCACTTAATTTTTTTTAAATAAGTTGTTTTGTGTAGTTTTTTTCGAAAATGTGAATAAAATTTAACTCCTAAAAATATTCCCATAAAAATTTACCTCCCAATAAACTTCCATACCACATTTTTTATTCCTAAATTTCGGAAGAAAATTGATAAGTTGGCATCCCTGCCTTTACACTGTTTGTATAGGACTGATAAACTTATCAATGACAAGATAAGATATTGAAAAAATTACGCTTTAGTTGTTAATTCATACAAATAATTAAAAATACGAAATATGTGAATATATATTTTTTAGTTTCGTGTTTTCGAAAGATCTAATAAAATTATAACCCTCAATAATAAATAAATACGGAACATATTTCGTAACGGTGAGCGGAAGACGAGCGGCATAGGTCCATCTAGCAAGGCGCCTCAGCGCTCTCTGTTCAACGCGTGAAGTTGGAAGAGAGCCGAAACAACGCCGCGGTGGCGCGGTGTTTTGCCCATCGCGTTCGAATAAATTTTAATGAATTAAATTAATATTTAGAAATATCTTACATCAATCAAAAAATTAAAACAACAATCCTTTTTATTAATATATTCTACACCACTGATATTAATTTCATTAAGATTTATTGATGTATTACGTTCATTTTTGGTTTTGAATTTCTCTTTTAGAGGTAGTTTCATGATTTTTTTTCTATCGAGAAAATATACCGAGAATATGTTTTGGAAACAATGTTCCCTTAGAATGTACGATCAAGATTAACATATATTTTTTTGCTGCTATAAAATGTGTAGATTTTGCTAAAAAATCTTTTGAAAAATCTATTTTTACTGCATACAGCGCCTTAAAAGATCTAAGCATACATAGGGACGTACAGACAGTGGGACGACTTTATTTTATACTATGTAGTGATTGCCAATGAAATAAAATATAATCGTTGTAATGTATATCTAATTGCCTTTCAATTTTGCCACTTCAGGAAAGAGATTTGAACTTGAACTTCTGTTAAAGTGAAAAAACTGCGTCAACCATAATGGCCGACTCGTAGAATAATTATATATTTGCTTTCCATTAACTAAATTTCAATATAAAATATCATAGGCATGTGTATATATGCCAATTCCTTTAGAGAATCTATCAAACATATTCTGACTTCTCCGCTGAACATAGTGCTTTTCTAGTAGTGTCTGACTGTTCATGTATAGTAATACATATTCATTTACAAATGAAAAGTGCGTTTTAGAACGTTTATCGGTTACCTAGGGGTTATAGTACACAGCCCTGTAGTTCCGGGCTCATATACTAGGACTAATTTATCTCCTACCGTCGTAAAAGGCGACTAAAAGGGGACACGGATTGGCAGCAGCTCGAAGTGGCCTCGAGCTGCTGCAAAATGGCGAGGTAATCGGGGAAGGTTTACCCTTCTCCAAGGCGTGCTCACGCCCAGTACCGAGGGACAGTGACGGGTATCTTTTGAAGAATCCCCCCCCCCCCCCCCGATACCAAAAAAAGGGGGTTATAGTACTGTCTGCGCTACAGACATTTCATTCAAATTATAAATTAATTTAAAATTATCAATATGTATAAATTAACGTGTAAACCATAGACTGTCATTACACTTGTAACACTCGCGTTGGAAGTCGACAGTTATATTTTAAATATATGTTAACCGTAAATGGTTAACGACTACGCCATTATTTCGCCTACAAAAAGTAAACAGATCGTTCATGGGGCAAAGTGTGCGCATGTATAATAAAATCCCACAGTCGATGTTAAGTCTGCCACTTGATGAATTTAAACGAAAAATTAAAAGTACACTTATGGCTAAGCCTATTATACTATTGCCGAATATCTTGACGACGCCAATGTGTGGGGTTAATATGTTGAACGTAGGCTAAAACAAGACTATTGTACATGTACTATTATATTGTAAACTGATTTTTTTAAAAAGAGCAACTGTTGAGTTTCTTGCCGGTTTCTTCTCAACAGAAACTGCTTTCCGAACCGGTGGTACCTTACGAACGTGTTAATTTCTTGTAAAATTTTGACGTTTCATAAGAACGCGCAAGCGTCTATGTGAATAAAGATATTTTATTATTTTATTATTACTCACATTCGAATACAAACTAATTATATTTTAGTTGAAATTATATTAATTTAACATCTTCAGAAGCGTTATTTCTTTTTCCTTGTTCTATGCTGAACAGTACATACATTGCTCATTTTAGCGTAGTATAAACCCATGTCTGGACCGTCTTTTTCGCTTGACAACTATTCACATAAAACATAGCGCGAGTCGGACTGGTTTTACACACTATCTATAAAAACTGCATAAAATCATGTCTGTTGTATGAGCCCCACTTATTATATTATTCTGTTTTTTAGTATTTGTTGTCATAGCGGCAACAAATATACAACATTTGTGAAAATTTCGGACAGTCTAAGTATGATCGTTCATGAGATACAGCCTGGTAACAGACGGACAGAGAGACAGCGGGGTCCTAGTAATAGGGCCCCGTTCTACCCTTTGGGTACGGAACGATAAAAACAGCGATGTTATGGGACGGAGAGTAATTTTATGCGCAAAATAACAACGGTACACTTAAAGCGGATGCTCTTATGACGATAAGGAAAAATCAACAAGCCGACCAGAAAGCAAACGTTGTGTTATTGACTTAGAGCGATTCGTTTGCATGTCCAAATATTGTTCCAATACAGAGAAGACTTCGTAGCGCAGTCGCCAAGGTATTGGCTTCGGGGAAGGGTTCTATTCCTAAACGAGAACGATTTTATGTGCGAGTGGTTCTTCGGTGGTCATAATTGTCTGACAGTCGACTGCCAATAATCACGCTGCACCAAATTTATCTCGAAACTGACGAACCTGTCACCATTCAGGATTAGGCGGTGCATCGCATGCACAAGAGAGGAATCATCAAAATGTGCAGGTACAATTACCCCAATCAAAATCAAAATCAAAAATATATTTATTCAAATAGACGCTTGCGCGCTCTTATGAATCGTGAAATTTCAATTTGTTCGTAAGGTACCAATATTCTTCCACATGTGTTTTACAATAATAATATAAGCCCCAGGCTGTTCTGATCTCAACTCGTTCGACAAAAATTGTCGAAATGATAGAAGGGAAAATTAAGCTGCAATCGAACCAAGAACATCGTAGCCACGATGTCGAATGCGAATCGATTTTTGAAGTGAAAACTTTTCTAGGCGCCATGAGCACTTTTTGGTTGAACAATTTGGGTGAACACCGAACGCTGTCCATGAGCTATTTTTAAAAAAGGTAAACGCAAAAATATATTTGTAGTTATGATATTAATAGTATTATTCTCGTTCCTATAAAATATGCAGAATTAAATATTATACAATTTTAATTTTGATTTTATTTTATGTTTTCACTTCTGTATGGCATTTCCCATGAGATGCCTATGTTTTTTTTTAAATGGCAATTATTTCTAAAATGACAAGCGAGGTGGCGATTGATCGTCGCCAATGAACATTTGCAACACCAGTAGGGTTACAAATGCATTGCCACGACTTAACGGAGAAGTATAGCACTTCCACTTCACGTCTTCTGTAAGCTCGTGGTACTTTCCCGTAATCCGCAGCACATCCGTGCAACAGCCAAGAATGCTGCGTGGTCCTACCACAGCAAAATATGGAAGTAGTGTTCTCAGTTCTTTCAAATACCGACATTGGCCTACGCTCGTTCCTCCTAGCTGGATGCTAGATATCCTATACAAATTAGCATCGAAAACCTGGTCCTTCGAGCCGGATGCCAGATGTCCTTACGCCACGAAAGCAAAGAATTCCTGAGCATTTAAGCTTGGCGAACGCCTTGTCTTTTGGCCTGGGTGCTACTTTCACACTAAGTTTAAACAGTTTTTCGCGAAAAGTGGTCGTAACGAGCTTTAGTCTAACATAAAACAATAAATTCTATCTCATTCACGAAATTTGATAGAGTATATTAAGTGCAGAGATTAGCACTATAAATAATTTACATTTCTAAGAGTATATCACCTTTACAGCCTCACAGTATGTAAATAGAATGAAATCTATGCAGGTTTTTTGAGTTTAAAACACACAATGACTATAATCAGTTATAAAGTTGCAACAATAAAGTTACAAGTATTCTTACATTGATGCACACAAGTAATAATAACAGATTATTTATTATAATTATCTTAACAATCTACCTAACATTCTGAACCCAATAAGATGAAGTAAATATGGAGTATTTATAATGTTTCAATGATTTTCAAGCTTAAATTATTGAAATGTAAATGTATGAATATTGCCCCCAATTTATGTCCCAAATTTATTCAAAAGTGACAAGCCATGCAGGAGGTAATAGTGTTGGACAGTGATTTTTGCATGCAGAAAAGCACACAGGAATCAGGAAAAAACAGAAATCTGATTTCCCTATGAAATGGTTATTTGAACCTGCAACCTAAGAATACAAACCCCAAGCCAATAGGCCAGCACTTCCCACTTGTACTCATATTTTTTTTATTCTTAAAAGTAAATAGTGGTCAACTATCACAAATAAAACTGTTGAGGAAACTTAAATTACCTAACAAAATAAAAAAATTAAGTTCCTTCAATTATTTTACCAATCTCAAGGCAGTTAAATATTTTTTATATGGTTCTTTGTAAAATGGTAATATTAATGAGTCTATATTTAATTCTCTAGACCAACTGCTTTTTGTCTGCACATATAGATCAGGAACAAATATGCCCCATGTTAATTGTGGATGGCATTTTTAAACAACTGCAGGAGAAGCTTTCTACATTAATCTACAAAAAAAAATTTAGTGTTCCACACCACAAATAGCACAACAAGTGGTCAGTGTATACAGAATAAAACTTACCAGTCTCCTTTGACGCCTCCTCCAACAAAGCATCAAGTTTAGACTGTGATCTACCGGCAATACCCCATGTAAGGCTTGGATTTTTCTTGGCAATTCTAGCACATTCCATTACAGCATGCTTTCCCGTAAAACCGGTGGCTCCAAAAATAACCAAATCTAATCGAGACATCTGAAACAAGTACATATTTAAAATATCAGTCGGTACCATATGCCAATATTTTTACTAAAACTTCTTTTAAAAATAAAAACAATTTATAAAAATAAGATATTACTAGTTACACAAGTACAATCAAGTTTGTAATCAAACTTTTAATAAATATGTAATATTCATATAAATAACTGCAGCAGTAAATCACCAACACCATAGTAATACTGAGCCTCCCACTACACTTTTAATAAAAACATTTTACTGGCATCTATACATAGTAATTAAATGTTAAAATTATTTATTGAACTTTACTTACCGTAAAAAATATCTAATAAGTAACACAACCTTTAAGCTTTAAAACCAATTTTCATTTATTCACGCAAATCAAAACAACGCGGGCGAAATCTACGTCGGCTGTTATTAAAAAAAACTTGAATTTCAAGTTTCAGGATTCGTTCATTCGTTCATTAGTGACCATAGATGATACACTTATATACAGACATTTGGTTACTCAGGGCTACCAGCTTCGAAGAATATTTTTCCCCAAGCTCAAACTGATACTCTTGAATGGTGGATGTGGCTCATGGGATCGCTCTCAAACCAAAAAGACACTTAAGGACTGATAGGAAAACTGTTTATTTCAACTTAAACATTTTGAACTTATTTTTGGACCAAACGTAATCATTATTGAATTTATATAAAATACAGGAGTTATATCAGCTATGTATACATGTTACATCTTCAAACGATTTTTACGGAATCAATCAATTATGACAAAATTCAGTCTGAACAAATAAAATTAACATTTCAAATTTAAAGTAATTCAAACAAAATACATAAATCAAATAGTATAGAGAGTATATCAAAAGAGTATGTATAATCTGAGATTACCAATCAACAGATACATTAGAAAATCCCCATACAGTAGCTCTATTTAACTTAGTAAAACTTTAAAAATAGTCATTTCTTAAAATAAACACGAAGGTACACATAGCATAAATACGCAATAAAAAGAAATTATATTTACCAAATTCACGTCTCAAAACGTACTATTAAGTACTAACTCATACTACATACAAATAAAATATAGAGTAAATTACCCAAAGAAATTAAATATCTCATTGAATTAACAAAATTTCATCTAAATTGAAATGTATTTGGAAGAAAATCTATTTTACTCAGTCAATGAATATTAAAAGCGATGACGACAGAAAAGTATATCCTGTTTAGATATTTTAACATATGTATGTCTGATAATGACATTTTATATCGATGTTATTAAGAAAATGATTTTGATTCATTAAGCATTTAAGTGAGTATCCATTATTCATTAAAAAAAATAGCAGTGCCTGGAAAGAGCATGTAAGCTTATAAGCACTTTTTTATTATAACACTTATTTATGTAATGTACACTTAGATGGCAAATAAATGATTGAATTGAACTGAACTATATTTAAATTATCAGTAGCTAATAAAGTGGAAGTACGTGAGGTCACGCCTAGTTCTTTATACATGGGTGAGATATGATAAGATTGATAACATGCAATGTTCATCTTCACGTTTATATGTTCGGACGAGGAATTAATGCGCAATAAAATCTAATTTTTATTTTTGCCACCTAAGTTTAGGGGGAGTACATATTAACTGGTAGCCCTCAATACTCGCTTCAGTATAGATTGACATTTAGTAAATGTTGTCATAGAACAAAAATACTTAAATATTGTCATCGTGATTGAATATAATTCAATGAAGCTGAATGAGTTATTATCTGTTTTAGTTAATAGTACTATCTTATTACTTTTTAAAGTACAGTTTCCTAAAAGTAAACCATTATAAATAAGCACACAACAATTTCATGAGTTAGTAACACCATAGATTAAGATTCCCCCTGATCAGAATCCGTTTCAAGTGATTCGAATCAGATTCATTCATCATGCTACCGGTGCTTCTTAGTATATTTATGCGGCTGGCCGAGTTGCATCGTGATCTGAAAATATTGGCTTTGTCTATAATCCTTAAAGAAGTGTCACTTCAATGGAATTAATAGCCATACAAATACGTTGGCTTTAGCTTTCGGTATATATCCCGCGGCCCCTCTATCTGTGCTTCCAATATTATGCCAACCAATGAATATCATAAAGGATTCGGACAATCCATTGCTACTCTTGCGATAACTAATTTCATTCTCTCGCTGCCGCCCGACATCCCATCGTCTCTTGTACGAGGTGACATTGATAAAGGACTGAATGGTCATTTCCATCAATACAATGCATACTTTAAAATCAAACACATATGGCTCAGCGCACTCGATGGCGAGTGTAAGATCCTCAATTCGCAGCATATATACGACACCTTCATATCCCTGTCCGGTTCTGAATTGCTTCACCAGCTCCGTTGTTCTTTATGGAGGGCAGATGATCCACTGACCTTTTCCGCCGAAGTTATCAAAGCCTTCGGGCTAACAACAAACTACACCTATACCCAAAAAGAGGATTTTTATTGTAATAATTAATATATAACGTAAAAAACGAATCCTTAGTAATAAATTATAACTTTCGGAATGTTTTATAAACGTTCCTTTTCAGGAATTTAATTTTGACAATCATTGTCACCTAGCTTAAGTCAAATTATATTTGACATGCGACGTGTTTTCGTGTAATATACGGTCGGGGAGTAGATTTATGGTTAAAAGTAACCTAAGAAATTAGAATATTTATTTATCAAAATGGAATTAAACGAAAGAATTTTGCATTACTTGAGCAACGTAAATGAAGTGGATACTCTGAAGTTAGCTAGCGAATTTAATGAGGACCACCAAAAAATAATAGGTGCAGTAAAAAGTGTTGAAGCGTTAGATATGGTAAAATCAGAAGCAGTAAAAAGTACTAAATGGGAGTTATCTGAAGAGGGTCTTCTAGTCGCTGAAAATGGCAGTCACGAAGCTGTCCTCTACAGAAGTATACCAGACAATGGAATGCCTCAAGCTGAAGTTATGAAGGTAAGTTTATTTGTACTCAAACTGATAAATAATAATTTCTTATAATGAACCTTCTCGATGACAGAACTTTATTAAATTGTGTAATTTTTATAGAGAATGCAGTTAGTATTCTTCTAATGACATAGTTGCAATACAATAGTTACATTTTAAAGTTTTCATTTTAAAAGTATGTATCCTCTTAATTTTTATTTCATATTAAATTATTCACTGCTTAACTTAATAATTTTGTACACATATATAGTTTTTTATATGATAATAACATATGTATGATAAAATGAAAGCAAAGATATCGAAAATATGGTTATTCACAGACTGTACCAAATGCAAAAGTGGGTTTCAGTAAAGCAATGTCGTCTGGATGGATAATGATTGACAAATCTGGTGGTGCCCCTTTAGTAAAACGTAAAGTAGACAGTATAACAGATACTGTGCAAAATCACTTGAATGAAATAAAGAAAGGTATAGACAACTTACCAGATAATGTGAGGAATGATTATAAGAAGCGAAAGCTGCTTCAAGAGATCACTGTGAAGAGTTTCCGTCTGATGAAAGGACCCCAGTACTCAACCACTATTAAGAAATTAGAAACTGATTTAACTAGTGAGATGCTTTTGACAGGGTCTTGGAAAGAGTTGCAGTTCAAACCTTACAATTTTGATGCACTTGGTGAGTTTGCTTAGTGCTATTTACAGAGTGTGCATTGTATATGTTGTGATTAATCAAAAAGTTTTCATGTGCTTAAAAAAATTAACATTTGTTATGTTTCAAGCAAAAACAATCATTCTCATAGTAATTGTATATGCAGTTTTATTTAATAAATTTTATTTTATAAATATATATGGTATGTGTTTATTGTAATATGCTGTATATGTAATTTTCAGTTTTATTTAAAAAAAGATGTTACTGTGAATAGAACACAACAAATACGAGTAGTAAAAGATGATTTAAAATTCTTAAAAATCAACCATTATGCAAAAACAAATTAATTTGATGTTTTTGTTAATATACAAAAGTATCTTTTAAAGATTAATTAATTTGTAATATCTGTTTAAAATCTGTATTTTATAGGACAACCCCCTGAGTGTGGATACCTCCATCCATTGCTGAAAGTTAGAGCCGAGTTTCGTGAGATTTTCCTTGAAATGGGATTCTCTGAGATGCCCACCAACCAGTATGTGG
Organism: Iphiclides podalirius; assembly: GCA_933534255.1. Taxonomy (NCBI): domain Eukaryota; kingdom Metazoa; phylum Arthropoda; class Insecta; order Lepidoptera; family Papilionidae; genus Iphiclides; species Iphiclides podalirius. The sequence goes on along the minus strand of OW152824.1, from coordinate 14,405,673 downwards.
AGAGCTCTTTCTGGAACTTTGATGCGTTGTTCCAACCTCAACAGCATCCCGCCAGGGATGCTCACGACACATTCTTCGTTTCCTCACCTGCCACCACTACGGACTTCCCAATGGATTACTTGGAGAGGGTGAAGAAGGTACACAGCAAGGGAGGCTACGGGTCACAGGTAATTAATCCATAAAGCAAATTAATTGGCCAAGTTTTAAGTTCGATGTAATAAAAAGACAAACAATGAGTGCCAAATCTCTACTAACTATTTCGTTATGTGAGAAGGTTTAACACAAGCTGGCGGTTCACCTGATATTAAGTGATTACTCTCAGACCCTAGTTACCTCACGCACCAGACAACGCAGAAGTATACCACTTCCACTTCACGCCGGTCTTCTGTGAGGTTATGTTCCCTAGACGAGCCTGACCATTTGTGAAACAGCAAAGACTTCTGAGTTTAAATGATATCACGCTGATATCATTTAAATACCACCCCTACACTAAAAAAATTCATAATTTGTATGGTCTATTGCCTACTTTTATGGATTGTGCTGTTCTGTTCATGAACTATTTTCTTAACAATCACACAATGCATATTTATTAAAATGAGATTGATGATTTAAAAATAGAACATTGAAAATGGTACTATCCATACAAAGTTATACAATGAATATTATGTTGAGAAGAATTCGGATGTTGACATCCGCTTGAATAGCATTACTACTTTTATTGCAAAAATTAAAAATGTTGACTTACTTTTATCATTACTATTGTGATTGACCTTTGCCTCATTTTTAAATTACATACTTTTTTTTTGTGTTTTATTACAGTAACGGGATAAAATGCATGATGTTGTTTCTTATAAATGTGTTCTTATAAACAGTTATCTTTTGTAATATGTTACAAATAATTTGTATTTTTCTTAATCATCTGTATCTTACGTTAGTAATCCAATAAATAAAACTCAAGCAATTGAATTTCTTTTAACAGGGTTACAGATATGAGTGGAAGATCGATGAGGCGCAGAAGAACCTGCTACGGACTCACACAACCGCTGTGAGCGCTCGCATGCTCTACCACTTGGCTCAGCTAAAGGAATTCAAGCCGCAGAAGTACTTCAGCATTGATAAGGTATAGGATAATACGTCTACTGTCCGTCACATGTAAACATATACATAATTACGGAGAACTTAGTTATACTACCTCCACCAAAAGTATTGAGCACACGTAAACTCGGTAGGATTATTTTGGCGTTAACAAATTTAATTGAATTTCTTGAGACCTTTTATGCTTCAACACCACTCTTGGCCTGATTACGACCTCATATACATTCTAATAATTTTTAATATAATTAAATTTGTATTATATTATGTACTAAAATTTATTATTATGACTGAATAATGACATGTGATTATATTTGGGCAATAGTATAAAGTTTATAATAAACAATATTGCGGTCAATGCACCATCTCTTGTAGGACAATGTATATTTAATATCTTGCATGCAATGTACACCATGTGTATACCATGTTTTTACAAATAAAGACAGTCTATCTAACTATCTATGGTCTGTAAAATAATCTTAATGTTACTCTGTGATCCTTTACCTCGTGTTTTAGACATGGCGTGTTACTGTATTTTCTGAAAATGTTGAAATTGAACTCGGTTATTCTGATTCGGGGATGATTGATTTATTTCGCACAGTACATACGGTACTCACTCGTGAACAATTAGAATTCTAAAAGTCTTTCAGCCCCGAGCCATGTAGCCATGTAGCCATTACCACCCTTATTAAAGACCGGCGTGAAGTACGAGTGTTATACTCCTACGTTTCTGGTGGCAACGCATCTGCAACCCTTCAGTAGTTGCATATCCAAGGCCGGTGGTTATAACTCAACATCAGGTGGACCGCCAGTTCGCTTGCCTTCTTGTTACATAATAAAGGTTGGCAACCCGTTTGCCGCCTAAATAGGCGAACTTTACGTGGAAGGTTGATCTAGGAAAAACTCCTTCGTGGCTGGGTCTCGGAAGTGTGCGAAAGCGTTCCCGTGGCCCTGCCGATATGTGCCTATGTGAGGTGGAACCTTGTGGGTGTTTTAGTCGGTGTGAGTCTGACATAACCCGCTCTTGCCCCCGCGAGGGCGGGTGCGTAGGCATTTCCCCACGTCGAAAAAAAAAAAAAAAAATACTAATTCGTACCTTAGATCGGCGAGGTATTCCTGAGAGGCACTTTTCGACCTTAGGCGAGCGTGGAAACACGCTCCGTACCTTAGAGCCCCACTAAAGCCCAGTTCCTATATTCAATGGACGGCCGTTAGTTGCATTGTCATTATGAAGTCGTTACAACGAGTCGTTATGAAAGCTACGAAGTTATGTAACTAACGGCCGTTCGTTGAATGTAGGAACCGGTCATTAGTCGATGCGAGTCCGACACAACCTGCTCTTGCCCCCGCTAGGGCGAGTATGCGTAGGCATTTCCCGACATAAAAAAAAAGGAAAGGACCGCTTCATACCTTAGAGCCCCTCTTAAGGATGGAGGTGTTGGCAGGTGTTCCGCAACGAGACGCTGGACGCGACGCACCTGGCCGAATTCCACCAGGTGGAGGGCGTGGTGGCGGCCGAGGGCCTGGGCCTGGCCCACCTCATCGGCGAGCTGGACGCCTTCTTCTCGCGGCTCGGCTTCGACCGGCTGCAGTTCAAGCCAGCCTACAACCCCTACACGGAGCCCAGCATGGAGATCTTCGCCTACCACGCCGGTGAGTGGTTCCTCACGTCCATCTGCGCCCACGTTTTATTCTATGGTGCGATCAGGATGACTTCGTGGAGCAGTATTTATGTTTGTGGTGCAGAATCAATAACGGCTTGCATGTAACTTGTTGTCTTAATCGACATTTGGATAGACTTTGAGAGATGGCAAACGAGGGGGCAGAGTGATCCCTGTATGGACTCCGTGGCGCACTTGCCAAGGTATTGGTTTCGGCGCCGGGTTACGTGGGTTCGATTCCCACACGGGACAACAGCCCTGTAGTCCCGGGCTCATAGAATAGGGCTAAGGTATCCCCTGCCTGTCGTAAAAGGCGACTAAAAGGGGACACGGATGGGCAGCAGCACTAAGTGGTCTCGTGCTGATGCAAGAGGGAGAGGGAACCGGAGAAGGTTTATCCTTCTCCGAGGCATGCTCAGGCGTAGTACCGAGAGACACCGGTGCATTCCATGGGAGATCCCGGAGTCCCTCCAAATGTACGGAAGGTGGCCACCGAGGGATTTTTGTGGGTAAGAACCCCACATAACCCTGTCTTGTAAGGTGATAGGGTATCTTTCGAAGATTTCCCCTCCCGATTTTTTTTTAAAAAGAGGGGGAATTTTCGAAGGAACGTCTATAGTAAATCTCCTAAGGCTTTAATTTGTATTTTACTGCCAATCTCTGCATTTAAAATGAAACTCAAATGTGTAAATAGATCTCGAGATATCCGCGCCTTGAAGTCTTAAAGCTGTAGCCTCTCGTGACTAATTGTAATCGTTAAATGTTCTTGTAACGCTCGATGAAGCCGGATATTACTGTAAATACAATAAAGAACGTAGACAGATGTCGAGATATCCGCGCCTTGAAGTCTTAATTTGTGAAACGTGTGGGCGTATCACATAAAAACGCAAACTCGATCTCACCAGCTCTGCACGTTTCAAGTTTCCCCTCGAGTGCAGGGACCAGAGCGCTGGTGCTGGTAGTAAATGAATGAGTAGCCAATGATCGTTGGGGCAGGGCTGGGCCGGTGGATCGAGATCGGCAACTCGGGCGTGTTCCGGCCGGAGATGCTGCTGCCGCTGGGGCTGCCGGCGGGCGTGGGCGTGGTGGCGTGGGGGCTCTCGCTCGAGAGGCCCACCATGATCAAGTACGCGCTGGACAACATCCGCGAGCTGGTGGGGCCGCGCGTCGACCTGCGCATGCTGCGCGACAACCCGCTCTGCCGCCTCCGCAAATAAAATTCACCACGGAATGTACACGGCTTTTATTTACTCCCTCCGTCTCTTGGAAATGTACGATTGACAATCGGTCGTCTGATGTCACGTGCTCTTGGAAATCTACAACGCCCATATTTTTGGGTGAAAAATTTCATAATTGATCGACTGATGCCATATTCTCTTAGACGTTTCTAACTCCATTATCAGTGGATACGCGCAAATGTTTTTACTCCACACCGGTCTTCTGTAGACTTCAGCACTTCTTCTCTAACACAGTGGACTCTACACAACTATCCCTCACTGGATGGTTGCCCATGTTGTAATAATCCGAAATCCTGAAAAAGAGGACTATACCTGCCCAAAGTCCTACAGGCTTTTAGGACATTTGACAGCTCTCGGAAAAATTGTCGAAAAACCATTGTAGCTCCGTCTCCAAGTACGGTTTCATATCACAGTGTGACCGAAGACGTCCTCTATGGCCTAGTGAAAGTGAAAGACGAATTAAGTGCAAAATAACTTAAAATTTACAACTGCACAAAAAGTGTCTCTGAAATCACTTCCGCACGGTCGAATCATAATGGCTAAGATCAACTACGCCGGAACAACAAGCGAGAAGGAGACAACAAAAGTTTTGTGTTCAAGGATCGATCGGGGCTCGCCTTTTGGAATCATCATCTAGGCTTTCCAACTTAGGGCTTTTAGCCCATACATTTCATTCATTTTCGCTAGTCAAAATCACTATGATTTTGACTAGCGAAAATGATGAAAAATGCCTATTAATAAATGTAATTGATGAAATTTTATTTAATATCATGTACTTTTAATAACTATTTCAACTATTTGTAATAAAAAGTAATTAAAACTGAGTTATATTTATTTACCTTAACATAATTTGAAACTCATTTAAACAATAACTTTGATTACAATACAGGGATTTTTTGGGGCTTTCGAAAATTGTATTTCTTAGGGCTATTTCATCTTGATTTTAGGGCCATTTTTTTTAATTTAAATTATTTGGCAACACTGACATTATCCTAGACTCTTTATATCATTGCGAAGGACTTCCTAGTCCACTGAACACTCGATGAGTGTCTGGCACTGGGAAACGGCGCCTTTAACATCGCGGTGAAGTATTGTACCCAAAATAAGTTAAATTCTTCTCGGCATAAAACTAATACGATGGTCATGGTATAAGATACTGATCTCATCTTGATCGCAAAATAATCTTCAAATCGAATGTGCAATCTGCCGGAAAGCAGCTGATATTTATAAACAAGCCTACGCTGTGAGGGTGACTGGGTATTTATAGTGAGATAATATATCGCAGTCGTCGAGCCAATACTTTTGCCCGTCAGTGTGATATGTGTGACAAATATCTGATCAACTTGAGACGTTGTAAAGATGTTTCACGCATTAAATCTGTAAGACTTACCGAACAGTCTCGACCGCGTCTGCATTCGCCCTTTTGGTTGTTAACTGTTACCGCTGGAAGTGAGAGTAGAATACAATCTTATACCTCACAAAAGAAACACCACAACGGCTATCTCCCACCGCGAAGAACGCTTGAGAGTCAGATGAACAATCTAGATAAACCTAAAATACTGGAAGCTAAACTCTCACCAGTTATCTGGTCCAGAGATGGTACCAAAATTTCATAAAGATTGTAGATCTTATAAACAGACAAACTAGTTCAGAATCTAAACAATATAGGTACTTCAGGAAGCCAGTAAAGTAACAGCCTATATGTTATATCCCACTGCTGAGCAAAGGCCTCTGTACAGGGGGTATTAGGGCATAGTCCACATTCGAAACATATATTTTTTTGTTATTATTTTGAAAATATGCAAGTTTCCACACGATTTTTACCTTCACCGCTGAGCCCGTGATAAGTCAACACTTACTCAGGTTACGGCATCGAAGATCGAACTCGGGGTATTCGAGTATATCGGATTAAAAGCAAACACCTACAATGAGCTATCACGGCTCAAAAACCATATAACACATGAATGGGGATTAATCATTATAAACAAAGCTGTTGATTTAGATTATTCTTAATTTTACATGCGCACTTAAGAAATTGAATACTCGACGAAAACACTGTTTTCACAGAAGAATGTTGGCACAAACTTCATAGAATTTCGTAAATTAAAAGAAAAAAGTAAATTTTATAACATTCCACGCGGTTGTCATAATGACATGAGTAGGATATCGTAATTTAGTAAACCACCGCATTTGCTAGTGTACACTTATACAAAAGTTTGGTATCTTTTTTTTTAGAAAAATGTCTTTCGTGGCATTGAGATATGTTAACAATGCTATTAGAGGCGGTTACAATTTACAGAAGATCATTGTTAGATTTTACGAGATACCGAAGCACTTGCAAGAAATCGGCAGTGCTCCAAACCCGAGCTTCTACAGGATGGTGGAGTATTTCTACCATAGGGCGGTCAGCATCGTCGAGCCATCGCTGATGGAGTATTTAAAGAAGCATACACATCTATCCGACAAGAAGAGAAAACAACGGGTTGCGGGGATTTTGAAGGTAATTAAATCTCCAATTAAATCTTAACCGTAACCGAAGACCGTTGTAAAAATCAAATTTTCATAAATATTAACGCACCTCAGCTCAAAGGATAGGAGGTGTAAAGTGGTTGACTGCAGTCCACCGAATGTTTGTGTTTGTATTCAATGTTGTTTATATTTATTATATTTGTATTTGTATGTAAATATATTTGTATTTGTATGTAATCATTGTTTATATCATACAAAAGTTTGCAACTTTAATATAAAGGCATCATGACGTTTAGTAGAAGCAAGGAAAGAAGAAATGTCATCGTTTTGCTATTCTTTTTTTTCAATTTTAATTGTCATGATCGTGAATAGTTTCTTTTGTTCCTAATGGTCTTCTGGCAATGTTTAAACGCGGCGTTTATGACTTATACAGGGAGATTTTTTGAGAAGTGCCCAAATTTACACAGGAGGTTCAGACTCGATAGTATAATCGTTTTTTGAAATAAATAACAAAGTTCTTTTTTCCAAGAAAAATGCTATTCTATTCCCTAAAAAACAGAACGCGTTGACAATGCGGTAGACATTCATAAATACCTAAATTACTGTGGACGAACTTGTGTGCGTGTTAGTTATGAATGATCGCGCGTAAAATAAATGAAATGCATATAAATCACGCACTTTTTGAGATAAGTTCATTCTTTATTTATTGTTTGCTGGTCTGTTGATTAAGAAATCCGTTCAGTTTTCTTCGATGACTCCGTGGTGCAGAAGTCAAGGTATTGGCTTCGGTGTCGGAGGTCGTGGGCTCGATCCCCACGCAGAACAACTATTTTGCATCTGGGTGTTTGACACGTGAAATGTATGTTTGTTAAAACGTCCTGTAAGGACGGATAATGTTATCCTAAAGTAAGGACAATGTTTTTTTTAAAAATAAAAATGCTTTTATAATATTATCCGAAAGTCTCGAGAACACGTAAGGCGACTTCCCAAGACTTGTGTCATCTGAGTCGGGAGAGAAGTGGAGCGTCATCCCATCCTCTTCGGCCTATCCTACGCTGAACGACACCAGATCTGATTCAGTCTGGTAATCCATTAAGTTCCTTAATGGGGGCCAAGTAGGTACTCGAGGTGAAGCAAGGTTGCTTGCGAAAAACAGTATACAGTGGCCGATCCGTGTGAGCAGTTTACGTATCATCAATACTTAATTGCAATTAACAGTTTCATTCGTGCTGGTATTTGAATTGAAACTAAGGTTGCTACAGGAACTCTTGGCGTTAGTTCTTAGCGTAGAAGGATTTTTTTTTGTGAACTACAGGTACTTCAGAATCTTCGCTACTACGAAAAGGATAGCTAGACAGGGTTGAACCTTCATATCTATCCAAAGCCTCCGTTTATAGATTTACTAACGACCCGCCCCGGCTTCGCACGGGTGCAATGTATTATACATATAAACCTTCCTCTTGAATCACTCCATCTTGTAAAAAAACCGCATCAAGATCCGTTGCGCAGTTTCAACGATCTAAGCATACATAGGGACAGACAGACAGTGGGACGACTTTGTTTTATACTATGTAGTGAAGACTTAGTTTCATATCAGGTGATGGGGTCGTGCAATAGCTCGCTGCAATTCGAGTTTCCACTTCAGCGGAAGAACGGAGACTACGAAATCGTCCAGGGGTATCGCTCGCAGCACAGCGTCCACCGGCTGCCATGCAAAGGAGGTCTGGAACATGTTCTGGTCTTTGTGATAGATGTTCATTTAGCCCCGCATCAAGATGTATTATGCTCGGCTATGGTTCTGATAAATATTTACACTGTCCATATGATGATAACCGGTAACGTCATTTGACATTGCACAACAAAGTTTTAAGCGCTGCTTAGTAATAATTCAAGCATATATTAAATCATTTGATTGATCAATTTCTATCAGTGTTGTTAAAATCTGAATTAATAGTATGTAGAGATCTATCAAGAAAAAGTTCATGTACGATTATAACTCGGGAAACATAGTTTATGTTTTGCTGTTAACTTCTAAAAATATCGTTAAAATAAAAGCAGATATAGTAGTCGCCGATAAATATTGCACAACGTCCTTTGAAAAGATACCAGTGACCAAATGGGTTTCGTAGGGCGCCATTTCTGTCATACCCTAACTGTGTGACGTTTGTCACTTGTTGCAACAATGTTCGGCAGAGATAATGCTCTACGAAGCTGAAATTAACCGATTTTCTTTGCCTGAACGTTGATCTGAAATATTTTTTGCCGAGTAGATATCCACTTACTACACTACATTTCATATTTTGCTCCTTTCGTTCAGGAATTCGATATTCGGACCAAGTGGAACTGGAAGAAGTTAAGGCGCTAGCCGCACTTATGACCTATAAATGTGCCTGCTCTAACATACCTTTCGGGGGAGCCAAAGGAGGTAATCGAGGTGTTCATAAATATTTTATTAAAAAATAAAGTTTTTTTTATTTGCTTTACAATAATAGAACAATTAATTTGTAGTAGATGGCGCGTGTGTCGCGCTGGAAATGTCACTAAAAGATAACTGTTTCAAATTTCTACATATTTCTGAAATGATTTCTTCTGTGTAGCGAAGCTCCGGGTGCTGGCTATATTAAATCAATATCTAACGAAAACAAATTTTATACCCGACTATTGTAGGAGGGTAATGTTCTTAAGTGATTTAAACAATACGTCACTGAAAAGGCAAAATTACTTAAACGGTAATCATTATAGAGCGGTTAAGTAATTTTGCCTTAGCAGTGACGTGAGGCTGCATTAGATTCATCTCTGTTGCGAAAGCGACATAGGAAATATAATTTAAATGTGGTGTTCTCGTAAAAAAATAGATGTATAACTAGTATAACTCGGTGGCGTGTTTACAGAGCTATTAGTTTCTCTGTCGAGAGCCGTGGGTTTCATTTCCACAGAGCAGAAAACTTTCTTTTTAATAAAGAAAATGCCAATTTATCGAGCGAATAACAAATAGTCTTACATATATAATGCGGATTTAGTACTGTAGTTGTGATTAGTATCTAGATTGTGGTTGTCTTCGAAATCTGTTCAATTTTAACACGTCGTTGCTCCAGGTGTGGCAATCAACCCGAAAAAGTACACGGTCGCCGAACTGCAAAGAATAACGCGGCGCTACACGCTGGAGTTAGCTAAGAAGAATTATATTGGTACATTTTGGACGCTTCATTTAGACGCGTAGCTAAGAACTATCTGAAGTTTAACACGTTAAAGGGCGGTACGCAAACGTTTCATTTGGCAGAGATTGGATAGTATGGGATAATAAAAGAATCTTGCAGCAAGCTAATTGCACCAGCGTTAATAGGTTTCCGGAAAATTTGGATTCGGCGGCTAGGAAAGTTTAAGGCAGAGGTGCTAAACAAACAAACGTAACACCTGACGGTTTGTGATTAGATATTACCTCTACGGGGCTAACAGATTATTTGTCGATGGGACGCCTCCAAGCCACTGTTTGTTTGCCACATTGTTTAGTTTAGTTTTTTAGTGGAGATATGTAGTATATGAGTAGGCGGGACTAAATACTCATTATCATTTCTTGCAGTTTTAGTCCACTACTGAACATAGATCTGCCACACAGACTGCCACTAAGCATCCAATCCATCTACTGGGGGCTCGTAGATTTGTAAAGTAGTTTTTCATGATAATTTGAATGAAATTGTGAAAATCGAATAGTCGAGTTGGATAATATCGTTATGGTACAAAAATTTTAAAATGTCTTTAATCCGTGAACTGTGTTAAATCAAAAATCTCGTTTCTTATTCCTTAATTTTTATCCTAATTCTTCTATTTTTTATGTGAGAAGGTGGCAAGCGAGCTGGTGGTACAGACAACACCCGTAGCGTTGCAGATGCGTTGCGCAGATTTTCATAAAGTGGGCCAAGGGTACCTCACTTACCAGACGAAACGTAGAAGTGTAACACTTCGCGCCCGTCTTCTGCGAGGTCGTGGTACTCCCCCGGACGTGCCTGCCCATTCGTTCAACAGCGAAGACTAGTGCGTGAAAAAATCAAATAGACAAAACAATTGTTGTACATTAGCTTTTTCGGCGCTTGGTCCTTCGAGCCGGATGCCAGATGCTCTATAGTCTATACTTATCTGCGGCAGTAGGACCAAAACGACCTAACGCTGAATTTTTGCTATCACAGGGGCCGGAATAGACGTGCCAGCGCCGGATGTCAACACTTCCGGCAGGGAGATGTCATGGATCGTTGACACATATATCAAAACGCTAGGTTGGTTGACGGCCATTGTTGTTTTTGTCATCTTTTCAAATTAGATTCCTCAATGTATCGTGCACTAAGAGCGAAATTATTTTTGGAATGACAATCTTATATAATTTTATGCTCTGTATACGGTGGCAAAGCTGGACAATGTGAGAAAACGGTTAAAGTTATAAAAAATGTGTGTATGTACCTATGTACATGCGTTAGAAGTTATACTTCTTTAGCGTAAAAAGATAAAAATCTTTTCAAAAGTTTTATCTTTCGCCTTATTCTACGTTTGTAGAAAAAACGATACTAACGATAGAAAACATGTATTCAATACATTAAATTTTTATTATAACGCATTATCTAGTTAAATAAAGTTTATTTAAATATCACAAAATAAATATCGTGAATACAGTTGTCAGTTCTCACGCAAACATACGTAGATGTCCTGCTAACTTCTGGGTATCGGTTTTTCGTGACGGTGTGCGCGCGCATCGCATATTACTCTCATCATTTTTCCCTAGCGCGCCAAATGAAGTATAACTTCAAAAAATTCTTGTTTATTTTTTAAATGTACTCGCATCAAGATACTGCGATTTCATTCAGGCGGGAAGCTCTTTCTCTAGTCGGTTTCTTTATAGAAAGCGATCTTTATAGGAACGACATCTTTTCCAATTTGATGTCTTTATAGCGATATTTGACTTGAGAACCGCTTAATTCATCCGACGGTGAGTGATAACCACTGCTCATCGACAACTGCAACTGTGAGGTAGCCGGGGCCAATACAGGATGTCATACACCAAGGGTGCAATGAATAGTGCAAAATTTTCGAAGAGAAGACTACAATAGACCTTCTAGCTCACAGGGTACTTACAAACCAACCTGTTCCCTGGCCTTGATTTGAAAGACCCCCATGGAGTCACTACCATTTCCAGCCCAAGGCGCTATTTAAAAGGCCCCGCTAGAAGTAGCCCCCGCTCCTTGCAAGGCAGTTCTTAATAGTTTAATAATGTAGATGACGCATGTCCATACCGGGCGGCGTTTAAAATTTGTTCCGCATGACAGTGACATGTTGTATGACACATATGTGAATGTGACGGATAATAGAACGTATTATACGGAAAGGGAAAGCGGAGTATTTGTATATAAAATAAAATAAATATTTGAGGACACATTTATACACAACGTTCTCTAGTCCCAAACCAAGCAACGCTTGCACTATGGGTACTAGATAACTGATAAACATACCAAAACGTACTTTTGTTATGTAAATACACACACTGACAAGACACTATGATCATCGCACAGTATTTTTCCAGTAGCAGGGATCGAGCCCACACCCTCTGACGCACGAGGCGGGTACACTACCGACTAGGCCGTTGGGGTCAAAAATAATGTGATTGTCGCAAGGCTACAACGACCTGAACGCGGCGGCGTGCGTGACCGGCAAGCCGATCAACGGCGGCGGCATCCACGGCCGCGTGGAGGCCACCGGCCGCGGCGTCTTCATCACCATCGAGCACTTCATGCACGACGCCGACTGGATGAAGCTCATCGGCCTCGAGCCCGGCTTCAAGGTGCGAGCCTCGCTTTGGTGCTAGGGCCACGAATGCGAATATCAATGTATTATTGTTCAAACGAGTTTCGGTGGTTGGGCCACCCAGCAGCCTCGGCTGTTGCACGAATGGGCAGGCTCGTCGGGGTACGTACCACGACCTCGCATAGGACCGACGTCAAATTAAAGTATGACAAGTACTTTGACGCTTCGTCTGGTGAGTAGGGTAGCCGGAGCCCAATTCCCAAAGGGTTGTCAACGCATCTGCAACCCTCGGATGTAGCATATGTCCATGGGCGGCGGTGTTCACTTAACACGAGGTGAACCGCCTGCTCGCTTGGAAACTGATCACATAAAATAAAAAAATAACGTAACGCGAGTGCGGTCGCTGGATCCCAGTTTATTAAGAGGCGACAAGGCGTCTGCAACGCAGTGGGCGGTGGTCATCGCTTAGCTCTAACTCCCATGAAAAGCCCTCGCGCCCCCTGCGCAGAACAAGACGGCGATCATCCAGGGCTACGGCAACGTGGGCAGCTACGCGGCCGTGTACCTGCAGAACAGCGGCGTGCGCGTCTTCGGCGTGCTCGAGGTGGACTGCAACCTGCGCAACGACGACGGCATCGACACGCAGGTTGCGTCTCTTTTTCACCTCTCTCTCCTTGTCTTTCTCACCAATCCTCTTATTCTTTCTCACCCACCAAACGCCTTTTTTTACTCACCAATCTCCCCATCCTAGCTCATCAGTCTACCACTTTCTTTCTCATCAGTCTCCTTTTCTTTCCAACCACTTCATTTTCCTCACCAGGAAAACTTTCCTTTTCTTTACATTCTCATCGTGTACTTTCTTGAATTAATTTCAAGAAAGTACACGAGTAGCCTGAAGACGTTTAACACCGACGTCGATAGATTATTGGAAAAGTTCCGACCTATTTTTGTCTCCAGCGCCTTACAATTTTAATGTTCCCTAAAGATAGCCATCTCTCTAAGTTCAGATCCAATTCTGGCTGATTCACCACGTATTATTACATATTTTTATTAATATCAGGTTTGGCATTCGGAAATCCCAGGCGTTTTTTTTTATAAGCTCTCCCTTATCCGTTTCCATTCTATCGTCATTCAATCGTCGATATTTTCCATATATATTTTTTCTTCTTTTAAAGGGAAAACATTTGTTTCGCTTAGATGAAACTTATTTACTTGTTTCTAAAATATGCATTCAAGAAATATATACAGAATATATCTTTTCTTGATTGCCACAGAGAATTGGTAATAATGTACGGTATGTAATGTAAACAACAGCGTTTAGTACATTATTACCAATTGATTACGATAAAGATGAATTCTCACCACGACAACACTGTGCAGAAGTTGCTAGAATACAAAAGCAAGAACAAGGGCAGCGCCAAGGGCTTCCCCGGGGCCAAGGAGACGGGCCCCGAGCTGATGTTCGAGAAGTGCGACATTCTGGTGCTGGCCGCCATGGAGAAGGCCGTCACGGCCGAAAACGCTGGGAAACTACAGTGCAGAGTGCGTCCACTTTCTGTAGATAGCAATACATTAATTCAGATAGGTCGATAAGTACATGAAATGTTGTAAAACCACTTAAGCTCATGGAAATGTTTTGTATTATTATTAATTATGAAGTAAAACTTTTTTACGCACGCTTAGCGTGTGGAGTAAGCTGGTGAATGCCTGACGAGCGTTACGAAAAGTGTGATGTTACGCGAAAGGTGATTTCTCTGTGTTATTATACAGCGTGTCGTTACCATCGCGACAATAAATGAACACACGTCCAACGCTACCTGTGACCTTTACAAATGAACTTTACGTTACAGTTTTATACGTAAGGGTGTTCTAAAATTGTTTGTTTTGGAAAATTTAATAACTCTGTAAATATTTGATGTTTAAAAAATGTAAATGTTTAATACAATTTTAAAAAGTTATCCTCTATATGTGTGTTCATTTATTGTCGCGGTGGTAACGACACGCTATATATGACATTAAATATTCTACGTTGAAAGTGAATACAATTGTAAATTTAAACAGATGGAGAAACAGATTACATATAGTTGGAACTAAAGAAGTTTTACTTAAGTCGTGTGGTCTAAAGCACGTTTGTTTTTACTTCAATCATATTCCACAGAGCAGGTAGGTTACAAAAATTGGGAAAACCATACCGTCATTTTATTAATTGTCATTTTGTTGAATGTTATTAATTGTTAGGAAATTTCTTGCTTATCCAAGTAAGATAGTTTGGTAATTTTCGGGACATTTCTCTGGATTACTTGAAAAAATATCATAAAAATCCTTTCGTATTTCACGGACAACAGTGACAGGCTTTTCTCCAATCGCGTTTGAAATGTTACAAACGCGGCAAGAAGCAGATAAACTGTTTGCTTCCTTCCCGACAATGATTCGCGACGATGTGCTGACCTGATCGGAGGTCAGTAAGGTGAGATGAGATCGCCGAAAGGTCCACCGCCCGTAAGTGATCGCCAAAGGGTGCGACCAACCAATCACTGGCTGGTGAGGGCAGGTGGTGGCGGAGGGCGCCAACGGGCCCACCACCCCAGCGGCGGACGTGCTGCTGCGCAAGCAGGGCATCCTGGTGCTGCCCGACCTGCTGGCCAACGCGGGCGGCGTGACCGTCTCCTACTTCGAGTTCCTCAAGAACCTCAACCACGTCAGCTTCGGAAAGCTCAGCATCAAGTTCTGGCGGGACTCGAACACCGCCCTGCTCGGTAAATGTCTACCGTCACCCTCACTCCGGTCATATTTTATCGACGCGTAAAACTAGGAGCCAATTGGCGCAGTTCATAGTGACTCAGCCTCTTGCGCTAGAGGGTGTGGGTTCGATCCCCACTGCAGGAAAACTATTGTGTGATGAACATAGTGTTTTCAAGTGTTTCGGTTTTTATTTATATACTAGCTGCTGCCCGCGACTACGTCTGCGTAGAGGGGTGAAAATTATGTATGCTGTATCATGAAAAAATGAAAACAAAAAATTTGGTAGAAATTTTTAAAAAATGTTAAGGGTGTACAACCCTTATCATAGATAAAAATAGATAGTATCCGATTCTAAGACCTACTGAATATGCATATAAAATTTGGTAAAAATCAGTAAAGCCGTTTCGGAGGAGTAAGGTAACTAACATTGTGACACGAAAATTTTATATATAAGATAATATGTATTTATTTACAAAAAAGTATGTTTATTAATTTATCTAGTACCCATAGTACAATGATTGCTTAGTTTGTGTTAGATAAAGTTGTGTAAATATGTTGCGAGAAATATTTATTATATTTATTTTTATATTTATTTAAGCCTCCGTTACCCTTCTGATAACATCAAGCGACATGCCACAGTTTCTCAAAATGGCAATTCAGTTTTGGTAATTTTAAATTATTGTTAAAAAACTAAGGTATCTGTTACTTTATTTTTTTTAATTATGTTGTCAAGCGAGCAGGCGGATCACCTGATGTCAAGTGAATACCGCCGCCCGTGGACATCTGCTACACCCGAGGGTTGCAGATGTGTTGACAATCTTTTTGCAAATTTGGCACCGGCCACCTCACTCACCGACGAAACGCGAAAGTATTAAACTTCCACTTGACGCCGGTCTTCTGTGAGGTCGCGGTACTTAACCGGACGAGCCTGCCCCATTCGTGCAACAGCCTCGGCTGCTTTGTGGCCCTACCGCAGTTAAGTGAAACTATGGATGAAACGAGCTATGAACGTATGGTAAGTGAAGGGAATATGGAGCGCTGTGGAACTTTGAGTTTGTGAAAACTTGGACCAGACTCGGTGGAGAAGTCGCTGCGGGACAACAAGATCGATGCGAAGATCCTGCCCACGCCTGTGTTCCAGTCGATGATGTCGGGCGCCAACGAGGAGCAGATCGTCACCTCGGGCCTCGAGTACTCCATGCTCAACGCGTGCAAGGTCCGCTCGTGGTATCACTTACGTTGCCCGAAGGTGATCGGTTGCAAGCTCGACTCGTATGCATTACGGGGTTCGATTCCCACGCGGGACAGCTGTTTTTGTCACCCAAAGATGATCGGTTCGAATCTGGGTGTTTTTTCCGCGTGAAATTTGTACGTAAAACGGGCCATACAACACAGGATAATGCTATCCTAAAATAATGAACTTTGAAAAAGAAAAAAAATCTGTCGTTAATGAAGATAGAAAACTAAAACATATATATATATATGTATATATATATATATATATATATATATAATTTTTGGTATTCAATACATTAGATACGAAGATTCTAAATTTTAACGAAAAAATATTTGAAAGACATGAACTGCTGCTATTGAGGCATTCAACTACCGATTGGCAGTGGAATGCCCCCATAGCCTCCGTGCAGAGGCCTTTCCCAGCTGTGGGCAAAGGCCTCTGCACCCATATAGGCTGTCGCCAACCCACCCCTGCCCCAGAACGTGTCGCGGGCGGCCAGCAAGCACAACCTGAAGCTGGACATGCGCACGGCCGCCTACATCACCTCCATCGAGAAGATCTTCGTCACCTACGACGAGCAGGGCCTGGCGCTCTGACCCCATCGCCCCTCGTGCTGTGCTCGTCCAATAAACTTGAATTGTGAACCGAATCCAGTCTCCTTCATTGGCCATCCCTTCAATTGATTCTTAACTTTTAGATTAATCGTTAAGACCCTATGATCACAAGACTAGATATTAGAGCTATTTGTACCATTGGGTCTCCGTTGAGAAATTTTGAAACGAACAGTTATTTTTGTTTTATTATTGAGTATTTCGACATTAAAAGACAAAAAAAAAACTTTAAATGCCATCTACCATTAAAGCAGGTCGATCTGGGATTTTTTCAAATAATCCAGTTTCGTTGTGAGTTGAGATGTGGCGTCCATATTGGGACCCCCAGAATCTACTTCAAAGTATATATGGGAAAGTTTTCAGTGACTGAGAAATTAAGGAGTGGTAGGAGGTTGACATCGTATGGGCACATTATGAGATGGAACAAAAGTCATATGGCTAGAAGTGATGAATATGAATGTGGATGGAATATTCCAAAGCTAGAGGAAGACTGAGAAAGATTTGTATGGACTGTGTTAAGAATGATGTGTCTGAACGGGGTCGGTATTGGGATGACGGCTGATGGAGGAAAATTGAATGGATATGCTGACCCCACCTAGTGTGGGATAAGGGCAGCAGAAAGAAGAAGAGATTTTATATTATACTAGCTGGCCCGCGCTACGTCATCTGCGCTAAATTTACAGGGTTCATGCGTTTTCAACTTTTGAAATAGCACCTTTCTATAAAATCCTTACTCAATCCGATAAATTTACTTTACACCGTCATCTGTTAAAATCCTATAGAACTGAAAGATAACTAACTCTTTGTCGTCTAATAAATAAATAATTTGCAAAAGATTTTAAATAAGATGTAAGCTATCCTATCTTTCAAGTTGGATCAAAACTGCACACGTTGTGCGAATTTGATTAAAATCGGTTAAGTGGTTTGGGGGTCCATCGCGGACAAACTACGTGACACGTAATGTATATTTATAATAATAATAATAATAATGCCTTTTATTCGGACTAAGGATACATTTGTTACTTAAACTACTGCACTATAACTTACTACTAACTAATTAAATTAATAAAATTCGTGTATTTGGCGCTTCTTTATCTCCTGAAAGTCCGTTTGCCAGTTGGCAAAGCCAACCTACTCCATTCTGATCTCTCTCTAGCTACTCTAGTCCATGTTATGCCTGATATCATCGTCCCATCTTTCTTGTTGTCCACCTCTTTTCCTTTTTCCTTGCCTTGGTTACCATTGTGTAACTGTTTTACTCCATTTGTCCTTTCCTCTGATCATATTTATATGTATATTATATTTAAAAAAAATGAAAGAAACGATACATGATATTTGATGTTTATTTGTTTCCTATAATAATATCGATACAGAGCATTTATATCCAGTCGATGTTAGAGCATTGTCTAGTGGGTGCGCGCTCGCTCCCTGTTGGCCAGGAACCACCGCACGGTGAGCTCCACGGCGCTCTGGAAGGGCGTGAATTCGAAGCCGGAACAGAGCGCCCTCAGCTTGGCGGTGGACGCCGTTTTGCGCAGCTGCCCGTCCGCCTTGGACGAGTCGAACACCAGCTCGCCCTTGTAATTGTGAGCCCTCTTCACCGCCTCCGCCGCTTCGGCGATGCTCACCTCCGCCTCTTCGTCCACTGGTTAAGAGGAAATTCCAACACATGCAATCCACGGGAGATTCGAATTCAAATTTGAACACTAGCTGCTGCCCGCGACTACGTCCGCATTGAATAGGCTGAAGGCGTAACATTAAGACGGAAAGATCTTTTCAGAAAGGCTTTTCTAAGTGTATCTATTTTTTTTTTATTAAATTCTAGACATAAATAATGTTATATAAAAAAATGATAAATATTTAAAATCACTCGTAAGTAATTAATTACATTCATTTGAACTTATCTCAAAAAGTGCATGATTTAGACGCAACTCATTTATTTTACGCGCGATCATTCATAAATAACACGCACACAAGTTCGTACACAGCAAAATTTAGGTATTTATGAATGATTACCGCATTGTCAATGCGTTCTGTTTTTTAGGGAATAGAATGGCATTTTTTTTTTGGAAAGAAAACTTTGTTTTTTATTTCAATAAACGATTATACTACAGAGTCTGAACCACCTGTGTAAATTTGGGCATTTCAAAAAAATTCCCTGTATAAATTGCAGCCTATGTGTTATTCTGATGTATAAGCTATATTGTTGTGAAGTTTCGTAAAAGTCGATACAGTAGTATTTGCGTGAAAGAGTAACAAACATCCATCCATACATACAGACTTTCGTGTTTATATTATTAGTACGGAAGTAAGGATAAGGATAGTAAGGTTAGCCGGTGATAGCTACTCAGCTATCAGATAACTGATATTTAGCTAACAGATATTTGTTCTATTTTGACAATTTAAATGAAAATAACTTCTCGGAATTAACGGACCAGTGTCCGAACAAAATAGATAGTTTTCAAACAGTTGCACCAGATATCAGGTCGTATTGAATTATTCCGCGAAAATAATAATTCATTGAATCCAATGACTTATGATCCGATAGGTAGGGTACAATAAGTATATAACCAATATACCATCGCGCACACGAACGACAATACACACACATGCACACTTAGCAAACAGTTGCTTACGAAGACTAGGAAGAGACTGCCAAGCGAGTTGACGGTTCACCTGCTACAGCCGAGGGTTGCAGGTGCGCTGACAACCTTTCGAAAACTGGGCTCCGGCCACCTCACTCACAGGCGAAACGCGAAAGTGTTATACTTCCACTTGACGCCGGTGTTCTGTGAGGTCTGCGAAGGCCTGCCCATTCGTGCAACAGCCACAGCTGTTAAGAGTCCCTACCGCCGTAAAGCCGTGTCACGTGACGCTCGCCAACCTGAGAGTATGATGGGCTCCACGCTGTCGTAGCTCCTCAGCACCCAGAGGAACAGCCGCGCCAGGTCCAAGGAGTAGACGAACTGGCGCAGAGGCCTCCCACTGCCGAGCACCGTGAACGTGGGCTCGTCTGCCAAAAGTAATAGTGATATATGGAGCAATAAATAAATAAATATTTCAGAGCACATTTTTACACAACATACTACACCTTAAGGGCAACAATGGGCGGACGTAATGCCTAATGGCAACATTCTCTTGTCCCAAACCGAGCAAAGCTTGTATGGCTACTAGATAACTGATAAACATACAAAAAATACTTTTCTTTTGACACCCAGACGCTGAGAAAATACTATGGTCATCACAAAACACCAGTATTCTATTAGGGGATCGAACCCACACCCGCTTGCGCTAGATGCAGGACCCAAACGGACCGCATTTGTCCAAAAATGTCTAAAGAGATCTACTGATTTCGGATTAGGCATCTAGAGGTAATGGTATTTCGAAGGTCTCGAAGGTAGGAAACGCACTGACTGTTGAGCAATTTTAGAGGAAAGTCGACCTTATAGCGAGACAGTAAGGTGGCAATCGCACTGATCGTTGAACACCCCGAAGGTCTAGGAGTGTTGATGGGTAAGATCTAATTTTAGAGGAAATTGGACCTTATATCTAGGCAGTAAGGTTGCAATCGCACCGACCGTTGAGCACCGCGTCGTGCATCCGCCTCACCAAGGCGGGCAGCACGTGGCTGGCGGTGAGGGAGAAGTTGTCGTGGGGCCCGAACACGTTGCAGGGCACCACCGAGGTGAACATTCGCCCGTGCTGCTCCCAGTAGCCCCTAAGGCACACCACCACCACCACCACCACCACCACACACGTCAAAGTCAAAGTTTCTTTACTAAATATGGGCCAATTTTAAGCTCTTGCTGAACGTCAAACCGGCCAAGCGCGAGTCGGACTCGCGCACAAAGATTTTCGTAAAATTATTAATGAAAACGACAAAAAAAATGGGAGTCCGACTTAATTTTCTTTCTATTCCGTTTTTAGTATTTATTGTTATAGCGGCAACAACGATACATCATCATGTCCTCACAGAAGAACGGCGATGAGTGAAAGTTTTTCACTTTTGCATTTTTTCTGATAAGTCAGGTAAACAGGGCCATAGCTGTCTGTTATTACACAACTGCAAGAGGTGACCCTTAAACTTAAAATAAATCTGCAGTCACAATATCAAACAGAATTGATAATAAGAATACTAATCAACATTATTATTTCTTAATTTCACATAAATATAACAAGGAGAGAAGGTCCAACAAATTTTACATAATTATAACATTTTATCTGGCATCAGGGGCATCCATATTTTTATTTTATGTGAAAAGTTGTCAAGCGAGCAGATCACTTGATGTTAAATGAATACCGCCGCCCATGGACATCTACAACAGCAGCAGCATCTTGCAGCCTTAAAAATAGTGGGTGTTCCGAGAGGCCCTGACTTCCCCGGACGAGCCTGCCCATTTCTAAATTACTCATTAAACTACACAATTATTTTCAATGTTAGTGAAATATCCAACCTGTTCAAAACATCTATCATCCTTTTCGCGTAACTGTACCCATAGTTCGAGGAGTGAGGAGGTCCGTTATGTATCTGGAAAATTATATAAATACATTATACTAAGAGCCGTGATAGCTCAGTGTCCGGGCGCTCGCCTTTAATTCAATATACTCGAGCAACGTGAGTTCGATCGCCGGTGCCGGCACCAATGAAGTTTTTAACTGAGTGCTGAATTGTCACGTGCTCCGCGGTGAAGGAAAACATCGTGAGGAAACGTGCATATTTTCGAAATAATAACAAAAAAAATGTATTTCGATGATATGTGTAGTCCGCCAATCTGCAGTGGGGCCACGTGGTGGACTATGCCCTGATACCCTCTGTATAGAGGAGGCCTTTGCCCAGCAGTGAGACAAGTATAGGCTGTTACTTTACTTTTTTTTACATTATACTTAATATATATAAAATTCTGAATCTCTTCAGAAAAATTAATATTGACTTAATGGTGAAAGTATATAAAATTAGTAGTCTTTGTGTTGTGCACAAAATCATATATTGTGCACAACACAAAGACTTGACTTTTCTTCATTGTTTTTTAATCATAAATTGAATAATATTAAAAATAAATTGAAAATATCTTACAATTGTAAGACTGTTGTTATTATTAACAACATCAAGCGTGGATAATTACACATTAGATAATTCTAACTCACCATAGTTTCGTCAATTGGGTAAGTAGTTTTGTCCGGGAAGATACAAGTGGACAGGCATGACACCACTTTTTGAACGTTGTATTTGTAGCTTGCATATAAAACATTATCATTTATTGCCATATTCTCTCTCTGGAACGAAAGAAATACAAATGAAGTCTAAACAACACTAATAATATTTTTATTTAATGTTACAAAAATAACATTTTACACAATAAGACAAATTTCATCATGACTTCTCTTTATATATTACATTTATGTCTGTCAGTCAGTTATAATTCTGATAATTAATCGCCTTGGCGATTTTCAAATAATTAAAAAATTAGTTCTCATCTATAATAAACAAAAAGTTCCATTAATGACATGGTAACATTAGTTAAATTGAATTCCATTTTACTAAACTTTTTTTATATAAAGGGAATTATTATATCTAAAATATATGTTCTTTGTTTCAATAAAACTAATTTACATATTTTATCCAATTTTTGTCAGTGAAAAAGTTATGAAAATTTAACTCACAACGGATTGAATACTTAAAGTTACTTACTTAAAATACTTAAATACTTAAAGTTGGATTAAAATGTTTACTGCCTTGATGCATTACTGTTAACTCATTACACTATCAGAGCTTGAAAATTCTTTTCAGACTAAAATTCGATATGATGGAAGTTTCAATTTAAAATAAACCATGATGAAACTCTTGAAATAGTTTTAGAATTACCTTAACTTATAATATGCGGTTTTATAAAGTAGTATGATTTCTAAAGCCATCCATTAGAAGAAAAATTTACAAGATTTTATTAGAACTCACAAAGAAATCCAAATTATGTGCCATGTTGTGAAACAATCCTCCCACCATTGCTGCCAGATGAATAACATGGGTCGGTTTGTGTTTCTCAAACAATGATTCAGTCTGTGTTTTATCTCTGTAAATATGTAATACATTGAATGAGAACATATAACATGCAAAACTAGCTGAAACTGGCCAATCTTTGATGTGGTTTTTTCTTTCGTTTCAGTTGTAAGTTGAGAAAAAAAGGTTAACACACTGTTAAAAACCTAAACAATTATGCTCACATTTGTTTTTGAGTTATTCTTCAAAAACAATTGAATGTCCATAAATTTATTGACTGGTTAAATAAACAATGTTTTAATAAAGAAGACGCAAGTCAATACTGCACGGTTTTTAAAAATTGTTCCACTTTTCATCATTATATGACATATACATGTAAGTGAATATAACAGATGATATAGAACATGATATGGAAAGATAGGAGACTAATAAATGACAACAATTTCTGTAGTTTAAATGCTTCAGTTTTGCCGTGATAGTGTCACATATGCCTCATATTTGTATATAATTATATATCTTGGGGTTAAAGGAAATCTAATACTGATAAATTCATCACCATACATATTCACTATTATTATCTATAATATAATCTTATGTATAAATTCTGCAACTCAAGTCGAGTGCGACTGCAATTAAAATCCTTAAAACCATGATTCTGATAACCAACTCGGACCAAGGTTATTCATTATAAGATTTTAAAAAATGTAGGTAATATTGGTGCATCCCCAGATTAATGGACAATGCTATTACAAATTAAATTTATTTAAGTATTTTGGTTAATTACCTTAGGTCAGCGTCCTTGGAACTGCAAAATATCCATTTTTCTTTATCAGAATCAATAGAAGCATTTTGCCGTTCTTCTTCAACAACAGTTTTGATAGCTTGCCCGACGAGACCAGAGCCACCAGTTACTAATATAATACTCTGGTCACCACTCATCTTAATAATAGGAGCACTAATTAATCTTTATTGAACCGGTGTTTATCGCTAAAAGTTTATTAACATCTCTACCTTAGATATAGCACAATTACAAGTGTTATAATCAGACGTAGAGGGCAAAATTATTAATTAAAGTACTGCGAAAGAATGTTAAATATACGTGGCAAAAATAGTTTTTATCTGATTTGTAACTTGTCGCCGTCGCTTCATAAAATTCCAAACAAGTGCATTTTAATATTGGTTGTCACTTTGACACTTTTGTTAACTGTCAAGATTAACATTTTCGGTTTCATTTCTAATTAGGGAATTCATAAATGTAGTCTTATTAATTACATATTTTGCTTAAATTGTTGTGTGTATTAACTAAATTATATATATATAATAAAAATAAATTAAAAATTAGCAATTAATTTTTAATTCCTTTTATATAAAAAAAATGTTATTGGATATATTTTTAATTACATTGTGTTGATTGGTAATCTCAGCTTATACATACTCTTTTGATGTCAACTCTGACCTGTTTGACTTATGTATTATGTTTGAATTACTTTAAATATTGAATGTTAGTTTTATTTTGTTCAGACTGACTTCCGGTTTCTGAAACACTGATCATCGTAGATGTGAACTAATCACCTGTCAAATTGATTTCAAATTAAAATTTAGGTACCAAAAGGATGGTTAAATTCTCTGAATTGACCAGAATGATCTTCTTTATGATCAGAATGATCAATTCAAAGAGTTTAAACATCCTTTTGGCAACTAAAATGAAATTTGAAATTCATTTGACAGCTGATTAGTTGACATCTACGATGCTCAGTGTTTCAGAAACCGGGCGTGAATTGTGACATATTTGATGGATTCCGTAAAAATTGCTTAAAGAAGTAACATGTCTTGTTATCTAAAATAAATCTTGTATTTTACATAAATTTCATAATAATTACGTTTCGTTAAAAATAAGTCCAAAATGTTTAAGTTCAAATAAATAGTTTTCTTATCAGTCCTTAAGTGTCTTTTTGGCTTGAAAGTGAACCCATTAGCCACATCTACCATTCAAGACATTGAATCTAACTAAATTATATATTAATTGCAAATGTGCGGGAAGTCGATGAATGCAGGTGTCTCAGGATCGTACTTCGTGGCAGTCTATGGGGGAGGCCTATGTTCAGCAGTGGACTCAAACAGGCCGAAATGATGAAATTATATATTGTGTAATAAACCTAGTCCACGCGGCACGGTGCCAGTAGCCCTAGCTGCATTTCATCGCTTTGTTATGTTTAACCTTTGAGAGAGAAAAGAACCAGCATTCTTGACCAGCCGCGAACTGCATTTCATCGCTAGTTGTGTTTAACCTTTGAGAAAGAAAAGAACCAGCTCTCGTTTCTTCAGCCGCGGTGATGAGTCTATGATGCAAAAGTCGCCAAAATTTTGATTTACAAAGAACATACGGACCTAGGTTTCAACAGCAAAAGGCAAAAATACACAATCTATCTAAAGAGACTCTCATTAGCGCCACTTTCTCCACTGACCGAAGTATCCCTAGATGATTGGCAGCCAAAATATCTACACAAGTAGCATCCCAAGCTGTCGGTCTCTTGTCATTGTCATGGAAAAAAAGCAACAAGGCTCTAAAATATAAGGTACATTGATGGAAACAAGAGCCCTACGGATTTTGTCGTCTAAGAAACCGTGGCGGGAAAAGCCACAATTTTTTCTAGAACTGTCATAAGATGAAAATCATTTCGTTCAAAAAGTCACCGCATTTCCAAACTCACTCTAGCGAATAATGAAAAGCGCAAGATGCGAATTTAATGAAAATCTACAAATTTATTTATTTTAATATCAAGAGATTGAAATTTTGGTATTAATAAAGCAGATAATAAAGCAGATAACAAAGCAGATAACAGATATAGTGAATCTCTACAGACTACGTTTATGCCTTGTGTGATAGATTTAAAAATTTGGATGGAAATAATTTTATCTTAAATATATTTTTTTAATAGAAATTAATAGAATAAATATTTCACATTTTTCAATTATTCAAATCAAGGTTAATATTTTTAAATTGTCCACTTATGTTAATAAGATTTCAATAAGTACGTACCTATTCAACTTTACCTCCCAACGTCCTATCGTCTATGTACCAGATATTAAGTTTAGATTTCAAATTTGAAATATTTGGAATGTTGAATTCCCAAAGTAAATAATGCTTGTTCTAGCGGGTCTCATGTTAGAATCTAATGTTAGAATTTAATCTTTTGAAGTTAATCGTCAAAAGGTAGAAGCAATAGGACTAGTATCTTTTTTTTGAAGGCGCATAATCTTTCTCCATACAAAAATGGAACAAATTTATAATTTACCTTTCCGGAAAATATCAAGTTGCTAAGAAGTGTTCTGCCAGCTTCACCAAGCGCTTATAAGATCTTTCAGATGTTGTGGCTTTATGCCGCAGAGTGACTTGAAAATGTCATAATTGCCTCGAATGTCTTTATTGATAAATTGCAATACCTGATACGAAGTATCGGCAGGCAGCGGTAGAAATGGTGAAAGATGGTGGCGTTAATGTGAATAAATATTTATCCACATTGACACATGGGTGTGTTGGTGCGTTTGGCAAACTAGAGCACCCGGACGAATTCCCACAGCAATGAGTAAGCTTTTATTTTTAGGTAATGTTACACAACAAGTTACTTCAATGTGGAGCCGAAACGTGAGCGTTCTTGCGATTATCGATATCTAGCGAAATTCGTGACCTACTATTCTTTTGATGTGTGACAGTTGAAGTTCTCAAAGATTTAAAATTTTTGACCACAAGGGTTTCTGAAGCGATAATTTTGGTTTTTAAAAGCAATTCTTTTAAAGACGATTCAGGTTTTAAAAAGGGAAAAATAATCACTAAGTCAGTAAATACGTTTCTCATATATATTTCAAATTACATTTAATGTCTTGTGTTATTTTTACAGTGCAGTATTGAAAATGTGCAAGAAAAAAATGTTTACTGATATAGTAGAAAACCTATTTAAGACCAAAAGTATTCTTAACCTTTTTCATGACATCTTTTAAGAGTAATTTTATTGTAAACCTTGGATTATTAAACAGTCTTGTCAAATTTTGACCATTAATTTATTAATTTTAAAGTTTTTATAGTGCTAATCTCTGCACTTAAGATTGAACATTAAAAGATGTAGAAAAAGTACTTAAAGATTGTTCGCCGCTGTGGGAATCGAACCCACGTCTTCGGCATTCGCGGCCTGACGCTCTAGCCACTGAGCTAAACGGCTGATATCCACATTAATGTATTAATAGAAATATACACGTGATCAATACATAACAATAACGGGCAAGATGTACATACAAATAATTTTATCATGTTGTGGTAATTCCATAATCAAAAACAAAAAACGATGATCAACTTGTCTATGGCTAGTCTATTCTCCTAAAGTAAAACTACAATGTTTTGTTTTCAAGCTGCCAGATCTGTGGATCAGTGTCTTTTAAAAGTAAATATAAAAGTCTATGGTAAAATTCCTCGCAAATGATTGGTTAACTGTTTTTCTATGAGCGTTCATTCTCGCTCTGAAAACGCCAAATACGCTTTCAAACCAAAATGGAGGATTTGTCGGTCGAGGTGTACGGTGAAAATGGTGCTTATTATAAGGTTTGTAATTTGTGAAGTACGATATAATTGCGCGTAAATTTTATAACTTGAATTCGTGAATTATGTAATCTGTTATAAAGAATCATCGTTAGTAAGTTTTGTTACATACTTACAAAAATATTTTTCCCGGGAAGAACATCGCGGCTGGAATGGACGCCATGTCCGTCTGACAGGGCGTGAATTTTCCATGTGTTTTATTCGTGCCGCTTTGTATTTTTAGCCGCGATTGCGGAACGAAACTGGTGCGATGGGCAACACATTTTTGCATTTGCAATTTTTAACGTGTATGACCCAGAAAACTCATTTATTTCTAGCACGTTACCAAGTTATTGGATCATCACTATATTCTAATAGTTTCTTATATTTTTAGGCCATTGTCACCGACGTGCTCGACAACGAGGTTCTAGTAACCTTTGAAAATGAGTGAGTTGACGGTTTCCTTAATGAGAATTGAATTGGAAACTCATGAGCAGTTATTTATTTACATTCATTTTCCATTCAAGCTGGCAGCCGGAATCGAAGTTTCCATTCTCTCAAGTGTTCTTACCACCGAAAGATGCCGGCAAACACACAGAGTTCGTGGAAAACCAGGAAGTTGAGGTTTTCGCGAGATCAAATGAAAAGGAAGCATGCGGATGGTGGACGGCAAATATAAAGGTATTACCTAAATTACTTTACGATTTTGTCGCGAAATTAAGTGTAATGTGGCCATTTTTTTCCATGTACCCTCACTAAATAGCATTAGTGGCGCTTCACCAACAAATGTAGGGATTTATGCTATCTTTAACCAGATTGACGTTCGTTTACGGAATATTCGCATATTAAAATGTATTTTTTTTTCTCATATTGAAACAATGACCACTCACAAGTGCCAATTCATTGATTACTGATAAAGACTTCAGTCGATTGATAAATCGGCGATTGATCGTCATAAAATCTCACTGAAAATTACTGATGTAATCCATTGGAATTTCTTCTTTATCATAGCTTTATTTCATGAGACACCTTACGCAGCCAAATAAAATGCTAAATAACCCTCTCCTATCCAGGTGTTATTTAGCATATGTGAGCAGTGAGTGGAGCTTGCATGTGTTCAAAACACGTCTTTCAATGTTGTATTGTGATTGTGGGCAAGTATAGCTCGAAAATCCAGTTTGGTTCATGAATTGGTGTGAATAATTTCAATGTATATTGCATTTGTATGGTTCTGATTCAGACTTTATACTTTAAAATGTAGATTATGTTAATTATTATACAGTGGTTATATATAGATTTAGTAATTATTAAATTTAGTTGTGTAGTTACTAATCACAGAAAGTGGATGTCAAATTATAAAATTGCACATTTTTTCATTTTGTACAACATATTCATTGAAGATTGAGATTTATTGATTTACAAAAAATACAATGTTCCAGCTGCCAGTGATTTTGTTACTACTATGTTGAATAGTAACCCGATATTTAACCATGTTGGTTCTCTGGTTGTTCTCTTTTATCCTTATGCAGTTTAATAAATCATTATGTTTGATCAGACAATATAAATTGCTATAATTATTAAGATCCCAATACTAAAAAATTATGCATGTAGATGTAGTCTGGAAATGTTTAGAAAGAGGTTAGTTTCCGTTGTAGGGAGCTTAAAAAATTGATGGTTTAATTACATAGATAAATTAATATACTTATTAAGATCCAAATAGAAATCTTAAAAATAATGCATGTAAATTTAGACTGGAAACATGTATAAACAGGGTAGTTGCTGTTAAAGTGAGCCTAAAAAAATTGATGATTTATTTTTGACTTTAGCTTAATATTCATGATTATTGTATAACATACACTTATAACTTCAAACAATTTATTATATATTTTACCATTTGTACTCGCATGAAATGCACATAATTCTGAAAATTGTTTCTTATTGTTCACCATCATTCTGGCAATTGTGGGCAAAATGTGATCACTGTTAGCTGTCGTACATTACTGCATTTTGAAATAGTTGAATTTGTTTTATATGTTTCTAAAATAATTAAGCACATTATATATTATGCATACATGGTGTAGAAGAGTGATTAACGTCTTGCATGTAACTTTTTTTCTTTTTCTTTTAAACATTGCCCTTACGTTAGGATAACATTATCCTGTGTTGTAAGGATGTTTTACAAATATAAATTTCACGTGGACAAACACCCAGATGCGAAACAGTTATCTGTGGGTCACACAAATAGTTGTCCCGTGTGGGAATCGAACCCACTACCACCGACGCCGAAGCCAATGCCTTGGCAACCGCGCCACGGAGTATATTAATCTGCATTCAAATGGACATAGTTTGAGGGATGTCAGAGTCATTACTGCATGGACTCCGTGATGACGACTCTGCGGCTAAGTTGCCAAGGTATTGGCTTCGGCGCCGGTGGTCCTGGATTCGATTCCCACGCGAGGCAACTGTTTGTGTGACCCACAGACAATTATTTCGGAACTGGGTATTTGCCCATGTCAAATCTACGTACGTGAAACTTCCTTACAACACTGGATATTGATATCCCAAAGTAAAGGGCAATGTCATCAAAGAGACGACTACGATAGATCTACGTCGCATTGGCCATTGGGCCACTCACTGCCCAACCCCTTGCACACACAAACACGAATGCTTATTATATCACATGGATACAGATCACTCGCGACGTTTATCACCAACTTAAAGCATCGGGCCCTGGTTAGATCACTAACGAGACAAACGAGTCCATTTTCAACCGACTACAAAAAGGGAGGAGGTTTTACTGTATTTTTTTTTTAGTTTGTTACCTCAGAGTTTCCGACTCGGCGACAAGTCAATTGTTTTATTGACGAAAAACAAAACCGTCTACAAATATCACGCTCTGTATTCATTTTATAATTGATTTTTAGGGGTTCCATAACTATCTCCGGAGCCCAGATCCAATACCATTGAAATTAACATGGGACCATATGGGAACCGCAAGCTTTCAAATAAAAAAGGAATCATCAAAATCGGTTCGCTCACTTGAAAGTTCTGAGGTAACAAACAAAAAAAAAAAAAAAAAAAACAGTCGAATTGAGAACCTCCGTTTTACGAAGTCGGTAAATCCATGATCATTTGTAGAGTCGAGCCAAGTGGTTGAGCTAAGCCCCAATTTAAAGGAACAACTCCGTAGACTTCTAAGAATGATGTTTATATGAGAATAAAAATGATCGGTAGTAACAATAAGATAAGAATTTGTTCGCCGAAAATATTGCCATGCGTAGCGCCGAAATACGTAAGGTCTCTGTTACGAGTTTCGGATTATGATTACTTGTTTTTACGTGAAATCGATAGCATAAAGCGGTTAAAAATTCAAAACTATAAATATGCCGGACTTCTACAATTCGAGGTACTTAGAGGAGCCGACCAGTTCTTAGGTTCATGCCACTGCTGAAGCCTTGGCGTGGTTCCACCATAGTAGTAAAACATTTGCCTAATTGTAATACAAATTCTTAATAGTCTTATCCGTGTACTGTTTTCGTTACTACAGCATACAGACACTTCTTCCACCGTTCTTTTATAACGGTGTTCTGTTGTCTTATATTCGGTTGCGATTAAATAAAATTGCCTTTGCCGATTTCAAAATGTGTTTCCATTTTTGGAAGTTGCATCATATGACATTGCATTTTTTCGTATTCAGTTATGTCGTGTGTGATTATCGATATTAATTTTCGCTTCTCTGTGTTCTGTCGATTGGCAAAGTTTGAGAAATGTAACTTAAGTGCGTTCTTAGGCTTACGTTCTTTCGTATACGTAATCCCAATTGCTAAGTAGCCTTGGAAAGCCGTTGTTGTTTTGTAAACTGTCGAAACCATTGAATTCTCGACCCCAGAATTCGATTCGCACACGAGGCCAGTATTTTTGCGACCCATAGAAAATTATTCCGGATCTGGGCGTTTGTTCCGAGGAGGGTTGTCATCAGCCACGGAACGGTCTGGTCGTAAAAAAATCTAGAATCTGTTGTGAAATGGGATAAGGGTATGACGAACAAAAAGTGGAGGACGCCAGGCGATAATAATATAATTGTTTAATATAATCGATGATAATGATATAATTGTTTCATCCTAAAGTATAATAGGATCACTATACTTTAGGATGAAACAATTATATCACTACATAGTATAAAAAACAAAGTCGTCGCTGTCTGTCTGTCCTGCTTAGATCTTTAAAACTACGCAACGGATCTTGATGTGGTTTTTTTTACTAGATAAGTGATTCAAGAGGGAGGTTTATATGTATAATACATTGTACCCGTGCGAAGCCGGGGCGGGTCGCTAGTTATATACAAATACGAGGGAGATATGACACTATCGCGCCGATACTGAGGCACTCAAATTACGGCAATTGTTGTAATTGCTCCCCGCTATCTCTTCCCGCATCATACATCCTATATCATCTGTCACATTCATTTATATACGTCATGTAATGATGAAAAGCGGAATAATTTTCGAAATGCCGCGCAGTATGGTCATGCCCTCATCTTTATTAAAATATCACTGGGATGGAAAGGTCATACTGACTTCCCACATAGCAAGCAAACAATATCTTTTTTTTGTGAAAAACATGTTTTTGTACGATAATATTGTCCTGTGTTGCAAGGACGTTTTACATACATGAATGTGGGCATCGAACCCACGACCTTCGTCTCCGAATCCAATAGGTCAATAACCGCGCCACTGGGTCAACATTATTTCTAAACTCATATTAGTTCGGGCCTGTGAAACATGCCTGCTGACCCCTCGATTTTTATCACTCGGTCGCTTCCTACTACGCCCACGGGTGGGCGAGCTCAGACATGATTGCATTTGTGGCGTCGTTTTAATAATAAACCACGGAAGCCGCGTGGATTAGACAGCATTCCCATTAACAAGGTCAATCCTTGACTATTGACGGCGCGGCAGTATAGTCCTTCTGGTGGGGTAGCCGAAAGCGCACCCTCTGAAGAGCTAGTGGTCTACTGCGATCTTAGAGAACCAAATTGGGTTAACCTCTAGGAATGTGGTAGAATGATGAATGTAAGTGGTGTGTAGAGATGACGTCAGATAGAGGAAAGTGGAAGATGAGACCATATTGTACCGATGAGACGGGCAAGAGAAACCAGAAGACCTCATACGGTGGCAAACAAGCTGGTGGTTCACCTAATGTTAAGCGATAACATCATTCATCATTGATATTTGCAATACCGTAGGGCGGCAGATGTGTTGGCACCTTTTAATATCGCGGGCCCCGGCTACCTCATTCACCAGACGCAAACGCAGAAGTGTTCTACTTCTACTTCACGCCGGTCTTCTGTGAGGTCGTGGTACTACCTGGAGGGAGCTGCCCATTCGTGCTACAGCGAAGACTGCTGCGTGGCCCTGAAAGATGTGGTATCTTTGAAGTTTTTGTTTTGTTATTTATAAAACAAGCAGGGTTCCTCGTGACTTTTTCTTTCACAGCTGAGCACGTGTTAAGTCATCACTTAAAATTGACAATTTCATTGGTGCGCCCACCCCGGGATTTGAACTCTGATTTCTCGACTGTATCGAATTAAAAGCGAGCGATGGTCCCCGAGCTATACACTACTCAAGTATTATATCAGAGTTATTTAGAGAAGTTTTAAGCCATGATGCTATTTCTGGTGTTTATGCCTTATACTTCACTAGGGGTTGGTGACTTAGCGGCTTTGGCTAACGCATGTTCATGTCTCAAATCTATGTATAAAGATTCCACCGATAATTGCCTCATCACGATATCTCTGGGACCATAAGGCGCAGAGACTTGAAATTTGGTAGGATTATTCCTTTCCGAGTAGAGGTCGGCTAAGAAATTCCACAAAACAACGTTTGCCGGATCAGCTAGTTGTAATATATCCGAAATTTTCTCTTATTTTCAAATAGTTCAAGTCCCCCGGGCGCTGGTGTATATGTCCGTAGTGTCCGACACTAATTATTTGCCAATAGAAAACCCATCTCGTATTAAATATTATGGGTTAATAATTGAAAATTATGTTTTCCTATTCTCTGACTGTGAATGATTAATCTGTCAAATGGGCCTATATGGCTAGCCCGTTGGTAGGTAGGTCACTTGGTATGCAGTGCAGGACGAACAAAATATGCGGTAAATGTTACTTGGGCCTGCATTGCAGGATGCGTTGCCTAGATTTACTGGCAAGTTGCACAAAATCGATACGGCACTTTAACGATTTTATCTTAGTTCAATGTGCGATTTGAAACTTCGTTTGATTAGTAATATTGCATTTCTTCTTAGTTACCCTCTTTAATATTCGAGTTTTAGTCTACTGTAACAAAATTATTTGACTGCCTATTGTACATGCTTTATTATCAATCATATTAAGATATAATGGAATGAAGTAAGTAGTTCATATACATAATATTACACTTTTGATGAGGTACCCACACTAGCTGCATTCTGCCATTCTGCTAGAATCATAATGTTCGTGCTTCGTTAAAAATTACCAAGACGAAGAAGGTTCCACAATTTTTTTATTTTGTTTCACCATCAACAACGTTTTTTTGATATACTATTAATTACTTTACTCTTAAATGAATCCTGCCTTTGAACAACACAATATATTATACATAATAGAATCTCTAAAAACTTGCGGATCTTGAAGTGGGAATAGTTGTTCCTTCCGGACTATTCCCAGTGTCGATATTACGTCTTCCCAAGTTAAGTGTCTACCACTGGGCCAATGAACATCCGGTCACTGAGCCAAGTCTCGAAGATAAACGAAAACTAGATTAGTTATCTTTCAAATTCAAAATATCTTTATTCACATAGATGCTTGCGCGATCTTATGAAGCGTCATAATTTTACATAGAAATTAATACGCTCGCAAGTTACCACTTTGCATCATTAACTTCCAATTGCACGGATAGTGCGTTGTTGTAGGTTCGCAAAGATCGCTATATTTTTTTTAATAAATAAAGACATTCAGCGCCGCGACTACGAAGTATTGATAGCGAACTACCCTATTTAAGAACTAGGGCATTTATGTTAAAAATTCTATGCAACTTGTGCTGAGCCTTAAGCGTACAAACGGCAATGTAGATAAATTCGAGCTTATGTTATGTACCATCACGCGAAAGTTAATATAATGATGCACGAGATTCTCGAGTTCAATGCGACGAGAATGTTTACGCGCGTGAGAATTTATACATCGAGAGCACTTTGTGTTTGCGATGTAAACACGACTGTCTAGACCGAGTTCTATGCAGTAAAACGACCTCATGTTGCTAAAAGGCTATATCTAGGTTTCTGCTGTGCTCAGCGCAGCTGTATCGTGTAACTTACTGCCACTAACATAGGTGATAGGAGTCACTTAGTCCGGAATAAGTGATGTCGAAACTCGCCCAACCAGTGCTGCTAGGGAATCTCGGTAAATTTCAACTAAAGTGCCTACCTCTCGACTCTTTACTTTTTTCATGTGAAAAGTTGCCAAGCGAGCAGGCGGTTCACGTGATGTTAAGTGAATACCGCCGCCCATAGACATCTGCTACACCAAAGGGTTGCAGATGCGTTGACAACCTTTCTAAATTGGGCTCCGGCCACCTCACTCACCAGACGAAACGTGAAAGTATTTATTATACTTCCACTTTACGTCGGTTTTCTGTGAGGTGGTCGTCGGACTTACCCGGACGAGCCCGCTAATTCGTGCAACAAGGTTGCGTGCAAGCTGCGTGGCGCTACCACAGTTAAAATGAAACAAACAAATCAAACGTGATCATTTTCGAACTCTCAAACGTCAGCGCAAACTGTCTTAGGGGGGAGATTTTTAAAAGGACCGCCCGCGTTCCCGCCGATTCCGCTGAGGCGTTGACCCGTTTGCCGCCGCCTATCGTGCTATTTTGACATAAACGCTCTGGCGACGTATCACGCCCGATTGGTGGTTATTTTGACGCGAACCTAATATCGCTTTTGCAATCGGAAACACCGGCTACTTGAGAGAGATTAATAGGAATTTATGGAGATGTCACACGGCATCTGCCACGGAATGTCACGAACACCGAATCAATCCAACAGATCCAAACAGACCTTAACATGTACCCAATGTTAAGATCTGTTTGGATAACAGACTTCTTTCTCCTGTCTTTGCTCAACACTAGATGGGGTCGGCACAACATATCCTTTCCTTCCACTTTCTTCTATCAGCCGTCGTATCAATACTCGCCCCTTTCACAGATATCACTCTATACACAGTCCACCACCAAATCTTTCACGGTCTTTCTTTATCTGGGAGCCGTGATAGCTCAGAGTCCGGGCTCTCGCTTTTCATTCAATATACTCGAGTAACCATAATTCATATCACGATGTCGTGACCAATGAGATCGGTAATTTTAAGTGCTGATTTATCACGTGTTATCCGATGAACGAAAACATCTTGAAGCCTGCGTATTGTCGAAATACAAGTATAATTTTTAGCAAAAAAAAACCGACTTCAAACACGAAACTAAAAAACATTGTCAACAACTATAACATTTGAGGATTGCCCTCGATTTCTTCGGGATGCCATCATCAAATCTGGGTTTCTTTATCATGGTTACCACCCTTGGGATATCTCCTTTTCGATACAAAAAGAATTATCATAATCGGCTCATAAACGACGAAGTTATCCCCGAACACACATAAAAAATATATATATATATACGGTCGAATTGAGAAACCTGCTCCTTTTTTGAAGTCGGTTAAAAAACGAAAAAAATAATTTTACAAAGATATGTGGAGTCTGTCAATCCCACAAGGGTTGTCGCCAAACTGTCTTAACACAAGTGTAATGGCGAATATCTAGTGTAATTACCGATGGATTCACATACTGCTAATATGTTTACTACCATAATGATACACTATACTGATGAATTCTGTACACAGATACTATTCGGGGATACACCCCGCAGTGGCCTCCAACCTCCGCTATAGCCACCCCAAGCCTCGCTTTACACTGATTTAGTCTGAACTGTTTCTAGTCTGATTTCCCCCTGTCCGCAGACAGTCAAGGATCTCAGATACTGATGCTGATGCTGATACTCATCTCAGCCTAATCTGTAACTACCGTCCGCAAACGGTCCGAGCGCCTCGGTTACCGAATCTTATCTGGTTACCACCGTCCACGACGGTCCGAGCGCCTCGGTTACTGAATACACTGACTGATACATCTGATAAGATACACGGGTATGCAATATTACTAAACTGACTCACCGACATAGCTTTCGCACTACAGTACTGATCTCTCCGACAACACACCGACTGATTGTCTGGAGGTATCGTCCATCACCCTTTTATATGCCTCTTTCTACGTATCTACCCTCATTATGACAATTAATTATCTCTTAAAATATTCAACTACCCTTTTCATGTATACAAATTAAAAACTGCTTCGCATTCGCGACAAGGGTGGCCTATGCCACCTATGCGAGAAGGCCATTCGGACAGTGGGACATATGGTATAGGCTGATACTTTACTTCCTCTAGATGATTTTGACGACCCGAATGGCGTAGTCGGTAGTGTACCTGCCTTCTGGGCCAGAGGGTGTGGGTTCAACCCCCACTACTGGAAAAATATTATGTGATGAGCATAGTGTTTTTCTAGTGTCTGGGTGTTTATATATGTATAGGGTTTATTTACAAAAGAAAAGTATGTTTAAGTATGTTTATCAGCTTTCTAGTACCCATAGTACAAGCTTGGCTTGACTAGAGAACGTTGTGTAAAAAAAATGTGTCCTAAAATATTTATTTATTTATTTACACCCAATCACATTCATACTCATCACTCTTCCAGTCAAATGACTTAGAACGGACAATAATTAACTGCCTGCACTCAATTCTCGTGTTTTGGAGCTTTTCCTTTATATCCGCACTTGGCGTGTCATCATGGCTATCCTCGACCCGGTTTTATAACCAGTGTCAGCTATACGGGTTATACTAAAAACAGTAAATGAATTATTTACTGCAGCGGAGCCTACCATACACAATCTCGGTGCGCGAATGACTGCACAAACAAAAAAGTATCATAGAGTGACGTTGTTGTGTTTTTTTTTTCGTCCGGTAAGCGAGCGAAAACTAGCTGACTCGGCAAACGTTGTTTTGCCATATAAATTATTTCTAGAGGAATCAGAACGTACACATAGTGTTTGACAGGTTACACAGACATAGTTGACAGGTACAGTTCGTATGGGAAAATAAAATTGTTGCGATTTCGATTTTCCATGCAACTTTTACGTAAATCGTATAAACCTTCCCTGGACTGCCACAAATATTTCAAAACCAAAATTAGCCAAGTCGGTCCAGCCGTTCTCGAGTTTAAGCGAGACT
The DNA here is from genome assembly GCA_933534255.1 of Iphiclides podalirius. Classification (NCBI taxonomy): domain Eukaryota; kingdom Metazoa; phylum Arthropoda; class Insecta; order Lepidoptera; family Papilionidae; genus Iphiclides; species Iphiclides podalirius. The sequence continues at coordinate 14,367,903 of OW152824.1, read as the reverse complement.
AACGAACAGTAATCCATTTTTATATATAAGATTTAAGTGTCGGTGTTCATTAATAAATTTTCAGTGCCTGCAAAAAACATTAAAGTTTATGATTAGGTGATACAATAAACATGAGCTCCTTTATTGTAACATCTATTTATGTAATTTGCACTAAAATAGCAAAGTGTTTTTTTTTTATCGAAATGTATTGAAATCTCGCTTGTTTCGGGTGACACGAGGCGACGGTGATTAATCAATTGCGTGCCACTTGATCTGGTCGAAATTAATATAAAAACCAAAAATTAGTAAATAGTTCTTTTACTTAAAGAGTAAATGAACAAGTCACCATCGCTCCGTCAAAAATTCGCCCGTAGAAACGAAACGGTACGTCCCCTAATAGCCGCCACTTGCCGCAACAAGTTTGAATACGTCGATACACTACACAGCGCGGAGAAATTTAAAAGCTCTCGGCTGAGTGTTCATCCGACGCCTTCTGGGAGCCATTTCGCGAGCGCATTATGTTATACAAATATGGCCTTACGACCTCGTGAGGTCTCTGTTCCGCGGCATAGCGAAATTGTTTATTTAGCTTGAAGGCTCGTAATAGATAAAACTGGAATAACATGAGGCAAATATTAGAAAACTTTTTTTTTGTTTTGATCACCAATTTGAATTATAAAATGAAAATCACGGTCTATTGCGCCAGAGGGTGTGGGTTCGATCCCCACAACTTAGTTTATAATGTGTATTTATTTATACAAGCAAAGTAAGTTTATCAGTAACCTAGTATCCATAGTGCGAGCTTTGCTTAGTTTGAAAATAGATTACGTAGTGTAAAAATATGCCATTTAGACTTCCTCACTTATTCGCCTTGTTTTCTTTTCCTTTTTCTAAATATCGAATTAAACTTGAACAAACATTAAAATAGGAATTAATTATAATACAGTTATAGAAATGACACATTTACATTTACACAATTTCATAGCAAAAGGATACACACCCTTTTTAACCGACTTCAAAAGGAAGGAGGTTATCAATTCGGATGTTTATATATTTTTTTCTTCGAAAGGGCCTTATTCCGAAATGGTCCCATATAAGTTTCATATAGATCGGATGATGATTTTCATCATAGCAACGGAATTCTTCAAAATAAGACAGGAAATCAACCGCGATTGCTGCTATCGCACAAATATGCCTTGTTTGGCATGTAACATTGTAATAGTTACGTACATCATTTTATTTCAAGTCGGTTATTTTTTGTTAAAAAAAATTTAATTATTTTTAACACGTCCTTGGTGAAGCATACAAGCGTTGCTAATCGATAGTTGTAAGTAATACAATTTTACGGCAATTTATGTATAGAATTTTGCTCAAACATCAATAAAAAATACTGCATCGCGTTAATATCTCAAATGTTGCTTTCAAAAATAGTTATGGGTGTCAAGTGCAAATGCGCCGTTGAACATTTGGGCCTCCAATTACGACTGCTTCGGGAGCGCATACTATGAGTATCCTAGGAACATTTGTTTGCGAAAATTATCGACTTATCAAGTACCCGGTTTGAATGCAAAGGCAGATTTATTTCGGTTAATGAAAGCCTCCCTAATTACCGTGACATACTTTTTCCAAGCAATCTTTTTTATTTTTTTGTGATGTGATATGATGACTCCGTGGCGCAGTTGCCAAGGTGTTGGCTTCGACGCAGAGTGACGCGGGTTCGATTTCCACACGGGACAACTATTTGTGTGACCCACAGATAGTTGTTTCGCTTCTGGGTGTTTGTTCGCGTGAAATTTATTGTATGTAAAACGTCCTTACAACATAGGATAATTTTTATCCTAAAGTAAGGGCAAAAGTTAAAAAAAAAAACAAAAACTTATCAAAGGGTCGTCATTGAAATAAATTAACCTCGAACTTGACTCCGACGAATGCTCAGTGAACGCCTTATATGTCATAGCACTCGAACGATCCGAGTTCGACTTATCTCTCTGTCTCTCTCTCGCTAATGAATTGCCCAAAATCTTGTCCGTGAACTTATTTTTGTTTAAATTCTTGCGATACAATATCAAAGCTAATTACGCATGACTGCCGAAGTTTATCTAGAACAAATATAATATCTGAGTATAGAGTAAGTTAGAGTAAGTAAGCACTCTTAAATTTGAACCAAAAAAGTTTAAAGCTTTTGAAGACCCATGCAGTTTCAGTATGGTTGGTCTTCAGAAATATTATTAAAACAAACGTATTCAAAAGTCAGGCACAAGGACGTTCCGTTCCTTGAACTAAACGGAAAGTTTGCTCGTGCACATTTATGATGATGATGGTGATTTTTCATTCTGTTCCAGATGATGCGGGGCGATTTTCTAGTGATAGAGTATCTGGAGTGGGACAACTGCTACACGGAGATCGTGCCGAAGGAGCGTCTAAGAGTGAAGACGCCAAAGACCCCCATCGACAAGAACACCTTCCACAAGTTCGAAATCCCCGTACCCGATGATCTCAAGGAATAGTGAGTGTCGCGCAACAGACAAACCCTTAATCGATAAATCCCAGGGGTCCAGATGATGATGACTCTGTTATTCGGTCTCAAATTTTGTAAGATACTTTCTGCAACAGCTTTCACGCAGCAATCGAGAAGCTGGAAAGCGTGCAGGCAGTTCACCTTATGTTAAATGATTACCGCCGCCAATAAACATCTACAACTTTGGAGATGCTGAAGTAAAGAAAACGCAAAAGTAAGGTAATTCACGCCGACCTTGTGTGAGGTTGGTATACTAAACTGAAAGAGCTTAGTTACCATAGACGATGTCGTCTACGCGTGACACGTCGAGTCTAACGCTGTGTACATCCGCCACTGCCGCTACCGCGGTCTGAGTTACGAATGGCCGTTGTCCGTCCTTACCACCGACCAGCCTCTTGCTGGTCGAGATCACACGCCCAATTAATGGGGACTAGGCCCCGAGGCTTGTTTTCATTCCATCTCTCTTAGTTACCTATGTACTTACTAAAAGTGCATAGGTAACTAGCTTACTTTTCCAAAGCTTACTTTTGGTGGTGCAACTCATGGAATGCATTAATTCCGACACTTGATAGAGCAGTTGGTACCTGGCCGTTTTCAGCGCGAAGGTGGAGAACGCGCACAAGGAGTTCCAGAAGGCGATCGGCGCGGCGCTCGTGTGGTTCGTGCCGGAGCGGGGCGCGCTGGCCGTCATCTCGCGCTGCGACTCCTCGCAGCGGCGCGCCGGCATGCTGCAGGAGATGCACTTCAGGTGCGATCACGACGGACACATCCTTATGCCTGATTGAGTCCACTGCTGGACATAGCCCACCCACCCCCACACACTGCCACGAACCACGATCCTGACCCACCTGCATCCATCGACTTCCCACACACTTGAACACTTTATACACCACCGATTTTATACTCTTACAGTTTCTACTACTGACTTTATAATGCAAGCATTCAAACAAAGAAATTTTTATGCTGACTTTACTCTTACGCTATCTATGACCGTCTTTATAAAACGGGATTTCAACAAAAACATGCTTATGCTCATCCACTCTTACTCTTTATAGCACCTACGTTATGATACAGCATTCTAACGAATAAATTCTTATGCTGACCCACTCTTACGCAACTTACACTATCTACAACCACCTATAATATACGATTCCAACAAAGAAATTCTTAGCGCACCACCCACTCTTACACTTTCTACCACTGACTTTATAATACAGCAGTCTAAAAAAGAAATTCTTGCTGCAGGAGATGAAACTCAGGTGCATATACCCACTTTTCCTTTTACTACCTGTACCGGTGTTGTAATGCAGGCATTCTAACAAAGAAATTCTTATGCCCACCCAGTAAGTGTAAAAACACTATACCACCGACATTATAATGCAGACATTCTAACAAAGAAATTCTTATGCTGACCTTCTCTTACACTATTACAGCATTGTAACAAAGTAATTCTTATGCTGACTCACTCTTACACTATCTACCACCGACTTCATAATGCAAAGATATTCTTCATAAGGCAGAATTCTAACATAGAAATTCTTGCTGCAAGAGATGTACTTCAGGTGCACACACTCACTCCTCCTTTTACTACCACGGGTGTAATAATGCACCAATTCTAGGAAAGAAATTCTTATGCTGACCCACTCTCACACTATCTACCACCGATTTTTTTAATACTGTGGTAGGGACACGCAGCAGCTTCGGCTGTTGCGCGAATGACCAGTTCCGTCCGGGTAAGTACCACGACCTCACAGAACACCGGCGTGAAGTTGTTCGGTTTCAAATTTTGAACTGTCATACTTCTGCGTTTCGTCTGGCGAGTGAGGTAGCCGGGCCCCATTTTACAAGGTCGAACAAATCATTTGAAATCCTACCGGTGTAGCGAATGTCTATGGGCAGGAGTAATCACTTAACATCGGGTGAACCGCCACCTCGCTTGCCAACTACTCACATAAACAAACGGCATTCTAAGAAATAAATTCTGATACTTGCTAACTCTTACGGTATCTACCATCGACGCTTGAAATCTGTCAATGTTCTTCCGCCATATTCACAAATACATTGACCATGTAATTTTTGAATTTTACTATGAACTCATGCTATCGTGCATATGTTGTGTCACGTAACTTAAAATAAATACAAAGATCATATCTCGTTATTATTTTAATATATCTCATGTACATACTTTGCACATAACAAGGATCTCATTTGTAAAGATACAATTGAGTTTCTATTTGCGACGGGCGGCCGACTCACCACCCGCGCAAACCCGAGTGCAGATATTATAGTTGAAAGCTACAGGGCCGACGGCGCAAAGATTTGTGCCGAGACGGTAGTATTGGTTTTCATACATGCGATATGGAGAAGGTTAATTCAATCACTTAATAATAAATAACCTTAGCCGACACTATCCAATTTTCTTGGAATTACTTCTGTAAGTTTATATTGTATTAATCGGTAACTATTTGTAAATTTACAATTTCTTTTCAGAAACTTAACACAGAAGCTGCTATTGTTAAAAAAAACTGAAGAGGCAGCTAGACAGTTGGAATCAACAAAAATTCACAGTCAAGGAGGGTGAGTTGTCTCCCTTGTTTTTCTCTTTACACAACTATTTAAACTAATATTCAATTGTAGAAAGTATTTTAAATGATGAATGATTATTATTTTTGGCATAAGAACTTTTTCAATGCCAATAAATGGGATGGGAATACTTAGTACAGTAATTTATCAAATCTTGCTTAATATATCTTTCTTTAAAATTTATTAAATATGACCTCTTGAACACATAGAAGTTTATTAATTGTCTTTGTAGACCTTAGAATACGCTAATCTGCAGATCTCGCCAGAATTGATAGATCAGCTATTTTCACACTTACGATATTTTGCGAGATTAAACATTTATAATAGTAGAAAGTCCTTGATAGTAAGCTTTTTGTACACGCTGATATTTCCGATCGCTATCGCACCGCGAGCTGTGATTTTTTTTTCTTTTTTGACCAAAAACATTTCCCTTACTTTATGATAACGTTATTCGGTGTTATAAGGATATTTTACAGACAAATTTCACGTGGACAAACACCCAGATGGGAAACAACTGTCTGTGGGTCACACAAATAGTTGTCCCGTGTGGGAATCGAACCCACGATCCCCGACACCGAAGTCGATACGTTGGCCACTGCGCCACGGAGTCATCGAATGTTGATTACTGGAGCTAGGACTGCACACGTACAGATACTCTGACGAGTTCAGCGTGCGCGAGGAGCTGATGGGGCTGGCGATCGGCACGCACGGCGCCAACATCCAGCAGGCGCGCAAGGTGCCGGGCGTCACCAACATCGAGCTGGAGGAGGTCTCCTGCACTTTCAAGATCTGCGGAGAGGTATACCACCTTATCAAAAGTCCTTCGTTTAAACTTAATGCCAAAACTAAACTGTTACGTATTCGGAAATGGTGTGTGTGTCCCATTTAGAATATAGGAGGTTTTCGAATATAAAGTCTAATTAAGGGACGACCCGAATGGCGTAGTGCCAGCCTCCTGCGCCAGAGGGTGTGGGTTTGATCCTCACTACTGGACAAATATTGTGTGATGAACATACCATAACATTTTTTTAGTGTCTGGATGTTTATATAATTATGTATAATGTGTACTTATTTACAAAAAAAAAAAGAAAAGAATTCTTAAGTATGTTTATCGATTTTCTAGTACCCATAGTAGAAGCATTGCCTAGTTTGGGGCTGGAAAATGTGTAGAAATGTGTCCTAAATATTTAATTCAATCTTGCTTTAAGATCTAAGAGAAGAAATAATAAGAAGTGAGGTTTTAAAGACAATATTACCGTTGCCATAAGGGTATTTCACATAAAAACATAAAAAAGAAAGAAAGAAAGAAATGTATGTATGCGTGTGGGTGCGGGCAGAGCGCGGAGGCGGTGCGGCGCGCCCGCTCGCTGCTGGAGTACGCCGAGGAGTCGATCATGGTGCCGCGCGCGCTCGTCGGCAAGGTCATCGGCAAGAACGGCAAGGTCATCCAGGAGATCGTCGACAAGAGCGGCGTCGTGCGGGTGAGCCTCTCTTCTTTCTTCTTCTCCCTCTTTTCACATTCATTGCTAGATGACCAACCGTAGACGTCTGGGCTTCCAAGCAAAAAATCTCCATAGATAAACTAAAGCTTACATTTATATGTAATTATGTAAAATAAAGAAAAGTAATATTGGTGTAAAGTACAAAGTATGTAATTTATAACTGATTTTTACTCTATTTAAAAACTAAGAATAAGACAAATAGTTTTTTATTATGCAAACAAATAAATGTTTACCAATTATAGAAAAAGTACAAATGACCCTAAATAAATGTAAAAAAAATCTAATTTCAAAACTTACTTCTATCTAACTTATGTTTTGAATGATCATATTTCCTTATGATACCTGATTCCTATGATTGATCATATTGGTTTTGTTCTCGAGAAATCTTTTCAGCAGTTTGATTCTGTAAAGTTGCTATTGATATCTTAATTTTTTTTGGAAGATTTAACGAACTTTGCTCTTTAATATTTGGGATGGATCTCTGACATTAAATATTTTTTCTTCCAACAATTAATTCACGAATTTTCTTGTGAATTAGGATTTTCTTTTTAAAGTCACAGCTGAATGCAACCTTTTTTTTTTTAATGTAAATACTTTTTTGGGCTCCAAACTTTTTTTATAATTGGTTGACTATCAGTAATTTCATAACAAACAAAACAGGCGGGCGCCTGCGGGAATTCTCAACAAATCGATACGAAGAGAAGTAGTTTGACAGTAAGTAAATCCTATCAGCTGCATTAATAATTGCAGGGAATACCCTGCTATTAAGGACCTTTACACATGATTTTAATGTAATCGTTATAAAATATATTTAAAATCACTAAACACAGATACCAGCAGAGGATATAAAAACATTGAATTTCATATATTTTTACACATGAACCTGTGCTATGCTTTTGATCATTAAATAATGTTCAATTCTAACCATGAAACGCCTTTTTCTCTCATTTTTATAGACAATTGGAAATTTTTGCTTGGATTGCCCAAATCTTATAAGCTAATTATAGCTGTAAAATTTATGATTCATAAATTTGTTTTAATATATTCATCGGTTGTTGACCATAAAAATACAGAAACAAGACTAATACCCTTTTAGAAATTAAAATCCAACACTACAGTTAAAACAAGGATTACATTTAGGCTGTCGGGCTACAACTATTTACTTATCTACAACCACTACACTACCATTTTGGTGAGATAAGGGTAAGAGGATGATGATGACTTCTGTGATTAATATCATATTATTTGGTACCATTACAATGAACATTATGTAATGAAAAGGGAAGTAACTGTAAGTGTACTGGCAGGTGAAGAATAATTAATGAACTGACGCAGTTGGTAAGATGTTAGCTTCGACGCCGAGTGCGGTTCGATTCCCACACGGGACAATTATTTGTGTACACAGGATAATGCTATCCTACAATAGGGGCAATGTATCAAACTATTTTTTACCATACAATATTGACAATTAAGTAACGAAAAGGGAAGTAACTGTGAAGTGTTTTGGCAGGTGAAGGTAGAGGGCGATAACGAACCGCAGCCGTCGGCGCCACGCGAGGAGGGGATGATGTCCTTTGTATTCGTAGGAACGCGCGAGAATATTGCCAACGCCAAGGTGTTGGTCGAGTACCATGTAGCTCATCTCAAGGTAATAACATCACCTATAACTTATTCAATATTGTTTCTGAGGGATTGTCAGAAGTTGATAAGTTACCCTTCGTTTGTTATTGTGTTACACATAATGAATGCCAATGCAAAGCTTTTGATTTAAAGGCTTTGTAATCTTTTATGAGTGAGGGGTACCACAATAAAGGGTTATCCATAACAATGCCCAAGTTTGCGTTGCAAAATAAGTTGTTTGTCTAGAAAACTTAAAATTTTAGGCATGGTGGTTTTAGCCAAAGTTGTATTCAGAGTAACCCAAGCGTTTTCCAAATTGGATAAAAAAGCGGCAAATTATTTGTTGGTTTCAGTAGCCATTCCTTGCATTTTAAAAGACAAGAGTTAAGGGGTGAAATAATTACAAGAAACAGAGTACTGTTATAAAGTATTGTATTGTATGCTATAATGGGTAAGAACGTAGGTTGTTTAATTGTGGTGGGGCTCAGGATCGTGCTTCGTGGGGGAAGTCAGTGTTCAGCAGCGGACTCTAGCAGTCCGTAATCATAATATACATACAGTCGAACACGGAGCCGCCTTAATAACCGGCACGCACGCCCGCAGGAGGTGGAGCTGCTGCGCGCCGAGAAGCTCGAGATCGACCAGCAGCTGCGCGTGGTGCTGGGTGGCGGGCCGGGCGGCGGCGGCTCGTACCCGTCGACGCGGGGCGCCCCCGCCGCGCGAGCGCGCCGCCCCCGCCCCCCGCCCCCCCGCTACCCGCCCGCCGCGCGCCGCCCCGCGGCCGAGGCGCGCGCGCCCCGCCCCGCGCGCTCGGGCGAGAGGCGCCCCCCGCCGCCGCTCGAGAACGGCCGCGCGCCGCACCCGCACCAGCACCAGCACCCGCGCCCGCCGCGCGAGCCCCGCGACAATCGTGAGCCCCGCGAGCCCCGCGACCAGCGCGAGCCCCGCGAGCCCCGTGAGCCCCGCGAGCCGCGCGACCAGAGGGACGCCGTATGTAGCTTTTTTTATCTCTTAACGTGAAACCGTGGACCTCTAAAGCACTCAATGGCCCTCAGTATAATACTTAAACATCACGACGGTCTTCTATGAACTCACCCTGGACCCATCTGCCCATTGATGCAACAACCCTACCACATCACAGTATACAGCTTTGCATAAACATTAGAGGCATTAATATAGCCCTAACTATTATAATTCGTATGGATGCGGTTGGGTAAACAGGCCCAGCAACCACCATGAAATAGAAGATTTATTGCAATCTTCTGGATCTATAGCCTCCCCTCCTGTACCAACAATTGGTTCAAATAGTTAGTTGATTGTTGAAGAAGAGCTAACAAAGACTCTTCACTTGCCAAATTAAACCCTTCCTGTTATTGAATATTGAGCAGAGGATCACAAGCTGTTCAGATGCTTGTCTAATTTACAGTGCTTCCTAAAGCGTAAACGTATACTGGGCCAGTTCAATTTAAATACCTCAGCTGCAAATTTGGATTGAATGTGGCCAGCATACACGCCAAAGCAGGTTGGTATATGGTAGCTCTAATCAGAAATTAATAAACTTCTTACAAGTTTCATTGCTACATTTGTAAAAGAGAAGCAATTCTTTGCACAGAACAAACAATTAATGACTCTTTAACTGATTTTAATATTACTGTATCCCCTATTGTGTAGAAATATCTGTTTCATGTATATCATATTAATAAAGCTTTGGTATATCCACAGAGTGGGCGCAGACGCGAGGTGAGGGAGGAGCGGCGGCGGCCAGTAGACGACGACAGCTCTGTGCTCGACAGCCAGGATGTGTCCAGCGCGGACAGAGGTACGCCACGCCCCACCCCACTCACACCCACACCCACACCCCCACCCCCCCCCCCACCCCCTCACACGCACACCCCCGCACCAACACACGGGCGTACTTCTATACGCACCTAACGAGTTTACTAGTTTCAAACAAATGAAAATTGTATCCCATTTGTCAGTGCTCTTTGTTTGTGAAGAAAGACATTGAATGCAATTGACGATGATTTAAATCATTAAATATAGTTTTAAAATTAGATACATTGTGTGTGATACACTATTATTCATATGATCATAAACTACAGATCTTTTATGCAGAACCTTAAATTATTAATTAGGAGTAGCTTTAAAATTGTTAATTCTTTTTTTAATTCTTGCAAAGTAGCCACTATAATTAATGCACTGATCTTATGGCATTGGTTTGAAAAGTTAATATTTTTTTTGGGTGGAACCTTTTTAACAGCAGCTTTTGACAATCAGATTTGATCTAATTTTAATGAAGTAAAAAAGAATATGTTACATAATATTATAATAGTGAATTAATTAAATTAAACAACCACCACAATGAATTTGTTTAACTTACTACACTGTAAAATAACAATGAATGGTGCATTATCTAATAAATAAAAAATGCTTATAGATTCATAATAAATTTGTACTTCAGAATTCAATACCAAGACCAATAATATGATTTCATTGTTCATCCCGTCCACTTCTACAACACTTAAAAATGATCAAAGATCAAATGAATGCAAGGTTTTATATTTCTACTAATGTTTAATCAGTTGTATCTTGGTTCTTTTATTCATTGAAAAAAAAAAAACTAACTTAAACTCAATGTTCACTTTGCATCACTTAAACAAAATACAATAAAGTTTTTCTGTTCAAAACCTATGAAAATCTGAAAATATTACATAATGTGCTAGTTAAAATGTAGTGTTATGTATTTAACAATTGTCAATAGTATAAATAGCATATATTAGATTTATTAATTAATCATTTCCTATCATATCTATTTATTTTATGCATTTTAAATACTACATACAATTGGGTAGTTTTTATTTAGTTTTTTCTATGTTAATATTTTATCTCTGGTGAATAGCCCTCTGCTTCTGTGGTTCTTGTAACACTTTCAAAATCAAAATCAAAATCATTTATTCATCGAAATAAGAAATATACATTTCATTTATCGATAGTCATTATTTAAATCTACCACCGTTTCGTAATGAGGTTCCTCTAACGGACAAGAAACAGACGAAAGAAACTCCGTAGGTTTCCTACTCACAGTGAAATTGGAAAATAGTACACTCAAAGTTAACTTCATAACTATTATTTTTTGTTGCAATATGCATATGAGACCCTGAAGTGTACCATTTTCTGGAAAATTTTGAGCAATTTATAATTGCAGCATATTAGTTTTTATTTTAAGCAGCGACTAAAATTACTAAAGATAATATTTTATATTAGAGAGTCAAAACATTACAATGAAAGTGACACTATATGAAGCTCATCGACCTTAAGAATAATTTTTCTTACATAATAATAACTAATTAATCTCCTTATATATTGAAAAAATTATGTGTGTATGTATGCATAGCTCTCAACACTAATAGCCAGCTAGACTTGTGGCTACTTAGAGATCTCGGTACGATGGGCAACTTCCAAGGTGTTTTGGGAGTGCCCCAATGGAAAAATAACTGATAAGGAGGGCGTGTAATAAGTAACATTGGGGTTGTAGAGGATGGTAGCTTTGGAAGTGCATTTGTGTCACGATTACCATGCGAGTAGTGGGAGAGTTTAGAAGCGTAGCAGTTGTAGTGGGCGTAGAGAGGGGGGGTGGGGTGAGGGGTGTCGGTGGTGGCGTCGCTAGGGGTGCCGGGGTCGAAGGGTGCGAGCGGTGAGTCAGAGGGCGCGCGTGTGTTGTAGAATCGGCGTCGTCGGAGGAGGGCCGCGCTGCCACGGACGGCGGCGCGAGGCGGCGCCGGCGCCGGCGCACAGGTACCCCGCCACCGTTGCCACTGCCACTGCCACCACCGCCACGACTGCCACACTACCGCACACCGCTGACTCGTTAACACACACCGTTGAGGATCTCATTTCGCACTCATCACTTTACACTTGTTTTGCTACAATGTTAGCTAAATTTTCTTGCAGTGTCTGTTAAGCAATGATAGTAATGCAATTATATCATTATGTAAAATGCCTTCAATAGCTGCTATCAAACTGTTAATGACATTTACTAAATCATTATAATCCAAAACACTCCTTGTTCACTCTACACGTCATCAAACTGACATTATAATCATACAACTTAACAACTTTCAGAATGTGTATAATGATTGCTATTTGGCTTACATAATCGTTCACTTAACTCCATGTCTTTATTTGCTAAATTTTATAATTACAACTTTGTAATTAAATTAATACAATTTACATTTACATTCAGATCCCCGTAAGTTAATCTGTAAATCTGATTTATGTGCATTTGACATGGGTACATTAAGCTATTTTTGAAATTAGCTCTTCCACAATTATACATATTCTTTTATGTTTTTTTCATTAACTTTTACTGTTAGAGAAAACTACATTAATAAAAAAAAAAAACTCATTTCTACATTTAAAATTTAAGTAATTTTAGTTGATACTGTATTTATAATAGGAACATGATTTGTCAACATTGCATGTTACTTTTTCTATTTCTATTACATTAGTGTAAATTTTTTTAATTTTTCTTCATGTACTATTTCACTTGTAGTTATATAGGAATTGCATGATATAACACCATAGATGATAAACAGTAGCCATTACGATGTGTTGTAAGATTTTCAGATTTTAAATCGTTGTAACCGAAGCCATGTCAATGTTTCGTATCCATTTGCACGGAAAGCTTGAGTTTGAGCATACAACGCTTATTGTGTTTTCGGGCTGCGGTGAGACTCCGCTGACGTGGCGTTCGTTGCGCAGGTGGCGGGTGGAAGAACGGCGCCGGCGGGGCGGCGGGGGCGGGGGCGGGGGCGGCAGCGGCGGCGGGGGCGGGGGCGGCGGGCGGCGAGGGCGACAAGCGCAGCGGCAAGCGGCGCTCGCCCCTCGCCAAGGCGAAGGCCGAGCCGCTGGTGAACGGCACCGCTTGAGCGGCGCTCGCCCCGCCCGGCAGAGGGCGCCGGCCGCCCCTGGCGCCGCCAGCGCGTGACTGGAACTCACGCCGAGCGCCCCTCCACCGCCGCCGCCGCCACCACAACTACAACTACTACTACGTATTATGCTTTTATAAGAGATTCGTCGTTTGTATTCCTCTGATTATTCGATTTTCATATGGGACAAATTTGTAAACTCGTGTACGTCGCCGCTGCCCGACATTGAACGCCGAACACCGAACCCCCTACCCCGCGCACTCCCCCCTCCGATGCGCGCCGATCGAGCGGCCTCCCCTCGGCACCGTCCCCGCGGGGGGGATCGGACATTGCGCCAGTACATTCTTTACGTGTGCCGTAGCATGTACTACTCTGTGGTTACGTGATTTCCTATATGATAATAATAGTTTAAAAAAAAGAAAAACTAAAAAAAAAAAAAACAATAAAACACTTCTGTACATATTTTGAATTGTATTTTTATTTTTCATCGTGAGAAAGTGCGGCCGACGTTGCCGAGCGCGATACATTACACATTATAAAAAAATGTTACGACTAGTGGATGATGTTTACAATGAGTAAATAATTACAATGTAATCACGGAATGTCTAGAAGGGAAGGTCTTGGGGTACATTACTTGTGTGACACTCGGAACTTAACAAGGGAAAATTCTAATGGTGACTCCGAATGAAAATACATACCTATTCTGTCCTAGCCAGAAAGGCCAAACTCCCAATTTAGAGTATTTACCTTAGACTAGACTACACTGTTCTATTGAACCGCTATGAAGGACTTTGGTTCGTCGGGACAGTGTTACAATATTTACATAAAGGTTAAATCACATCAGTCATTATATCTCCTTTCCCACAAAAAAAAGAATCTTCAGGATCGGTTCATAAACGGCGAATTTATCCGCGAATACACATTAAAAAAATAAAAATATTAAAACCTCCTTTTTGAAGTCGGTTAAAAAAGGTACCATTTTATTCTGCATTAATTGTATGGCAGTCTCGTCCGGGGAAATGACTCCGCGGTTAACATCAGTTGAACCGTCAGCTCGCTAAATATGTGTACTTAAATGTACGCACGTAATAATTTATACTTATTCAGCGTAACAAAAGAAAAATAACCAAAAATTTTATCCCCTGTGATAAATAGAGATTAAATTATTTGAAATTTTAATGATGTCAAAAAGTTGTAATTGGTTGTCATGGTAATACCGTGAAGGTGGTCGCTTCACCTTTTTTCCCCTATCTTTATTTTTTCCAAACGCATCAAAAAAAGTATAACTGCAAAAAAATTGTTAATGATCTAGACATAAAATTCTCTCGGGCTTCATTTAGGAAGACAAATTGGGTGGGGGTTAATTTAGGTTACCATGGTTACTACACTGTTTACATTGTGCGGATGACAGCTGTCATTCAAATTTAAGTTCCGAATTTGTGGCAATGTATGCAAGACAATGATACTCTTGTGTTATTATGACCGCACGGATAAAATAACGTTACATAGGTTGACAGGATAAATAAAATAAATCGATTACTGTTTCATTTTAAATTAAAAATCTGGATTTGTATAAAAATTGATGTAAATTAATTGGATTGAGAAAATTATTTTTCTAATGTTATGTTTCAAACAAATTTTTATTGATATCATATATCAATGGATTACGAAATATCCTCATAATAGGTTCATTCTAAATGAATTTAGTTTATCTAAAAATATTTATTAAAATGATTATAACACTTACGTTTTTTTATTAGAAAATTTCAAACTAATCGATCATAAATACTAGGCCCTGAATAGAAGTTGTTCAATATGTAGTTTGATATGTATAAGATGATAAGCGGGACATTGATATTTGACATTAATTAACTGAAGTCACATTACGAAATAAATTACCACATTGTGGTACATACATTTTTTGTTTTAAAAATACGGAAATCGATCCATATTTGTATGTCAAAGTCCCGCGTATAAAGGCCCATTTACATGGTGCAAGTTTCTTGCTTGTATACAATTAAATTGATGCAATAAATGAGTTGCATGGTCTAAACACCACGTAACATTCTTGACTGTTGAACAAGACTTGCTTCAAGTTTTGTTTCAAAACTTTCCTTGGTGTAAACGCACACACAATAATTTCTTAAGCAATTCTTGTATTCAATAGCATTTTCTCTTCCATTGCAAACATGAGTGCGATGAGTGAGGGTGTTTAATCGTTGCTGGTCTTTTGAGGCAAGAAATATTGCCTCAAAAGACCAGCATTTAGGTCATTGGATAGTCCTATCAAACTCACCTGTACTATGTCACCCGCACCGTGCTTAAACGCACATTATGTATGGTAAGTATTGTTTTCCTGCGTTTTAAAAAGATACCTTAATAAAGTAAGCTTTTCTTTCAATGCAACGGTGACACAAATCATTGGACAATTAAATACAATTTAGGCCTTGGCGCAGTCAACTTATTTATAAATTTAAAAACACCATTAAAGATTAAATTTTGTACAATATAATGGCAGAAGAAGTTATTTAAATAATTTTCATCGCGTAATATACAGCGTGTCGTTACCATCGCGACAATAAATGAACACACCTCTAATGCTACTTGCCAATGATCATAAAAAAATATTAACGTTACAAAAAAAAAACAATTATAAAAAAATTTTTTCAAACAAACTAATTAAGTAAAAAAGGAAACAAAATTTGTAACATCCTATACAACTCGCGCCACAGCGTCGCAGTACAAGCCTCTCATTCTAAGAGTATGTTTTGTCTCTTTTAAATTCATTCAACCCATTCATTTGCTTTGTGATCTTTACAAATGAACTTTACGTTACAGTTTTATACGTAAGGTGTTCTAAAATTGTTTGTTTTGGAAAATTTTTAACTCGGTAAATATTGATGTTTAAAGAATGTAAATGTTTAATACAATTTTAAAAAGTTATCCTCTATATGTGTGTTCATTTATTGTCGCGGTGGTAACGACACGCTGTATATTACGGCTACAAAAGTAGGAACAATTAGTCTTATTAACAATTACATAACATAATATACAAAAATAGGTACATATGGAGTGTAGAGATAAGGACTGTATCGGATGGTATAGCAAGTTTCCGTAAAATAGAAAATACCAAGATGTTTAAAATTTTTGACACTTCTGTGAAAAACATTTGGGACATTACCACTTATCCCCTACCTCCCGAATGACTAATGAAATGACTTGGATTAACGAAAGTGACTCGGATTCTTGTTCATTTAAGACTGAAGATATGTTGAATATATCCATTTTCTGTACTGTACAGCTTGTTACTTGTTATGTTATTGAAGATAGTTTTATTACTTGGATATGTTAATATTTTCTTATTCTATTCGAAAGAAACCATAAATTGTAAGAAAAGGTAGATATGACAAATTCCGTATTTTTGTATTAGATATTTTCGCAATTCAGATGTTAGACGCACTACTAATGAGTAAAGTTGCACACGATATGTCGAGATACGAAATTAAAACTATTCTTTACATAAAGTTTGTTTATGACTTAGAGCATTTAGCCTAATGGGGATAGCTAACACGGCGAACTCTATAATTGTATATTGTTGCTTGTCTGTAGAAACGAATAATATTAATTTTATAATGACACCTTTTATAACAAATAGTTCGGTAACTCTTCCTGTAGCTTTAATTTTGTTTCTATTTTTGTTTTCCAGTCTGTTACGAAAGTACGTTGCATATCAAAATTAATAAGTGTCACTCTGTATATATATATATATATATAATTATAGCAAATGCTCTAAGTCATTAGCGGAAATACATCATTAACATAACTTCTTATTTATAAGTTACTTTTACTATTAAATATATATTGAAAGTAACAAAAAATGTTTTACATATTAATCTTTTGTACTTATTAAATTAAACGCCACTTCAGCCCAAAAGGCGAAAGCGCAATTAGGTACGCCCGCGACCGTCTAATATTGCAATGGATTTTCAGTTTGATAGCTGCCATTATAACCTCAAATCTTCATCCATTTACGGCCGGTTTCAATATTCTCTAAAGGTAGCTTTGGTTACTGGAGATAGAATTTTGACGTAAGTATTATGAAGCTAATATCATCATGCCTATCGTTAGTAACCTAAACCATCTGTAGATAGAGTATTGAAACGGTGTGAGCAGTAGCCTGATAGGTTCTGAAAAAGGTCCCTGGATATCAGACAAAGGTGCCAAGCTTGGTTGGCTTGTCCCCGGCAATAATGAGATGGTGGCATTAGAGTAAGCGGTGACGGTCCTCGTGACAGTCGTCGCTGTCCTCGCTGTCCGAGTGAGAGCAATAGGAGGAGTCACTCCAGTGCTGGAACTCCTCCTTGTGGTGCTCAAGCGCCATCAGCGAGGGGAACAGGCTGTCGCACGAGCTGCACCTGGAAGGTGTAATGTCGTGCTTGGCTTACAAAGTAGTGATGGGCTTTTGCCAGTGCCGCCAACTGTTAAGAAAAATACTCCTTAAGCAATTCAAACCCCACTAAAATTCACTAAATTCAAACCAAATCTTCCAAAATGACAAGGGGGGAAAATTCAATGAAAGTACAAAATCTGTAATTACGTATGATTTTTGTAAACATACATCGTATTTTTTTTAATGACAAATTTACATTTCTGTGAAAGCGTCTGGATTTTTAGATCTAAAATAGTTGGTTGCCAGGATTTGAGGACACTGAACTTTGATGATGTTTAGTTACTCCTTCAAATTGAATGATCTTTACAAAAAAGTCTTCAATGCGTTAATAGTATCATCATTCTAAAAAATCAAATTAAAATGGGAGATATTTCATAGACCACGGTACCAGGTAGTGTTAATATTTAATTGGATCCCCATAAAATAGCTCCCAGCTGATCTCAGACTTTTAGAAATTTTATGTATTAATTTCAAAAATGAAATTTTATATAATTACGTAACGGATACGGAACGCAGTTATATTGAATTGAAAAAAAGATCAAGCAACGATCTGACTTTCCAATCAAGGGAGGCGTCCCTCAAGGCTCGTGCCTTCACCATCCCTGTTCCCGGCTTACATGAGCTACTGTCATCGGATAAAATAGAAAGAATTATTTACCCGAAGTGTCGTTTCTTCTGTTGATGGTCGCTAAGCTGACGTCTGGTTGAGAACGAGCGATCGCACACGTTGCAGGTGAGCGCCTCGTCTGAAATCGAGAGAAAACATGTTTTAATTGCGTAATAGGCACGGGGAACTTTTTGGACATCCTTAACTGTTTTTAAGGTGTCGGTCGCTAATTATTATCAAATTAATCAGTCCTTAAGAGATATGAAGCTCCAATTGTCAAAACGCGTCTACTTCTCGAAAATTTGCTTGCTTTACTAATGCCGTAATGGGCTATTGTGCTCGTCATATTTTCGTAAGTAAGGATCATGACATCGCCCCGAATATATTGACACCTAAATACCCTTCAGGCGTAGATGAGAAAATTAGCCAAAGGGCTGTGTTCTCAATGGACTAAATCTTTTGTAATGCTACTATAAAAGTTTTAGAAGCAGATTGACTAGCAGGATATATACATGTGTATGTCATAAATATTTTGAACACCCTACCGACTGACACGGGTGGTATGGAGTAGAAAGTCACGCAAGGTTCCAACTTCTCAATTTTTTGATCGATTTTGATTTTGATTGCCACTTTTTAATAACGTGGGCCTCAGCTACCTCACTCATCAGTAAAACATAGAAGTGTAAGTCTTGCACTTCAGCTCGACCTTCTGTAAGGTCGTAGTACATTGTCGGATAGACATAACCATTATGCAAAAGCAAACACAGTTGTGTAGGCCTACCACCTTATGGATCTCCATATCAAATTTTTTGCGATCATCACTGTTCTATAGGAACAAATATTATTTGGGTCATATTACATGCAAGGCAGCAATCGCGAGCGAGTGGTATGGTAAACGGTGAATGATACATTAGTCTCGAAAATGTTATGTACAATACTTAACACAGGGTCCCCATCTTAGAAAAAAAATCCTCATCCATCTATGCGTGCTTTCATAAAGGTACTAAGCGGTCAAAGGTCCTGACCGTAAAGCCAGCTTTAGATACGACAGCTGTTAATATTTTCTCGGGACATCATTGATCAATCATTTCATTCGTTATGTATGAAAATAAAAATCATCGCATTATTTTAAATGTTAGTTATTTTCGACAGATTTGTTGTGTAAAAATGTGTCCTAAAATATTTATTTTTTGACACAAGTACAAGTTTTCTCTGAAAGGAACAGTTTTGATAAGCTCAGAACTTTGTTGGAATGTTTACTGAAAATTGCTGGATATATTCAAAAGTCGAGGTTATAATAGATGTAGTAGGTTTAAGGCAGAAAATAATAGACGCTTCTTTATTATATTTTATTATTTACAAATAAGATTGTAATGCAAAATAGTATTTGATTACTGCCTCACAATAATTTTACGGTATGACATTTTAAGATTTTTCAATAACACCCCATGAAAAAAATAGACGAGTTTAGTATTATCAAAAAAGAAGAAAAATCAGAAAATACAATCAAAGATTTAATATGAAATAGATATCAGGTGTAGTTAGTTAAATAAACATTCCAGAAATTTCTCAACCCATAATTTAGTACATTGAAAATGAAATGTGCGTTGATTGTAACTTTTTTAAATTTACATCTATTACAAGAAATTCCTGTGTGAATTCATTTACAAAGATAGGTACACACCATGTGTAGATAACTTAAATGGTGTTTAAATTTCTTTATTTGTTAATAGAACAAGTTTTTATAATAATAGTTACATCAAACCAAAACCACATATATTACGGGCATTAAAATTTTAGTATCGGAATTAAAATTTTCATTTTTCAGATAAGTTATATAAAAGAACCCTGTATTGAATTGGTTTTTTTTCCAGATGTTTTTTCTTAAAAGTAATTCTAACACAAATATATATATATATATATATATATATACGATTGGACTATGTATTTACAACAGACATTGAGATTTTTATATGAACACTGGCAAGCATACAAAATTTTATGGATACTTAAGAACTTGTTATTGCGTTGATACAAATTTAAGAGTGGCATACTGATCAATTATAAATAAAAATTAAATATATGGGAAATGCTTGTCTAGTAACTGGTAATCAATAAAGTTTGGAGAAACACTTAGTTTAGGTTTTTGTAAAAGATAGACTTTATCCTTTTTTTATTATCTGTTTATATATTATTTGTGATATGTTTTGTTCATATTACGTTGAATCGAAATAAAATGAAAATATAACAAAACATTTCAGATAATTAATATTTTATGAGTTGGCAAATTCTTATTCCACATCTATCTTTTAAATTATATGCAATGAAGTTTGCGGTAAGCTAAAGTTATAAATAATTAAGTGTGGAACTATTAAAAATGTATTAGCAATAGATAAGAATAGATCAGAAAGGAGTTTGGCAAATTTTATAAAGCATAAAATATAATTTAAAAAAAAAAGTTATTGATAGAATCAACCTATATATTTTTTGTTCTCACATATAACTTTAATAAAATAAAATATGATATTCATTTTTTTCTTAATCATAAATCACCATACAAAACATGATTTGCATAAAACATAGACAATGTAAGTAAAATATCCAAATAACATTATTCAATACTACTTTTCTAATAAATCATTACATATTAAAGGCAAACAGAATGTCACAGGTTGCTTTTGAAATAGCACTGTTAGCTAGAGTCAATATTCACGATTCATTAACAATTTTTTTTAACTACATTAGTTTTAGTTTATTCAGTCTTAATTAGTTTACAATATACAGAGCTACATAATTGTGCATTTTAGCGATGGTAACATGATTAGTATATGGTAACATGAGAATTTTCAAAGTTCTAGTTTTGTTGACTATCAATTATTATTGCTATAGAGCATGTCGTTACCATCGCGACAAAAAATGAACACACGTCTAACGCTATTTGCCAATAATCATTAAAAATAGTAACGTTAAACATAATCCATAATTAAAAATACATTTTTTAAACAAACTAATTAAATAAAAAAGAAACATAATTTGTAACATCCTATACAACTATGTTTTGTCTCTTTTAAATTCATTCAACCCATTCATATGCTTTGTGACCTTAACAAATGAACTTTACGTTACAGTTTTATACGTAAGGGTATTAAAACATGACAAAAATATTCTTCTAGTAACATAATATTTTATATATGCATTAAGTATGCTTAATAATATAAATATAATTGACATTATACATTCAAGCTACTTGCATTACTTGTCTGTAACCACAATTTAAACACACACTCAGTCCTTAAAACAACGGCTGCAATTTTCCTTTGTTATATCGGCAGTGTGTTTGACATCGATGATTTGAACATACTTCCAAAGAACCTCATTCCTGACGAGCCCCCAGGAATAGAACCCATCATCATCCACAGCAGCGCCAGAACTTGACCAACGGCACATACAATGGTTAAGGAGGTGCTCTGGAGATGCAGAGCGCAATAAAGTGTTGCGATTAGAGTGAACCCATATAATGAGGTAGTTAGCGCACGCTCCTTACTGAATAGCGATTTGAAGTGAGACCAGGGACCATACAGGAAACTGAAACTGTAAACAAAAACATATATATTAGTATAAAATAAAAAGAATTATAAGTTAATCAAATCTCACAGGTGGGAATGGCACAACATGTGAATCATGATCATTTTTGGCTATCCTTTTCACAACCGGACACCTGCGGGAAGTCAGCCCTCCATCCATGGGAAACTAACTCAGATCCGGAACAATTATTTGTGGTCCACACAAATACTATTCCTTGTGAGAATTGAACACACGACCCATGACGCTAACGCTTAGCAACAGCGTAAATCATATCAACATAGTCAACTATAATTATACATTTTACATATAGATGGATATCTTGACCACATCTTGCATCATCAAGATTGAATATGACTCATGTAGAATTATAAAAAATCTGAACATTGTATTACAACTAAGAATACAATTTGTTTTAGAACAATGAAAATGAAGATATTTTGTTTTTGTACATTTTATATTTTGATTTAATAGACGACGGACATATTAACAGAACATATGCAGAATTTGATTCTAAATCTGAATCTGATACGTACTTGTGATTTCATTTTTTTAAAGATTATTTTTAATTGTTTTAAACATTATGGGCACCCTATTAGAAATTCCTGCCTTACCGTCTCAAATCAATAACCTATTCACAAGCACTGAAACTTTTTGCTGAATGCATAATTACTAAACCGCTTATTAATAGGGTGACCTCTTTTAACGGGATAAACAAACAATGTTTGAATTGATAATTTTCTGGTTATTTCTATTTTATCCCACAATCTTAGGCTTGAGTTTGAAATTTCAAGAATTAGAAACTAATAGTGGTTGTACTATATAGTTTCAGGTTGATTAACAGGATTATTATTTTGGCTTTGGCTCCAACTTGCAACTGTTTATCTTGAATATATTTTCATACAGTTATCAAATATGAGAGAATAAAGCTTTACAATCTTCAAAATTTGTTAACAGGCAGGTACAAAGTTATTAATGCTATTACTCAAGTAAAAAGATAATATAAGAAGTAACAAGGAACTGAAGACAGTAAGTAAATATATACAACAAAATTATTAAGGTCATATAATATTGTAACTAAAGGTAAATGAACTGTTTACTAATCCTGTTATAAATGTTGGTGTAAAACAAGAGATAGAGTTAAGGATACCTATTGTTATTTCGTTTTTTAAATAAATGGATATATCTGAATATTAACTTACCTAAATATGAAGAATAAACTCCCCAATGTGAATAATAAGGCAAATTTTCTGGCTTGTAGCAATAATATAGGTATATAGAGGAAGGATAGAATAAAACACAATATCCCAAAAAACATGCAAATCCCAAAGCCCATAAATCGTTGTGTCCGACTCTGAAATAGGAAAAAAATCTTGTTAACATTGTACATGATTTGTGGCATTGAGTCACATAATAAGGAAGTAAACTTTTATTGTTGTTTTTTGAAGTATCATAGTAATAGCTACTTACTCTACTTAAAATATTGATATTATAAAGAATGTTAATAAACAAGTTATTCTTTTTTTATTGTTAGTATATTTTCAAAATCAATATAAAATGATTTCCTGTCTTTATAATTAATGTTACATTGCTCTAAGTTACTTAAAAATACTTACCAGAGTGAAGTATTCCTTCTGGACACTCTGAAACCAGGTACTTGTGGAACTAGTACTAGTTGGACTTTCATCATTGCTTCGCGTCAAAAAACTTGGTGTTTTGAATGATGGTAGCCCAAATTTGTAACTTCTACGGCTCTCATTTTGGAGTAAGTAGTCGTCCAAGTCAGATTTTAGAGTCACCATTATAAAGTTCTTCGGATATTTCGTTAAAAAAATCACAAATACTTAATCCACACAATATATTATTCGTCATGTAGCAACGTCGCCCACAAAACAAAATGAACTTTTGTCAACGAAACGAAGTCAGACACTCACCACAGCCTTTGTTGAATGACAGTTATGACAGCCCAATGAACCGATGGCAGCTGACAGTTCTCATTGCCAGTGGTTTATGGTTTTAAAAAAAAACCAAAACGTTTTGTTTTAAAAATTCACGAATATCGATAAAATAAATAACAATAACACTTAACGACATATACGCAAAAAAATGTTACTCATATTTTTAATGCTCACCGTAATCAGTATCGTCGCTGAAGTCGTCGTGGGCATGCCGACGTATGTTGTTGTTGTATCGATCATGCGCACAAGGCGTACATACAGCGCGCTTGTCCCGCTCATCCAAGTCGGTGCTACTCGCATCGGAGTCCACTTCGGTTTCTTCGATTTGTACGTCTTCAGATTTTCTGTTGTCAAATTTTTCGTTAGACGACAGTTGGTTGTAATTTTTCCTTAGCGGTCGTGGCTCTGAAACAAATAATGATAAAATTACCACTTCTTGCAAATATCCTCTGTCATAAAATAGTGTATTTAGTTGTTTATTATTTGTAAAGAGCAAATATTTTTATTGTCAAAAGTTTTTATTTGCAATTTCTCAATCTAAGTCAATCTCCTTAGGGTAGGTTATTAACTCTCATTATCATGTGTTATTTATTCTAATTTAAGACATTTACAGAATAGCCTTATTATTTTTTTTCCTTTCTTTAATTTCCCAATTGTATGAGTTTAGGATATTAATTAATTAGCCTTGAAAACAATAATAGTTAAGACAATGGTAGTATAAAAAATCATTGATTTAGGGTCTATTCATGTTTGTTGTACATTTACATACCACATTCAAATTCGAATACTTTTATGTGATAATAAAATGTTTAAGTACAATCAGACACGATTTTACTTATTTATTTTTGAATTTATACATCTTTTGGCCCTCAAAAAGCAACATGATATAGTTGGCAAACAATAACAACTTTTAAACATTTATTAATAACTCTAAGTTATTATAAACCGTTATCAATTGCAATTTATATCTTTAGGCTAAAGAAGTATAACTTTTTACCTGCATACATAAGTACACATATATTTTTTTTATGTGTATCAAAATTTATTTCTGTAAACAAACGTTAATTTCTTTCACAAATAGCTATAGCATAATGAGAAATAATTTACAATCAGATTATATACACTAATTTGTTATTATTAATACAGTTTTTATCTGCCTCGTTTCGAGGGTTATCTAATTGAGTATTTTCAAATATAATTGGATAACGAGCAGTAAATAAAGCGTTAAGTGGAGCGCAGTTTTATATCACAAGTGACGAGCTCGCAGCCATTGAGTAGTGCGTAAATTAGCTAACGCCAGCCAGTGTTAAATTTTATTTGATCATTTCGCCGCACCGCTCTAGCAATCACGGGTAATTCAATAATGTAAGTAGGATTATTGCTTTTATTGCAACGATATATTAATCCCGTGTGGTAAGAATTAGACAGAAAGTTGAGCCTAGAAATATAGTTTGTTATATGATAATTTAATATATCCTACAGCTATAAAGGTCATATCAACAAAATAAACATTTACCAACAGTAGATTTGAATCTGGGCATAAATATAAGCAATTTGTATGGAGTTTCGTGTAAATGATAGTTAATTGTGTTAATTTCTTTTGAAACATTCTTTGTAAAAAAAATACTTCGTCGGTAATAGCTAGCATCGTGGGGGAACTCATATACTAGAATAAAAACCGAAGGCACAAATTTGCCATTTTGTTGGGATGATATATTTTGTATAAACTTATTAAAAATTAGTTGTTGAATTTATTTCGTGCTTTGATAAGGGCAATTATTCTGAATCATACTTTTTGACCCCTCGCAGAAACGCAATAGTATATAATGACATAAACTTTAAGGCTTTGGTAGGTGCCAAGTTGGGAGTCTACGGGAGGGCTAGCCCATAAGTGCAACAGCGGAAGCTGTGGCGTTTCCCTACCACAGTGGAAAAGGATAGGAATATATAACTATGTCCTATTCTTAGGACATAAATATATACATAAGTACAGCCCATATAATATGAGCAGCCCATCATGTTAGAGATTGTGTAGTAACTTAGTCAGGTATAATGTAAAAGCTTTTGTATATATTTTTCTTTTATCTAAGCACAATTTTGGTAAAAATCGGATTGCAACTACAAAATCTCACTTCATAATCATCTGTGAAGATTGGGAGGGACAAAGCGAATGTTATTCTTTATCAGAATTATGTACGTTATGTGGTGTTACAGTATGTAGTATGTGGCGGTTAAACATTAGTGCTTGGTATATGACGACGAGCGCACGACCCGTCTTATTTGGGGAAAAATTCAGTTTGCCGAAACGAAGATAGCATTAGCTATCTCAGTCTGATAAGCAATAGAACATGTTCAAGTTTCGAAGCATTTGACTATATAATCAAACACGTTAATGTTTTAGATGACCGATTCGCCGAACATCGCAATAGTCGGCGCGGGAGTTGTCGGCTTGACAGTCGCGAGGTTGCTGCAATCGGAGCAAAGGCACTGTAATCTGACCATAATAGCGGACGCCTTCAAAGAGGACACCACCAGCGCCGTCGCTGCCGGCATCTTTCGGCCGGGTACTAGTTTCAAGGGCTCCACAGACGGGCACACAAAGAAATGGATCCGGGACTCCTGGCACTATTGGCAGGAAATACTGAAATCCCCGGAAGCATCCCAAGCTGGCTTGATGACTTTCTCCGCGTACATATTCTCGAAGAAGCACTACAGCGTCACCAGGAATCATCTGATCGAGGACCTGGTGCCGATATACCGGGCGGTGGACGACAACGAATTGTCGCTATGCGGTGACGGATGGAAGTACGGCTCGTACTTCTCGACAGTAAAGATCGGCTGCGACCGCTACCTGCCGTGGGCCGAGGGGAAATTTATCCAGGATGGTGGCAAGATCCTCACCGGCAGAGTAGACAATATCGCTTCGCTACGCGGAAAGTACGATCTAGTTTTCAACTGCACGGGTTTCGGCGCCAAAGCGCTGTGCAACGACCACGACTTGGTCCCTATCCGGGGTCAAGTACTCAAGGTCAGAGCACCGTGGCTCAAGACGGCCTTTTACGGGGACTACGACACTTACGTCATCCCCGGCTTCGACGGCGTCGCTACATTGGGCGGGGTGAGGCAATACGATAGCTACAACACTGACGTGTGCAGGCACGACTCGGCCGCCATCTTGGAACGGTGTTGCGCAATGTTGCCAGCGCTGAAGAGCGCTGAGGTTGTCGCGCATAGGGTTGGTCTACGACCGCACAGAGTTCCAGTGCGCGTAGAACCGGAAGTTTTGGACGGTGTGAAGGTGGTACACTGCTACGGGCACGGGGGCTACGGCGTAACGTGCGCTCCGGGCACAGCCATCGACGCCGTCAGCATTGGCGTAGATTTGTTTAAATGCAACATGAGGAATAAGCTATAAGTTGACCCCGATCGGAGTTCAACCGGTTGAGTGTGTGTAAAGTTTTGGAGCAAGAAATATCAGCGTGTGATACATTTTTTTTATTTTGAACTGGCCAGCACTTGATTGCCATTCCACCTGATGTTAAGTGGCGATGCAGCCTTTGATGGTAAGCGCGCTGGCACAGTAAAAACCTAACTAACTATCTGTGTATGTTTTAATCGTATCTGTTAGTTTTTATTTTAATTTTCATTTCTCAACATTAGCACACAATATATGTCATAAGCGCATGTTTAAATTACTTTCAAATTGTTTAAGTTTCATATCGCACATCGTTAAAAAGATATTCATATATTTTCGATATTCATGTTTTAATCAATAAGTAAACGTAGTGATGAAATTCTTGATATGTAATTTATAATGAATACATTAATAAATTGATAATGATGAATCATTAATCTTCATTTATGATCCGAGCCACTTCGCATAGTTTTTCATTCTGTCCATGCTGAGTACTTAGTGGCAAGCAATATTGCAGTTCATCTGATGTCAAGTAATAACCGCTGCCAATTGACATTTACAACATCTGCAGGGCTGCAGATGGGTTGCCACCGCTTAGTAAAGTGACCCCGGCTATCCCTACCAGACGAAACGCAGAAGTATAACTCTTCCACTTCACGCCGGTTTTCTGTGAGGTCGCTGCACTTACCCGGACGGACCTGCCCATTCCTGCAACAGAGTAGACTGTTGCGTGGCCCTGACACTGTTGAATGACACATTGCACCCTTCTTTTCTAATGTGGTTGCAATATATTTTTAAACTAATAACTGTTGAGCAGCGCAGTGAAATCATTGTAAGCCTCATATACTCAGCTTTCAGCGTAGTTATATTGCTCTACCAGTGATTTTACGATACTTCATTTCGCTTCATTTCCCTGAGCGCACTTTAAGGGCCACTTAAATTTTCTACTTGGAGCATTGCAACTTTACGAGAGTTATTACAGTCTGTATCTATAGTAACTTCATAAAATACCAAAGCTTTTTCATAACTTGTACCGTTTTTAAAATTCATGAGATATAGGGTTGAAAGTAGACCGGCGTAATGTAGAAGTGTTACACTTCTGTGTTTCATCTGGTGAGTGAGGTAGCCGGGGCCCACATTACTAAAAGGTGGCAACACATCTGCAATCGGTGTTGCAAATGTCCGTATGTGGCGGTTATTACTTAACTTCAGTTGAACCGCCAGCTCGTTTTGTTTACTCACATAAAAAAAAAGATATTTAGAACAAGAAAACTCATGTCATCTTACCAAATCCCTTACATAGGTAAACACCGTCTTGTGTTATTTATTTATATTGTATTTTGATTTCAATAATACATAAATATATCTATTACTTATCTTTAGACTAACAACGAGATCAAACTAATAGCTTTCAAATACTGTGTCTTTTTAGCCACACTTTGTACACTTTTTACTGTCTGAACATGGAATATTGAACCTGCTAAAGTATGTTCAAACTGACAATAAGTGGGTACTTGTATATGTATATATGCAGCGTTTAAAGTGAGTCTGTTGGCAATAAAACGGAATGGTGTCGTAAAGTCGGATGCGGATCTTACTAGGCCACTGGCTCGTTTTACGTTCATCATTCGCTTAAGAAGCGCACTGCTAACTGCTTTTAACTGTTTTTTTAACTGTCAACAGTTTCGGTCACTTCTCTTAATTAATTACATAATAATTGATTATTAATAATTGATGACTCCGTGGCGCAGTTGCCAAAGTATTGGCTTCGGCGTCAGGAGGCGTGGGTTCGATTCCCACACGGGACAACTATTTGCGTGACCCACAGATAGTTGTTTCGCATCTGGATGTTTGTCTGCGTGAAATATATGTTTGTAAAACGTCATTACAACACAGGATAATATCATCCTAAAGTAATGGCAATGTTTTTTTCAAAATAAAAAAAAATATTTCGTCGGGGTGGAACCATTAATTGTTGTTTTCACAAATCTTTATATAAATAATTCTTCTGTTCGGGTGTATGTGACTTTACTCCTACATTACAGCTAGATCGATTTCGATGAAATTTTTTGTGGTTGTGGTAGAAGTCGATTCGAGAATGTTGTTGACAAATTCAAAAAAAAAATCAGGGATTCAGATTAACGACGTGTCTACAGGACCATAGAGTAACTTATATATGCTTATATGTACAGGTCGGGTCCGCTAGTCTCTATGTAGGTGTACCCACATATATATCCATATTATAATATCCTATTATTATTTCTCAAAAATGTTTTTGTCGGTAATAATTTCCATAATTCTTCATCAAATTAAAGGTAATATTTGCCACTATTTTAATGATTCAAAGACCATTTTAAAGGTAATATTTGCTACTATTGACATTAAATTCATACACGAGTGGAATGAAGGTAACGTTTTTATAAAAAAGTACCTTTTAAAAAATTATTATGAACAAAGTGATGATAGTGCCATCTTTTGAAAATTTGCTCCAATATTAATAATATCCAAAATAAGATACCTTTCATTAATAAACACTTATTTACGAATTATTATATTTTTTTATTAACATGCTAAGTTATGGCTAATTATGAATTATATAATACTTAAAATGTTGCGGCTGGCTGTATCGACATTTCGCGATATTCCGACATTGTTCCGGTATGCCGCAAATTGGGCCCAACATCGTTTCACGTTGTATTTATACCACAGGTCGGTGCAAACCACAAATTGTTCAAATGACTCCGCTCAAAAGAATCTACCATACTCGTATGCATTACGAATTTGAAACAGCCACCGGTCTTGCAAATTATACTTATAATGCAAATACAAATAATACAAATAGGGACCTTATGATACAAATAATATAAAGTACCTGGAGGACCGAGCTTTGCTCGGTTTGATTTTGTTTTCATAAAACGTGTATTTTGGAAATTACATTTAGATATAAATTACTGAGTAATGAAATATGCCTAATATTTTTCAATCTTACCGACGTAATAATAAGAAAATATGAACTGCTGTTTTTCACAAAAGAAAGAACTTTAAAAAAAGGGAAAAAAATAACAAAATCATCTGGATCGACAAAAAATAAAGAAAGCAATGATCTGGTATCGAAAAAAAGTAAAAAAATACGTGTGTAAGTGACACGAACCACGGCCTTCTGTTTCGTCTTCGTATTGGAATGATATTTTTCATTCCCTGAAAAGTGGGATAAAATGATAATTTCTAAAATCACATACCAAATTACATGAAAATCGCTGGAGCCGTTTCCGAGATACCGATTATATATATATATATATATATAAATACAAGAATATATTATATAATAATAAATACAAGAATTGCTCGTTTAAAGGTATTAGATTCTCTCTCAAGTACATGCAAAGATATTTTGTATACTGTTAATATTGCAATTTTAAAATTAGATGACTCCGTGCTGCTGTTGCCAAGGTATTGGCTTTGGCGTCGGGGGTCGTGGGTTCGATTCTCACACGGGACAACTATTTTGTGTGACCCACAAATAGTTGTTTCCCATCTGGGTGTTCCTACACGTGAAGTTTATGTTTGTAAAACGTTGTAACATAGGATAACGTTATTTAAAAGTAAGGGCAATGTTTTTCTTAAAAAAGTTAGAAAGAAAATTTACTAACGAAAATGTGTAAAAATTTAATAAAAATAATTTGTCAATATACAAAACTTTGCCATAAAACAGTCCTCGCTTCGCGTTTGTGTATCCAAAGAAATAGGTATAAATAATAACAGGTTTACCAATAGATTAATTTGCTTACAATTTGTATCGGACAATTTCACATTACTTTGTTATGATTCGTAGAGCTACTTTTACTATGTTAAATCACGTACATTCATGTGCTACGAACAAGCTACGGTCATGTACAGGTGCTACGATATTATAGAGAATTTTGCAAAGTTATTGTATATACACTGTGGTTGCATTATTGTAGAGTAACTGTTTTCCTGCTTACTTTGTTGTAATGTGTTTTTTTTAAATATTTTATTACAATGTAAGAAGCGTATAATAAATAACGACACACGAGAATTACCTGCAATATTTCTTATTGAGTACAGAAGGTTGTTCTGCTATGTCGTAGCGGCGTTATGCTACGGCAGCTAAGAAATTCTTGTAAACTGACGGATAATTCTTTCGGATTTAACCATTAGTTTAAGACGAAATTGTACATATGAAATATTGATACTGTCCAGAATCTCGTAGAATCTGTGAATCTCAGAATCTACATTATCTTAATACAGTCTAATCTATTTTTGTAATTCATTTTAGGGCTCCGAATCCAACGAGTGAAACGGGACCCTATTACTAAGACTCCGCTGTCTGTCTGTTTGTCTGTCACCAGGTTGAATCTCAAGAACCGTGATAGTTAGATATTTGAAATTTTCACAGACACTGTATTTCTGTTGCCGCTATAACAACAAATACAAAAAAATAGAATAAAGAGATATTTAAGTGGGGCATCCATACAATAGACATGATTTTTTACCGTTTTTATAGATAATGGTGCTTGAGTCCGACTCGCACTTTTTTATAACGTGAGAAGTAATGTTGAGTAATAAACGCCGCCCATATTTGTTACACCCGTTGCAGATGCGTTATCACAATAAATATAATAAAGAGGGCCACCCGACTACCTCATTCACCAGTGTCAACGCCGAAGTATAAAACTTCCACTTCACGCCTGTCTTCTGTTAGGTACTTCCCCGGACAGACTGCCCGTTTGTTTAAAAGGCTGTTGCGGGACCCTACCATAGTTAACAAGAACTTTTTTATAATATAAAAAACGCTTGAGCACAAGTTTCAGTATTACGGAAGCGATAAAAGCTGTACTGTGTAGCTAGTGACACACGATATAAAATTACAATTTGAATCAAATTTAAATGATCTAATAGATTAAAGATTAAATCTATCTAAAGTTACATATTATCTAATAAACCTAATCCACGCGGCATGGTGCCAAGAACGCTAGCTGCATTTCCTCGCTGAATAGTTATGCTTAACCTTTGAGCGAGAAAAGAACCAGCTCTCTTGTCACCAGCCGCGGCGTTTAGCCTAGAGCATAAACTTTTAAAAAATTTCGATGTGCGGGAACCGAAGGACCTAAAGTTTCAACAGCAATTAAAATTCAAAATATCTTTATTCACATAGACGCTTGTGCGTTCTTATGAAAAGTTTTACATAAAATTAATACGTTTGTAAGCAAGTCACCATCAACCGTACCAATCATACATAGTTGCACATTAATTAGAACACATGTTCACGTATGTATGTACAACGTGACAATTAGCAATGCTGCAATACTGCTTGCTCTTTGACACAGAATACGCAATTATCGGAACGCTAACGAGCGGAGCGCTTTAATTAAGCCTTTGAATGCAGATTTAACAACGGGTTTGGAAATCGAAATCAGTTTTGTTTGATTTGTGAAACACGATATTGGCTCTATGTGGCCTTTATTATTTTATTATAACTTATTAATTTGTACCTTTAGGTGTTTATTGATCAACAATTGTTGTACTTTCTTAAGTTCAAACTTCAGATTATCTCTTTTATGTGAAATGGTGGTAAGCGAGCAAGCATCATTCATCACCGTTTGTAACACCCGTAGAATGCCTCCTTATTAATAATGTGGGATCCGGCTACCTCAGTCGCCAGATGAACGATAGATATTTATAATAAAACATATTTAACAAACATATTAATTACTTTATTATGGTTACCGATTACACGATGTATTTAAGTTCAATGAGAAATGGCCGGAGCCCAATTTATAAAAGGTTGTCAACGCATCTGGAACCCTAGGGTGTAGCAGGTGTCCATGGGCGGCGATATTCACTTAACATCAGGTGAACCGTCTGCTCGCTTGACAACTTTTCACATTATAAAAAAAAGAAAACAGAGTACAGACTGTCAATAAAAGAACTTAAATGAAATAAGTTCTTTCAAACTGTACGCACTACATTAGAGGGGATCTAAACTTTTTTGTTAAAACATCGATTCGAAAGGTGACCTTCTTTCCATGGTCTCCCGAGGGACGCATTTTACATAAAAGTATTGTAACGATGATCTTTACAAATGCAAGACAATTGGCGACTTGACTTTTACCCAATGATATTTATCCGGTCGATAAAATTTACCGCTTTGCGGAATGATCTACTATTTATTGACTTTTTATTTTACAAGTTATGCGCTTGTAAAAATTATGAGGGTAAGTTTTTTAATTGCGCGCGCACACAGCCTAAAAGCGACATGTGCGGCAATACCATGGTTGCCAATAACAACTTTTTGACATTTACCTATAATTCCAAGTTATTAAATTAAAGCGTTATTGATTGCATTGAATGTCTTTTTCACAAACAAAGAGTACTGGCAGAAATACATCATCTGTGAAAATTTCAACTAACTATTACTATTCATGAGATCCTGGTGACAGACGGACATACAAACATACAGACAGACAGAATGCGGAGTCTTAGTAATAGGGTCTCGTCCCCTTTTGGTATGGAACCCTAAAGATGACAAATGGCAGCTGACATATATAAATAGACTTTATAAGCATTTGTATACAATGTTGTCTTATGTCACAATTTGCGGATTGCTGGATTCTACGGTCGTTGATTTCCTGACGGGCTCGCAAATGCACTCAGATACTCGCAAAGCGGAAATACGTCGAGCCGAGCGAATTTCAGAGTATCATCGTAGCTGTTGGCGGTTCTCGAGAAGCGATCCAGTTTTGGATTTGACAATTAAATAGATTGGATGACGCTGAACGGGCTCCCTCTTACATTTTATTTGATTATTTCTTCTGCAAATAGTTAGTGTACAAAATATCGGTCGGTATTTATAGTTTTATAACCAAAACATTGACGTGAATTAGTAACAACTAAGTGCAATTGGCCACATTTGCCGGAATACTCTGACCTTTTGCATAGTTGTAACAATGCTTTTTGTGCAAGGTGTTAACACAAAGTAATTTTTTTTTACATGTCTAATTAATACTTAAATAACATTGACAAATTACCAATTGAAATAATTTTAGATCCGATCAGAAGAAGTAATTTGGGGCGCCAAAATTTTTCCGAAGGCCTCAAAATTTTAAACCCTCTTTGGTTAGTTCAAAGTATTAATCAATTGCTAAAAATCACCATTATTTGGGCCGCTTAGTAGGCGGCGGCCACTCATTATTAGTAATCTCATTAAAAGTAATAACTTGTAACGTTTTCAAAAGTAACACCAACTTTCAAAAGTTTTAAAAGTTACACCTTTTTACATACTCGGTATCTTTAATAAAAGTCATTGTTAAAACTATGAAAAACAACGTGGTATGTCGATATTTAAACTACAAATGAATTTAACGATTATTCTTAGACTTAATTTGTAATGGACAGATTATAAAAACATATTTTTTTGTTTGTAATTATTGGTTCAGATTAACACTATTTGTGTTAAATAAGATAAAAGAAAGAAGAAATGTGTTAACATATTATTTCGATAACATCACCAATCGTCACACCACCCTGTAAAACTGAATAGATGAATTTATGTAAAACGAAATACACTGTGCTAAAGACATCATCTTGCAAGTATGTTGGCAGCCAAAATTTTTTGTTGGACGTCCTACAAAAAGTGTATGATGCTGTACCCAATCCAAATGAATTATCTTCCAAGTATGTTGGCATTCAAAATGTTTCTGTTAGATAGTGTAAAACATACTCAATCCAACAGAAGCAATTAATTACATTCATCGCTATGGAAATCGATTGGATCGTTGCCTAAATAACATTGTTCTAACTTCCATTTCCTTCTCGGTGCTTTTAATTACGACGTGTGTAAAAGGGGCTGCTCGTTTCATTTCCGATATACTAGAGCTACGAGCAGAAGGTGTAGAATCCGATTTCAATTTCGACGTGACCCGTTCAACCAATTAAAACTTGGCGTGGTCTCTTGCCCGCTGTCGTTCTGTTTGTCCTCGCAATTCGAACGCGGTTTTAAAATTGAGAACAGTGTTCCATTTAACTTTCTACAATTTAATTTTTATTTGAAACGACCAAGTGCATGAGTAAATATTTATATAGCTATATGCAAGTGTATGTAATGTTACTATATTTTTATTACTTCTCATTTGTTTCTGCTTTTTTATTTGTCGGTTGACTGCTAGAGAATATCTAAAGGTGTCAAGTCCGCCATTGTATGTTACTGTGCAAAAATTTTTTAAATAAAAAATAAATTTGAAACGGCGAACAGCGCAAATCGCGTGTCAAATACACACCATGTAGGTATTTAATTTGTAGAAAATTAAGCTAACAGAATTAAATCACCCGTAACGAGTTAATGTTTGTCGTTCCACAATTAATTTTGCTATTCGACATTGTTTAAGGAAATTGTATTTTCTTCTTTCTTCTTATAGTTAATTATTATTTTAAATTTTTAAGTGCTAATCTCTGAAAAAAATTACGAAAAGTTCCTCGCCACACTGGATGGTGGATTACTAGCAAAAACTTTTACTATCGAAACGCCTTAATGGCTATGCACGTGTACTAGTCACAGCCTCACTCGACAACACACTGATTTGATTTAACCACTGTTATGTATCGGGGTCGAGAGCCGGTCGATTCGTAAATGCCACAGCAAAACGTCCAGGGTGCTATCGCATTTTTCCAGCGAACTGCATCGTTGTGATACATGTTTTCGAATATTTTATGGTTCGTTTGTGTATAACTCATAGAATTTTAAGTAGGATTTATAACGTTTATATCACAAATGCGTATTTATGGCTTAAAGGATTTGAATCAAATTTGAAATGTAAACCATTAATTAGGTTTAACGCCTTATTATATGTAGATATATTATATAATATATACTCATATATATAAAAAGAAAAGTAACAGCCTATACATGTCCCACTGCTGGGCAAAGGCCTCCTCTATACAGAGGGTATCAGCCCATAGTCCACTACGCGGCCCCACTGCGGATTGGCGGACTTCACATATCTTCGAAATATATATTTTTTTGTTATTATTTCGAAAATATGCAGGTTCCCTCACGATGTTTTCCTTCACCGCGGAGCACGTGATAAGTCAGCACTTAAAGTTAAAAACTTCATTGGTGCCGGCATCGAGGATCGAACTCAGGTTGCTCGAGTTTTTTTTTTGATGATTGAAGGCGAGCGCCCGGACACTGAGCTATCACGGCTCTCACTCATATATATTTAACTAATATAAATAAAGATATATTATTATCTATATTTTAGTATAATCTAACATGTTACTTTTTATATTTATATGCATATAATTATCTTCTTTTATTTTCCTTCTAAATATATTAATATTTTGTAATTTTTGCATCCTTTGCTGCACTTACTCTAAGCTTTCACTACATCCTGGTTTGATTAGTAAAGAACGCCTTTGGATATTAAGTCCACCCTTTGTAACAAATACTAAAATAAATAAATAGATCTGATGAATGTCAAACAATACGTAAAGTGCTAAAACTCATTTTAAATAAGTATTTTACTTTTAGAGAACAACTTTTGCGAGGGCTTGTAATACATAAAGTTACAAAATGTACTTCTCTGTTTGTTCGTGAAACTTTTCACCGTATAATGTTGGCGGAAGTGTAACGAAACTGTGTAACGCTAATATGATATGCACTACAGAGCTGTTTGGCTCAACTTGTGCCGTGTCGGGGCCTAATGCGCTTCCATACAGTACAGCGCTTCCTCAGTTGTTCGCGAACAATTGCTGTGAACGTGTTAGTGGCAAGTTAGACTTCGAGCTTAGGGCCGTAGTAATTTTATTGTAATACTAGCTGACTCGGCAAACGTTGTTTTGCCATATAAATTATTTCTAGGGAATTTGACATAGTTGACAGGTTGACAGGTACAGTTTGTATGGGAAAATAAAATTGTTGCTATTTCGAATTTCCATGCAATTTTTACATAATTTAGTTTTTTACCAACTAAGCTAAGCTTAAGTTGGTAGAAAACCCGCTACGAATACATGAAAACTTTGCCGAACGACGTGTGACAATTTACAAACACCGAATTTCGGGGTTTACATGTTGCTAAGTGATAACCGCAGCTCGTGGACATTTGCAACCGGCTACCTTCCCCGCCAGACGAAGCGCAGAAGTGCACTTACACTTTACGCTGGTCTTTTTGCCCGGAGTGACTGCCCATTAGAGCAACAGCGAAGAATTGCGTGGCCCTACCACAGTACCTATCGAGACCGTATCGCTCGCTTTTCGATGGAAATAATTGATGTTACCGACGCTTGCCTGCGACGTCGCAAAGGCATCATTTGAAATTGATGAACCGCCGACTTTTGAATCTCAAAGGCGTTCGGAATATTCAGAATATTCACGAAGAATATTCAGAAGTAGTGATTTACAAAAGTGAGCTCGCATGAATATATGCAGTCGAAAGGAGTATCGAACATGTGAACAATGAGTCAGCCTTTCTGCTTATATCGTAAAAAACATTTTAAAACAACTTAGTAGTCTTTTCTTTTCTAGCAGAAAATTTCAATGATTTTTTCCGACCTTCTGAGAGTTGTTCCATTACTGTTTAAATTAATTCTTTTTTTAATACGAGTACAACGAATGGATTGTAAAAGATTTCACTTTTGGAAAATCAACTTTAATGGAATATGAATTTGTAATGTGGATGTTGACATACTCTTGCCAAGTTAATGTTTTCATTGTTAGTAATAAGCTCTTTATAATTTATAAGAGAAAAACATAGAAAAGTATTTAGATATATTTTATGTATATATACGTGTCTACGATGACTTCGCGGCGCCGTTGCTAAGCTATTGGCTTCGGCGTCGGGGGTCGTGGATTCGATTCCCACGCAGGACAAGTGTCTGTGTGACCCACAGATAATTGTTCCGGATCTGAGTGTTTGTTTCCCAAGAAGGGTTGACGTCAGGCAGGCGGCCAGTAGTAAAAAACATAGTCAAAACCATACGTCATAATACAAGCGTTGACTACTGGTGAATACAGTAATTTAGAAGTATTTATTTATTTATTTAAGCTTCATTGTTACACCTTAAGCTAAGGGCTACAATGGGACGGACTTAATGCCTAATGGCATTCTCTACCAGTCAACCCTTGTCATGGTGAAAAGTAGATGGTAGGTGCTAAATGAATACTATAAAAATTTAAGTTAATAAATTTAGTGATAGTGAAACTTACACGGGACATTACACTGGGTCATTCCATTTGCCAGACACTTTCTTATAATGGGTTACGTTAATATCGATGATAACGCATTAGTTCGGCGAAAGCTGATTCCATTCATCTACGTATACCATCTGCATTGCTTTATGGGATTACACAGTGCGTTAGAAAGCCAACGGTGCGCCTTTGAAATGTGGAAATGAAATCGCATCGCTCACGGGATTTGTCTGAGCTGTGGCAAAGCGCCCCCCTAATCGGCTTACGCGGCTGGGAGTGTTCGCGTGCGTACAAACGATTGTTTCCAACTTTCGACGGCAAAAAACATTTCGTCTCACCTACCTAATATCTTAACTTTGCTCCCCGACGTTTTGAGTTCTGAAAAGACAGATGGTGAGCGGTAAGCTTTTTTAACACACACAACGAAACAGAAATAATAATACTAGAAGTAATAAACTCAGCTAAGTTGAACCTTAATTATGGGTAAAAACTACTTTCGAATAGGCATTGGAGAGACATCCCAAAAACGTATATAAGTACGGTTTTATGAATTAATAAGTAATAAACTAAACTTAGTGATATTATTCTACATTTTACATCAGAAACTGTGTCTATATAAAAGAATGATAAGAAAATAAAGAAATAAAATGTATAAATCACACAAAATCAATAAATTAGTTAGCTGGACAAAGTCTTTACCGACTAGGCCGCTGTTGTTCGCCTATGTTCGATACGAAAAATTCGCTAATTCAGATACAAGAAGGCAATGGCAAGCTATTAAAAGGGAACCAGGAAATCGTTTCTTGGTGTATTAACTTATATAATAGAATAGGTCACATCCACTAACAATTAAGTGTAAATAATTTCAAACATTTTGTAAAAGCCACCTTAATGGAAAGGGCTTATTATAATGTCGAGGAATACATTGAGGACAAGGATGTGTGGAAATGACTCTTGCTCTGCACTTGTAAGTCCCCTGGCTCCTGCTAAATTATACTAAAATAATTTTGTGTGTATACTTAAATAGTTTAAAAAAATATATATATACATATATGACCGCAGAATTTCTTGCCGGTTCTTCTCTTGCAGGTCTAGTTTAGTGAACCGGTGGTAGTTTTTGACGTTCAATAAGAGCTTAAAATAAGCCTATGTTGAATAAAGAAATTTTGACTTTGACTTTGAATTGAAAAGAATGTAGAAATGTTGCCTCCGTCGTACAATGTCCTCCGTGATAAATATTTTATAAATAATATGCATATAAATTGCCTTTATAATCACGGTCAAAGACTTTTTATCTCTATCAGTGAAAACCTTTTTAAGATTACGTCATAAATTATTATATAAATAGTTTCATTTGATCTTAACAACCCAAATATGTATAAAAAAAAGAATTAAAAGTACAACAGTAATAAAACATACAGTCATATTTCAGAATATGATATAAATATAATGAAATTTTAAGACAAACATCTGCATCTTGGTCTCGACGGTAATATCCTTACTGACATTCTCAATATCATAATGAGAAGAAAAACATCTTTGATAATAAATTTCTAGTAAATGTTTCTTAATAAATCTTCAATTATCCTTTAGTGCAGTAAGCCATGATCATAAAAAAATTGTATTAATTAAACAGTCCTTGTCTATTTCGCTTCAGTAGCGTAAACGATATAAGCTTTCTTGATGTGCTCTTCAAAAAATCAGCTATAAATTAATTTTCAAAACATTTCGTGAAAATGAAATTATCTTTCTGTTTATTGATAAAATACAAGATATAAGAAATTTCGAGTGAACACTTTCTTTTTCTTGTGTAAATTATAAAAATATCTTCGCTCGTCTTTTTTTGAAGTGCGAACAAATTTCACAAGAAAACACGGTACACTGACTTATTCTAAGTTTGCTAACTACATGTTTTCAACATTTCTTTCGAAACCGAGAAGTTTCACCACTTCTTCATAACGAGGCGCCTCTTGCGTCGAAATTTAAAACTAAAACTTTCAGTTATTCCTGTAAATATGGAGCGATATTCGTATGAAATATGAAGTTGGAAATTCAACCACTTCGAACGTATATAAAACGGCGGCGGCCGACTGGAAGCCTCCCAACCGCCTCTACATTGCAGCCTGGTGAGTAATGGATGTGACTTTCCATCCTATTCATATATTCGCGTCCATTTTTAGGTCTTCTCACGATTCGTATTTCAACCGGAAGGTTGCTTTCGCTAAAAACTAATGCATCATCAGCGGGAATATTTGTTAAGTTTTGTCAGCAAACATTAACAGTGCACCTGTTATAGTCTACTGGTCTTTTGATAGCAAAATATTTTTTTTTCTGTGATTAAGTGGCAAACGAGCTGGCGGTCCACCTGATGTTAAGTGATAACCGCCTGCTCATGGACATTTGCAACACCCGTAGGATTTTTTTTATTTTTTTTATTTTAACAAAGTAACTCTACAGACTCGTGGTCCGTACTCTTTTTGATCTTTTTTTATATGTGTTCGCGGATAACATTTTTTATTTTTTTTGTTGGAAAGGACATATTCCAAGGATGGCACCATGATAAGGAAACCCATATCTGATGGTGGCATCTCAGAGAAATCAAGGACAATCCTCAAATGTCCTAGGTGTTGATACAAAATTCGAAATAGTTTTTGCTTATTCATAAATTTTATGTATAATTGTGTTAGCGTAATGCTTTATACGTAAATAAAAATACCTACAAGTACGTACAAATTTCTAAATGAATTTAGCTTCCTAATACTATAAAATTTTTGATGCCAAAAAATGTTCTAGCAATATTATTTAACGATTTTGTAGGAAAGCCGACAAGGAAG
The DNA here is from genome assembly GCA_933534255.1 of Iphiclides podalirius. Lineage (NCBI taxonomy): Eukaryota > Metazoa > Arthropoda > Insecta > Lepidoptera > Papilionidae > Iphiclides > Iphiclides podalirius. The sequence goes on along the minus strand of OW152824.1, from coordinate 14,326,724 downwards.
ATCTCACGATGTTATTTTTAGGGAAAAGGATGCTTATTAACTGGGGCACTACTCCCCGAGGCAAATTGGTTGAGTCTTAATAAAAAATTATGTTAGCATTATTAAGTTTACGATATTATATACGGTCCGTTTAAACATAATTAAGGGTGATTTCCTTACTTTATCAATTCTCAATATCAAATTAAGACCGTTATTCTTGTGATTTCATTTCGTTGACCGATAATCGAACGGTGAATGTGCTTCGAAAACTTGTTCCATTTTGCATAGCTCGTTTTCAATTTCGCAAATTAATACGAAAACGACGCCGCTATATTCCTATTAGCAAATTAATAATTAACCGCGTCGACACGAATAATTAATACGTGCTTGGAAGCCAGCCAACTGCGCTCGATTATGTTAAACCGATGTGTTGCACAAAAAGCGGTTAGGGTTCTGTATATATAATTAATTTTTTTTAATATATAATTAGTTGCAGTGTAAATTCATTTGAAGATCTCAGATATCTGAGATCTTCAAATGTATTCTGACACGAGAATTCCTCTCGTGTCAGAATCGAACCCACTGGCCCCGGTGCCGAAGCCAATAAGTTTTTAATAATTTAATAATTGGCAACTGCGCCACGGAGTCATTATACTCTTTTATCATTACTCGACTACTCTAAATAAAGATCTACAGAAATTAAATATATTTTATGATGATCTATTACTACATAGTACAAAACAAAGTCGTCTAGCTGTCTGTCTGTCCCTATGTATGCTTAGATCTTTAAAACTACGCAACGGATCTTGATGCGGTTTTGTTTTACTAGATAAAGTAATTCAAGAGGAAGGTTTATATGTATAATACATCGCACCCGTGCGAAGCCGGGGCGGGTCGCTAGTTGTCATATATGATGTAAAAATACGTCCTGAATGTTCACATGAATAAGTTGCCCGCTCAATGTAGACTGAAATTTATACAAACTTGAATATTACAAATATTATAACGTGAAAATTCGGCCATAAATATCCGCTCTGAAGCTACTGAATAAACTTTGCTGTTGGAACAGCAAGGTACGTACGTAGTAAAACATGGTAGTTATTTTTTTCTGAGAAACGCCGAATGCCAATAAAATGGCATATGATGTTAAGAATACTACTTACTTTTACTGGGTTTTAATTACTAATACTATAATTAAATGTAATATAAAAGCTTTAAATCACAATCTTTTTTTAAATTATAATTGAACGATGTCACCCACGTAATGGTGTGCTTGATGCTTTGCAAGATCACTACATTTTCCTCACTTGAGCGGTTTTCTAAGAGTTAGCTCTGTTACATTTATATTAAGACATCAATTACATTACTTTTTCACTTTATTTCTCTTCCTGTTATCACGTTTGAATTTTTTGTATTTATTTTACGTTTACATTTGAGTTTTGTTCTTCTGTATTAGCTTTCTTTAACACATGTAGTATGTGTACGACAAATACTATCGTGAATGCTGTGACAATGACAATGTAGTTGAGATTATGTGTAACTCGTTGTTTAAAAAAATTAAATGAATTTTCTTGCTAATTCAAAATAAATAAATGATTAAATAGATAAATAAAGAAATGAAGACATGAATAAATAATTAAATTGAAAATTTTTGTAGATAAATGAACAAAAACACTTTATCAACTAAGCTTAGTGGCCCATGACCTCACTGCGCTAAAATCTTGACATGTACTCGCATCTCAATTCGTTCTATGGCATATTAGCAACGCTTGGCGTGGTTTATTGCGCATCCTTTACAGTGTAAAACACTTTACAAATAACTTCCAACGATGAACATTTGCAACGAGTTCTTCTAAAACTTAACTAAAATAATTTCCAGTGTTGTGATGTGAGTTTAATTTGCCATGTCGTCTATGGATATCGAAATTAGGATCAATTCGAGAACTTAAATACTCGATTAAAGATGGACTAGGAACGAGTGTCAGAGCCTTCTAAGGTACTGGCGACACCGGCTTCTGACACATCGCAAGCCTAAACCTAATTAAGGTCAAGTACCCGACGGGTGAACTTTAGATATCGGCCCATCGCACCGTACATTATATAAATCAGCGGTCGGAACGTGCCTACGGCTAATTCCGCGGCTTTCTGACCGAAGCTCTCTTAATTAATCGATCTCGGGCACTGGGATTAATGGCGCGGAAACTTCGCCAAACAACAGTACATTGTCCGATATATTTGAGTTTTATGGACAAACTAGCGACCCGCCCCGGCTTCGCACGGGTGCAATGTATTATACATATAAACCTTCTTTTGAATCACTGTATCTAGTAAAAAGCATCAACATCCGTTGCGTATTTTAAATATCTAAGCATACCAAGGGACAGACAGACATCGGGACGACTTTTTTATACGAATGATTTACACTGTTTTTCTCTCTGTTCTTAAAATAATTTTCTGCTTAGTACTCCTAGTCACTCCTCTTCCTTCTATGCTAATTCTTTTACGGTTACTGCTATACGTCTTTGAAATTCTCTCCCCTTAGATATTAAACAATCTAAATCTCCTAACAGTTTTAAAACTTAATTGAAATTTCATTACCTTTCCTCTTAATCTTCTATCTGTCGTCCATTATATATTATTTTCTAGTTATATGTATATAACATTATGTATTTCTATGTATGTATTTTTCTTAATTTTTATTTAGTATACCCCAGCCACTTTCTTCTTTTAATGAATTATAATAATTCTTCTTTTAATGAATAATAATAATTTAAAAAAAAAAATATTATTTCTCTGCCCTAAGGTTGGTTGCCTGAAGAGATCGCTGCTTAAGCGATAAGGCCGCCTGTTGTACCCGTGTGTTTTTTTTAATTATAAACACTGTAATGTTTCTTGGTGTACAATAAAGTATATTTTACTTTTACTTCACTTTACGATGAAGTGATTGTCGGGACTCTTTCGGTACTGCCGTATTCGAGCCAGCGTCTTCTCGACACGGGTTCGAATCCCGCACACGGAGCACACCCACTCGCTGTAGCCATCTGAGCTGAACCAAGCTCCTCCTTGCGAAAGTATCCAAATAATTGTTGGTTTAAAATAATCAAAATCAGTCAAAAATTAATCAATAAATTTTAAAAACTAAGTGCGAGTCGACCCTTTGTATAACAGCAAAGAATTCATGTCTGTTGTATGGGAGTCCCACTTAAATATTTTTTTGTTCTCTTTTTTAGTATTTGTTTTTATAGCGGCAACAGGAATGCATCATCTGTGAAAATTTCAACTAACTATCACAGTTCATGAGATACACTCTTAGTAATGCTTTTCGTTTTCGCTTTGGGTACGGAATCCTAAAAATGATCGTTTCTCATGATTCACATATTCTAGGCGATGTCGATTCAAATAGTCTGGCTCCTAGATTTCCGAGGTGGCTCAAAGGTTATCGCATTAATTATAGTGCAATATAAATCAAAACTTTTTTTTCTAACTATATTAATGAAATAAAATTCTTTTTGTGCAAAAACGTTTTTAGGGTTCCGTACCTTAAAAGGTAAAAAAGGAACCCTTATTAGATTGTCCGTCTGTCTGTCCGTGTGTCACCATCGATTTTCTCAGGAACGGGTGGACCTCATCAAGTTGAAATTTATACCTCATTGATACTCAGGTCTCTAGTCTGTGTTAGATGTATAAAAATCACTGTCTTGAGAAAATCGCTGGTGATTATTTACCAATTATATTATGGCGGTATAATAAGTAGATACGGAACCCTCGGCGTATCAGTTCGACTCCCACTTGACCGGTATTTATTTGTAATTTTATTTTGTGATTTTTTATGTACACCTTACGAATACAGCCAATCAGTTTGAAGTCAACTAGAACCTAAACTACGTAATTATTACCGAAATTTTAATTAGTATTTTTACTGTAATTTTTACTGAAATTCGACTGGCTTGCGGTTTGTGATCTCATCATGGATCGCCCCGACCTTTACGTTCAATTTGATAAACAAAAAAAAAGGGAACCGGTACCTCCAAAGGACGATCCACGCGGCAAATGTAATAAACACACTTCCAACAAAAATGCAACGGGAGTCCGGCAAAATCAAATAAAATACAAACGTGCTATAAATAGCCGGACTGTGCACTGCAGCACAACAACTTCGGCCGTAACTTTTGACGTCGATTTACGGCATGTAGCATACCCGTACAGTAACTGAGGCAGCTTCATGTGAGAGTCTTTTTTTTTACTTATAACTTAGACTTAAAAGAGTCGACCTACTGTTGAAATGTGTAATAAAAATAGCGAACTCTTTTTTTGGCACGATCCACTACAGTTGGTCTTCCATGTCCGGTCCTCAGACCCACCGGACTTGAGGTGGCTGGCCGCTCGGGGCGCCTGCCTGAACCTCGGCGTATTATTATTACGCGTTATGGTGACTAAGCTCGGGGGCTCCCGAGGGAGACTCGGTTCGGGCCATCACGCTATTATTATCACCGATTTGTGAGGTCGCCAAGCTCTTAGGGCGCTTTGGCGGACGCGCCATGGAGCGACTAGGCTCTAGGGCCCTCGAGAGGGGACCTTGGCTTGGGCTGTCACTCAATGCCCGTTCAGCATTCCGATTCGCGGCTGCCCGAGAGGGCAGGGCCTCGGCTCAATCGGTGGCTATATATATAGTCTCACTGGATAGCGGATTCCTAGACTTGATATTGAATTAGAGAAAAATTGCTGCAAGGAGAAGTGTGAGAAGAATATTGAGAGACTTACTATTACCACAGGCTTAGTAAGGAAAGTTTTATGACTTGTTTCTCATGAAGATTTTTCTGTACTATTGTATTTTATCTGACAACAATAAACATTGATAACAGACAGTAGATATTAAATGACATAGTTGACGCATGTTCATACGGCGCGGCGTTTAAAAATTGTTCCGATTTACATTAAATGACATATAAGTGAATTTGACAGATGACATAGAATGTATGATATGGAAAGAGATATCAGCAGAAATGCAATCTAATTACACCAATCGGTATGATTTATGATCGAGAAGTAGTGCAGAATGCTAATATTTTTTTTAAATTATATATAAAATACTAAAAAAAAGTGAGAGAAACATTACACACACTACCATGTATAATTATTATGGTCAAATTTCGATCATTGGCGACCACTAGTATCATTGATTACATGTTCATCGCAGGAGTAGATACATCACTTTTGAGATAGAAGTGAAAATAACAAAATTGGCTATCTATAAAGTTTGCGGACGTTGAAAAACTTTTATCTCCTGTGGCGGTAGTCTATGCTAGCGAAATAGACACAAAATGCAACGGATTAAATAGGAACGTTTAAATAACTTGGAGTTATAGGTAAATGTCAAAAATTTGTTATTGGTTGCCATGGTAATACCTTGTAGTTGGTCTCCATGCAATGCAACCGACTTCATTATGTCGCTCTTTATGTCATAACTGGCTGCTGCCCACGACTACGTCTGCGTAGAATAGGCTGAAGGCGTAACACTCAGACAGAAAGACAGATATACATAAAAATATGTATTTAAATTATAGCCTATGTTTTATTCTCATGTATAAGCTATATTATTGTAAAGTTTCATTAAAATCCATTCAGTAGTATTTGCGTGAAAGAGTAAAAAAACATCCATCCATACATACAAACTTTCCCGTTTATTATATTAGTAAGGATTAACGCACGCGTATACGCGGCTATTCACTGAGGAGGGTCTCAAGCCCGAGGGTTCTGGTTAGCCCGCCGGTTCCGCACTCGATGAAGCTTTAATAGTCTAAGGACTAGAAGCGTAACATCAGTTATACAAAAACAAAAAAAAATGTCGCTTTTTGACTGTCGGTGTGCGCGCGCGAAGAAAAAGTTTTCTTCTCATAGTTACTTCCAAACGCGCCCTAAAGAAGTATGACTTCAAAAAGTAATAAAGCTGATCCATACAGCTCAACGTTTAGAATATCAAAGCCTACACTCAAGCAAACGTTTGCCGTAGGGAGGACTTGAATATTAAATGAAATCAATTGAGAAATCTCCATCATTGGGTCTTATAGCCTTTGCATAAAAGGACTTTGAATAAACACACATTTAAAAAAAAAATTCACTCGGATTTGCCACGTTTTATTTAAGTTGGCGCCGGTTACCTCACTCATCAGACGGAACGCAGAAGTATAACATTTCCACTTGGCCACGTGTCCACGCCACGTTTTGTGAGGTCGTGGTCCTTACTCGGACGGATCTACCCAGTCATGCAACATAGAAGACTGTTGCGTGGCCCTACCACGCTTAAATTATGATTTTTCTTTAAATTGAAATTATGTTTTTTTTAAAACATTGAAAGGAATAAAATTTGAAAAATAGTTTCATTTAACATTTCCAATAAAATGTGTGTTATTTGCTTCTGTGAAAGAAAGCTTTAAGGGTTATTTGATTATATTAAATGAAGTCGGTGAAATAATCTGTTTTATTCACACGGAATAGTTATAGCTTGACCGAGGCCGAAACTACACCTTAAACCTAAGATATACAACTAAGTTAACATCTACAGTTGTTTTTTTTTTTTAATTAAAACGAAAGGTAAACATCAGATTGTACTCTATTCTATCCCAGTCCTATGTCGATCTTTCAATATAGGCCTCAATAAAACCTTTTACTCGGGTATTGCTATTTTATTGTCAAATAAAATGTTGCTCTACTAGATATTTACTAGAAATGTAAGGAAATGTAAAAAATTAAATTCGTGGAAGATTATTTGCTATATTTAATACGTAAAACGACTGTGGTCCCAAGATTGTATGCAGTAATAAAACAAATAATACATATTGTACATGTTCGGACTTATTGAAAAGCATATTTACTTTGCTTATATTTTTTGTAATTATTTGTATGACAACATCATATGCTTGAAGTCTCTCTAGACGGTAAAAGATTATCATTTTTAGTATCTCATGAACCGTAATAGTAAGACAGTTGAAATTTTCACGGATTATGTATTTCTGTTGCCGATGTAACAACATAAAGTAAAAAAGCAGAATAATTCTATTTCTACCTTTGTATGCGTCTCTCATAATTGTAAGTTGAAGGATGGATTAATTTGCAGTACACATAAGAAGCCAACGTGGTGAGCCAAGTCCCTACAAAAATATAGACTATTTTATAAAATAACAATGCAATTATTTAATTAAGTATATACGATGATAAGGCAAATTATGTTAACAAAACCGTTCAACATCGAAAGGGTAGAGTGGCTCGGAGTAATTTTCGTATTGCGGTACATTTGTAACGCGCCTTCATAAAAGCTTTTACGTTTGTGTTTTATTGTGCTATTCTCGTTCCATTGTTACTAAAAGGTTGCTTTTACGGTCGGCGTCGTAAGAACAAAAGAAAGTTTTAAAGTGATTCAAAGAAACTGTCACAGATACCATCGTTCATCTTTCAGGCATTCAAATAAGTTTTAATGACGTTTGCAACAATACATCAAGTTTTCATATCTGTTCGACGTATTTGTGTCTTGTAAAATCATTTATGCAACTTAAATATTTATTTTCATTTCTAGGCTGATTTCCAAATTGTGGACTAAAAAATTTAAATGTTTAAGTTCAATCTTAAATGAAAACTGTGAACGAATATTCATTCATACCTGTTTATATGATAATCATAATTATGTTAAATGTTCTAGAAGGAAATATAATATTCCCTATATGATAGTATCATTTATAATGTAGAAAAATGTAATACCTATGGATATTATTAAATATCATAATGTCAACATTCGAAATAAGTTTTTATCAAATCTATCTGTTTATGGTTGGTGTTTGCCCATAACCCTGCAAAGCTTCATAAATCTTTATGAAGGGATCTTTTCGTGTTATTAGTAGTCGAGTATATTGTATCGTCGTAGGTCGAGGGGCGGCGTTCAATGAGGTACTTCACGTCTCATTGGCTGCAGGGAAAACATTTTGCAACGTTTTTACTATTCCTATTAGAAAATGTTATTATGCTATGTTTTGAAAGGTCATAACAACCAGGAGAAACGCTGGCAATAATATTTCACTGAATAAAACTTGGTTTATATTTTATTTATAACATACTGTTAGTGTTTTTGGGGATAGAGTGAATCTGTACTAAGGTTGTTTAACACTTACATCGGCGATTACAACTATTGCAAGTATAAAACTAGAGAAGAATTAGCTAGTTCTTCTTTTGTGACGACCGTAAATCAGAAATTAAAAGCGAGGATATCCGTAAAGTAGCTCTATTTAAGAAAGTGTTAATATTCGTGTAAATACAAAAAAATATTATTATAAAAAGTATATAATATTTGACACAATTATATGAAATGTTATAATAACAAATGTTATAAATTCAATAATTATAAAAGACATACACTTTAAAATGTGCACCTACCTCACTTTTTCTACATGACCCTTAGTGAGTGGTAGAAAAGGCCGTTGGCATAAAGTTCGGCTTTGCACTAGTGTATACATAAAGTTTAAATAAATAAATAAATGTTAAATAAAATGTTTTTGTATTCTATGTTCACTTTATTTCATGGTCTTGTTGCCCCCGGCTCGACCCCTTTGTTAAGCTGAGCAAAAAAATATTTTTTTTGTAAGAAATAAGCCATTCGCCATTCTTCCCCTCGAAATTTAAAGCTTAATACGGTTGGCGGGATTCCAGATAAATAAGTATGAAGCAAATTGCGGTTATGGATAAATTTTTTCAAGTAAATTACATATTATGTGACGGTGTGTAGTGGAGCTATACTAAATTAATTGGCGGAGAGGAGGGTAGTAGTGGTGAGGTGCAAATATTGCGGAGAGGAGGGTAGTAGCGATGAGGTGCGAATATTGTGGAAAGGAGAGGAGAGATGTATAAAATGGACTGAGCCCAAGGAGCGGGCTCATTCGTAATACGAGTTTAGTGAAATTAGCCTTAACTTTAATTATTATAAAGTTATTAACAGTTTTGATTAAAGAACGATTACTTGAAATAGTGTTTCTTTTACTCTTCTTAATATTCAGAAGTGGGATAAGGCTACCTACTTGCTAAAAAATGAAGAGAGTGAAAAATAATAACCAAAATTCAAAAGGAATTTTATAAAAAAAAGGAGACCTTTCGACTATCACGTAAGTAATGCTGAGAATTCTTCAAACGCATCTACTTCCTCTCTTTCGACTATCATATCTGAGCATGTTGATAAGCGAGTTAACGAATTATTGAATAACCGGAATATTACTCAACGCGATGGATATCAAACTTTAAGTCACACTGAAAAAATAATTTTCGAATTTGACCCGGATAATCGCGATATAAATGTGACAAGTTGGATTAAAAAAATTGAACAGCTAAGTGTTATATATAAGTGGTCTAACGAAGAGAAATCATTTAATATGCTATCTAAATTAAGGGGACAGGCAAGTGTGTGGTTTAACCGTTTGGAGACGTACGATCATACGTGGGAAGAGTGGAAAGCCATGATCATTAAAGCCTTCCCGCGATTTCATGATTATGCCACATTGTTAGATGAACTTACAAATAGAAAAAAATTACAAACCGAATCTATGACTGAATACTTTCAAGAAAATGTAGCCATGTGTTACAGATGTCAGCTAAGTGATCAGGCTTCAGTATCTTGCATAATACGAGGGCTGCCATTAGAATTGCAAGCAAACGCACGGGATTTTCAGTGTTCTAGTCCTGATGAGCTATACGAAGGTTTTCTATCATCTCTCGATTCGTATCAATCGACAAGCAGAGGGCATCATTTGACGACGAAAAGTACTAATAACTCCCGAATAAGCGACATTGTTCAGAGGAAATCCCCAGTTTGCTACAGATGTAACGAGAGTGGTCATGTAGCTCGCGATTGTACGCAACCAGATAATCGCAAGTGTTTTCGTTGTGGAAAGCATGGACATGTTGCAATAAATTGTGCTATACCCTCTACACATAATAAAATCAATGAAAAAAAAAGTACAATTATTATCTAACCTGAATGATGTATACAAAAAGACGTCTAAAATAAATGATATTTATGCACAGTGCTACTTGGATACCGGAAGTGAATTAAATGTCATATCTGAGCCTGCGGCTCAAGCAATAAAATTGTCAATAACACCTTCAAATGTTATTTTGAAAGGATTTACAGGTCATCCCATTAAAGCTAAAGGACTTGTAACTTTTCAACTGCATGTTGATGAAATCAACATAAAAACTTCTGCTGTTGTTACCGATGTGAACAAAAATATAATGTTGAGCGTATGTAACAATAAAGCAACGTTATCGAAGGTAAGCATTCCTGATGACTTAAATAAATTGGATGTCTTTAATGATGCGAATCGTTACAGAGTTGCGGTGGCCGACGACACAGAAGTTCCTGTGGGTAGTAGTTTAGTATATGTACATGCCGATGGCGCACGAATAGGTCAGTTATGTACAAAACCACGTCAGTACAGCATGGATGGTGTGACCTACGCACTTGCTAGTTCGGTACTTCATGATGGCGCCGGATATGTGAAGGTTTGTAACATAAGTGAAGGGCCAATCTTTTGGAAGAAGGGAGAAATAATCACAAGGGCTGAACCATGTGACATCTTCGGAGAGGTGAGAGGGAGTTTTTTATTAAATAGAGGAGAGTTGAATAGAGGTGGTTTCGATTCCATAGGTGGGATAAAAGTTGATGAGGTTGACGTAGGTAATATCGACGAGAAAAATAAGTACACTTTATTTAAGTTATTGCATAAATATTCAGATTGTTTTGCTAGCTCACTAACCGAAATAGGTCTTACTAATTTGGGCCAAATGCACGTTAAGGTTACAACCAATAAACCGGTAAATAGAAAGCCTTACCGCTTGGCGTACACAGAAAAACAGGTAGTTTCTAAAAAAGTCCAAGAACTTTTAGATAGTAATATTTTACGGGAATCTGATTCCGAATATGCGTCCCCGATTATTTTAGTTCGAAAAAGAAATGGTGACTATAGACTATGTGTCGATTACCGAGCCTTAAACTCTGTCACCGTTAAGGAACATTTCCCATTGCCTTATATCGACGACCAACTTGCGAAATTGGCGGGGAAAAAGGTATTCACCAATTTAGATTTGTATTCAGGTTATCACCATGTAAAAGTTCACCCAGATTCCGTTAACAAAACTGCTTTTGTAACCCCAGATGGTTCTTATGAATACTTGAGGGTACCACCAGGCCTTGCAAATGCGCCGTCAGTATTCATGCGGGTAATGAATAAGTTAGTTAAATTAGTCAACAGTGAGGAATTAATATGTTTTATGGATGACATTTTGTTATCTTCTGTCAACATTTGCGATGGCCTTAAGTTATTAGAAACCGTATTTGTACAGTTGCGTAAATCGAACTTGAAATTAAATATCAAGAAGTGTACAGTTTTAAAATCCGAAGTATCATTTTTAGGACATGAAATTAGTTCCGACGGTATACGGCCGGGTAACCATAAAATTATTGCAGTTTCTAATTTTAAAACTCCTTGTAATTTACATGAACTAAGACAATTTCTAGGTTTATGCAGTTATTTTAGAAAATTTATTGAGAAATTTGCTATTTTAGCTAAGCCACTAACAGATCTGACAAAAAAAGATGTGTCCTGGGTTTGGGCTTCTGATCAAATTAAAAGTTTTAACTCTTTAAAAGACAAATTGTGTTCGCGTCCTGTACTTGCTTTATTCGATGAAAAATTACCTCTCGAAATTCATACAGACGCTTGTAAGAATGGCCTCGCAGGTATATTGCTACAGAAGCAAAATGATGCTAAATTGAAACCGGTATTTTATTTCAGTAGAGTAACAACACGTGAGGAAACAAATTATCACAGCTATGAATTAGAGACTCTTGCGGTAGTTGAATCTTTGAAACGTTTTAGAGTTTATGTTATAGGAAAACCTATTAAAATTGTAACAAGTTGGTCTGCAGTTAGGTATACGTTACAAAAAAAAGATTTAGTGCCAAGAATAGCGCGCTGGTGGATGTCAATTCAAGAATTTGACATTCATATCGAGTATAGACCCTGTGACCGAATGAAGCACGTAGACGCGCTCAGTAGGAATCCGAATAATAGTACTTCCACATATTCTGTACCTGATTCGTTAGGTTGTCATAAGTTATTTAAAATCTCTAGTGAGGATTGGTACTTAACGGTGCAATTACAGGATGCCAAATTAAGTAATATTATAAAGCAAATTAGTGAAGGAACTGCACCTAGCGACATTACTAATAATTACAAAATAAAAAATGATAGGTTGTATAGGAAAACAATTAGCGGCGATAGATTGGTAGTACCTGCTTTTGGTAGATGGAAACTGCTACAAAAATTTCATGACCAAATAGGGCATGTCGGTATAAAACGGTGTGATGAACTGATTAAAGCGAATTATTGGTTTCCTAAAATGACGCGATTCATAAAGAAGTATGTCCGGTCCTGTCTAGATTGTGCATATAGTAAGGGAGAGTATGGAAAACTTTCTGGACAGCTTTATCCTATACCAAAACCGACCACACCAATGGACACTGTTCATATCGATCATTTAGGCCCCTTCAGTAGAACTAAGAAAGGCCATCAGTATCTTCTAGTGATAGTAGACTCCTTTTCTAAATTTATACTCGCTCGTCCTGCGAGGACTATAAATTCAGTTGAAACTGTTGTCATTCTAAAAGATGTATTTAGTTTATTTGGATATCCCAAACGTGTTGTTTCTGACAGAAATTTAGCTTTTACGAGTAGAATTTTTAAAGATTTCTCTTCACAGTATCAGTTTCGCCATACTTTAAATTCAATAGCTTGTCCACGCGCAAAACGGTCAAGTGGAGCGCTACAACAGGACTCTACTTGACGCTATGCGCACTCGCATAAAAGATCCTAATATGTGGACAGAGTGTATACCTGATGTTTTGTGGGGCATTAATAATACGCAAAATGAAAGTATAGGCTACCATCCATACGAACTCATGTTTAGTAAAAGGGGTAGGCTTCTTCCTAAATTGACAGGTGAATCTACTTCCATAGCGGTGGAAGAAAAACGAGCAAACGCTTCGAAGCGCCTACTGCATCGAGCAGAGACTATGAAACAGAATTATGACAAACGCCATAAACCTGAAAAGATTTTCAACAAGGGCGACTTAGTTTTGTGGAAGCAAGCACCTACAGGCGGTGAATCTAGGAGTGTTAATACAAAGCTACAAGTATTGTACTCCGGTCCCTACATTGTTCAGAAAGCGTTAGGAAGTGGGCGATATGAAATTAGAAGCATAAAGGGAATGCGTGGTTACAAGAAATTTTGTGGTATTGTGGCTGCTGATGCCTTAAGACCGTATCATAGTGCTCCATCATGTAGCGATACTAGTAGCGATGATGACATAGTCACTAGGGATGATCTTATTGATTTATTAGAAAGCTAACATTTGTTTTGCGTCAATTGCGGCGCAATTGTTACAGGATGGCCGAATGTGACGGTGTGTAGTGGAGCTATACTAAATTAATTGGCGGAGAGGAGGGTAGTAGTGGTGAGGTGCAAATATTGCGGAGAGGAGGGTAGTAGCGATGAGGTGCGAATATTGTGGAAAGGAGAGGAGAGATGTATAAAATGGACTGAGCCCAAGGAGCTGGCTCATTCGTAATACGAGTTTAGTGAAATTAGCTTTAACTTTAATTATTATAAAGTTATTAACAGTTTTGATTAAAGAACGATTACTTGAAATAGTGTTTCTTTTACTCTTCTTAATAATTATATAGCATTTATAAGCTTATTTCATTATTTTTCTTTAAAAATATTGTCCTTACTTTAGAATAACATTATCCCGTGTTGTAAGGACGTTTTCCAAGTATTAATTTCAAGCGGACAAACATTCAGATTCGAATTAATTATCTACGGGTCGAACAAATAGTTGTCCCGTGTGGGAATCGAACCTACGACTCCTGGCGCCGAGGATGAACCTTGGAAACCGCACTACAAAGTCATCTGTGAATTTTTGTTATATCAAATGTGAGTTATTATAATATGTTATTATACTATTAAGTAGCATTAAGATCCGGTTGCTAGTTTCAGATTATAATTTGAAGCTAATATGCGTAATGTGAACAGAAGTAATCATTACTGTTCGCATATGGGATCTTGACGGCCTTTTGCATTTTTATTTGTTTATGCAGAGATCCTGACCACGTGTTGAATTGTAAGGAGAATAATATTTTCTAGAGAATAATAGAATAATATTTTCTATTTGGCAGCCTCACTCGATGCCGAATCTATTATAATAGTACGGATTAAAAAACACGTTCATTGCGTAGTAATGAAAAGAGTGTTGCTAACTATAACAAAAATGAGGCGTCATTTGTCTTCAAAGTATTTTGCCGTCGAACTAAGTATACGAAATCAATCACATGTACAATTTATTGCCTCTATAACAAAAAAACAAAGACGACTTAAATAAAACGTATACGCAATTAGTTTATGCACTATGACGGCTTTTTGTATGATTTCCTGACATTGGCTATCTTGTACCTAGACCGTAACAGTACTTCGCTGGGTTAATTAATACCTATTGATATTATCCTTCTTTTTCTTTATTGCGTTGGTGTATTGATGTTGCGTCGAACGCACACACACACACACACACACACACACACACACACACACACACACACACACACACACACACACACACACACACACACACACACACACACACACACACACACACACACACACACACACACACACACACACACACACACACACACACACACACACACACACACACACACACACACACACACACACACACACACACACACACACACACACACACACACACACACACACACAACACACACACACACACACACACACACACACACACACACACACACACACACACACACACACACACACACACACACACACACACACACACACACACACACACACACACACACACACACACACACACACACACACACACACACACACACACACACACACACACACACACACACACACACACACACACACACACACACACACACACACACACACACACACACACACACACACACACACACACACACACACACACACACACACACACACACACACACACACACACACACACACACACACACACACACACACACACACACACACACACACACACACACACACACACACACACACACACACACACACACACACACACACACACACACACACACACACACACGCGCGCGCGCGCGCGCGCGCGCGCGCGTAGACGAACAGCTCTTTGGCAGTCTGATAGCCATTGCAATCGATACAAGGCCCCGGGTTTCCATAGCCTCGAGACTGTGAGTCTAAAGGCCCATTTACACGATGTCATTTTCTTGAACATACAAGAGCAATAATTGAATGCAATAAATTGCGCGCAATAATTGTTTAGACCATTTGTTGTTTAGACCATGCAACTCATTTATTGCTTCAATTTAATTGTATACAACAGGCAAGAAACTGGCACCGTGTAAATGGGCCTTAAGAGTGCGTGCGTGAATGCGTTAACGTTGAATGCAAGCTTACGCTACTGCGTTTTCTCGTACTTATGGGTATTTTAAAGTATGAACAACTGGGTGATCAAAGAGTATCAAATTACAATATAACCCTCTTACTTTTCGATGCATACATATAAATAGGGGCGTGTATAATTAAGGGAATGGAAAAACACTGAGGAAGTTTACGCGACTATGATATATTTAGATTTTTTTTAATTAAGAAGATAGCAAGCGAGATGGTGATTCACATGATGTTAAGTGTTAACTGCTGCTCATGGATATTTGTAACACCAATGGCTTACGGACGCGTTGCAAACTTTCAATAAAGTGGGCCCCGGTTACTTCATCCACCAGAAGAGGAAGTGTAATAGTTTCAGTTAGTGTTATTACACTAACGCAGAAGTATTACACTTTTCCAGTAGTGGGGATCGCAACCCAACGCCATTCGGGTAAAAAAGAATAATGATAATACAAATAAGAAATATATAGATTTATAGAGATTTGCTATTAAACTTATCATTTCTCAGCTACGATTCTAATACAGTAGGAGAGATTCTAGTAAAAGCCTTGTGAACTTATATGCAACTACATGTATGTACAGGTCTGGCAATTAGTTCACCCTCCTCACGGATACAATACACGCGTCGACCCTTCGCTCTATATTGGATATTGATGTCCGTCGGGCGCTTTACAAACAACTGAATGGGGTATTGAGCATATGATTAACGACACTTCGTTACCTTTAGACAAGATACGTACTATTAAACATTGGGAAATACAAATAGCTTTGAGCCACGATAACTTGATTTTATTATTCAAAGTCAAAGTCAAAATAAAAATATCTTTATTCAATATAGACTTAACTTGAGCTTTTATCGAACTTCAAAAAAATCTAACACCTGTTCACTAAACTGTTTAATATTAAATTGATAAGTAATTACTTTTTCGACCGTTCAATGTGTGTGTTTAACTAACTAACTTAACTATTTTCAATAGCAAAATGGATAAAGCGTAGAGGATAGTGGGTAGTGTCTGCGTGATTCCCTTTATCGGCGTATGTTTTTGTCTCATATTAAGGTTTTTTTTATGCGAGTAGATTTTACTGATGTTCAGGGATAACCGCCGCTCATTGACATTAGCACCACATGTAGGGATGCAGCTGCGTTGCCACCTTTTAATAAAGTGGGCCCCGGCTAGCTCACTTCCACTTCACGCCGGTCTTCTGTGAGGTGGTGGTACTTTCCCGGACGTACCTGCCCAAACGTGCCACAGAGAACACTGTTGCATGGCCCTGCCACAGTTAAAAGTTAGCCGCATTCTCATCATCTATCAACTTCATATCAATTTATTCTAGCTAAAAAATATTAAATTCCGTTATCAAGAAACTCTGTAAGGCGTATAACTCGCTTTAGTTTATAAATAGCAAAGAGACGTTGTATAATAGAAAAAAAATTACCGGTCTCAGCTTACTAGATGTGTTAACCGAAAATAATTAATTAAATTGTATTTAATTTTGGCCCTGTGATAGTAATACACCTTAGCTGAACAGTGAACTGACGTTTCTTGGGCAATTTAATTTAATTAAGCTGGTCAAAACTTTGAGAAATTTTTTTGCACTCAAAAATATCTTTATGATAAATAGTATTACACCAATATATAGGACGTGTTATATTTAGTATTGGTTAAATTTATAACTAACACAGTGTATTTAATGTCATCTGTTAGTAATAAAATACTGTTTATAACTTATCAAAATAGTACATTTTATTTGGGGTGAACACTTTTAGGGTAAACGTTTGAGTTACTTAAAGGTATGGTAACGTTTATTTCATGAACGGCTTTCAAATTAATCGAGTAATGCTAACATTTCAATCGACCTTTACGATAGTTGTCAGCTCTTCGTTAGTTTGGGACGATATGTTAATAAACGTTTACTGTATAGTTGAATCACAAGACATGTATTAAATTATACGGGGACCGGCCGGATTGATTTGATGTATGTCAGTACATACATTTAATAATTTACATATTATTTCCCAGTCATATAGTACTATACGCTCATGGTATTCAAAAGTGTTACAGATGTCGTACTGTATATAAAAGTATACTAATGTAACTTACATAACATTATAGAGTATTAACATTTATCCGAATACTGACAGTTATAGGTCGCAGTATTGGTATGGACGCCATTAATTTGCTTTTGCTGATGATATTAGAGACCACTACTGAACGTAGTACTCCCCTATACAAAGCCACGAACCGTTCGTCGACATCGGTTATCGTTTCAGGTTAATATACTGTTGATCATATCCAACAGAACGGCTGATGCAGACAGAAAGACACTACACTTTCGCGTTTCGTCTGGTGAGTAAAGTAATTACGTCTTTAAAGTTTTTCCACGTCAAAGTTTCATCCAAATATGCAGTTACAACAAAAATAATTCAAAAGCACATATCCAATATTAGTTCTAACATGCTCCATACATTCGTTGTTAGAGTTATTAAAAAAAAGACACAACACGGCGTTGAAGCGGACTTTGATTAAACAGACGAACAATAAAATTGAAAAACGCAGAGAGCTCCGAGGAACGGTGCAATGTTTCACAGCGGGAGCACACGCTATGAATATTAATACAGAAAGTCTCGTATTTAATTTTACTCGCTCTTTGGATTTCAACTCCGGCTTGTTTGTCGTTGCGAGTGCATTTTTTTTATGTCGGATTTGTTAAATAAACGTGCTCATGACAGACGTCCTCGTGAGGGAATTTAAATTTATGGTTTTAATCGAACATGTATGGTAGAGCTCTTTGCAATTGTTAAAGGAAAATAGTTTCAAGCTACTGTCATTTGAAACATTGTGTTGATTTACAAATAACCATTGTAGTTATTAGTCAATCCACAGTTTAACTGTGGTATTGCCACGCAATAGACTACGCTGTTGCACGAATGGGCAGGTCCGTCCGGGTAACCACGATAGAAGACTGGCGTGAAGTAGAAGTGTTACACTTCTGCCGGAGTCCACTCCATTAATAGGTGGCAACGCATCTGCACCCCTAAGGGTGTTGCAAATGTCCATGGGCGATGGTTATCAATTAACATCAGGTGACCCGCTAGCTCGGTTGCAACCTTTTCACATAAAAAAACTATTACAAAAAAGACGCAAGATGTGTAAAAATAGCTTTTGGTCTGTGCATGTATTATTTATTGTAAAATTGACACAGCAATGTGTGAGGGCGGCTAATTCATGAGTTGGTTCTTCGCTGAACTGTTTGTTCCTAATTTATGAAACTACCATAGATCTTCACATCTAAGTTACAGCCTAACAATGACGTACTTCAGGCAATTTACTACTCTGTAAGGGTTGTTGATGACGACAAATTAGTTGGCGTATTTACAACAGAAGATTATATCTTGTAGTGAGTTGGGTAGGGGTAGATAATATGCTTCCTTCGTTTTTTCTCAAGCCTACTGCTGATTGCCAGGATTTCATTATTTTTTCACCATTCCTTCCATCATTTTGAGGGTTCCGTAACCAAAGGGTAAATATAACTACGGACAACGAGGGCATACAATAGACATGATTTTTTGCCGTTTTTATGGATAATGGTGCGGAACCCTTCGTGCGCGAGTCCCACTCGCACTTGGCCGGATTTTCACAATTTGTTCATCGAGCACTTTATTAGTACAGCGGGATATAACGTAAAGTTGCTTGAACACGAATTATGAATTAAAAGAGAAGTATTTGTCACTAGAGCTATGGAGAGGAGTATGACGGGGTATAAACGTCAGGATCAAATTAGAAACATAGATCTCAGAGAAAAAACAAAACTCACCGACATACTCACAAAACTTGATTTGCAAAAGTGGAGATGGTCCGGACATACGATGCGTGACAAGTTAGGAAAGTGGAGCAGGCAGGTTATAGAATGGTACCCAAGAGACGGAAAACGAAACCGAGGCAGACAGCATTTAAGATGGGAAGACGAACTTCGTCTAACAGCTGGGCCAAAATGGAGAAGGGTAGCCCAAGATAGGCAACAGTGGAGGTCGTTGGAGGAGGCCTTTGCCAATAGGCACACCGACTTACGGGACTTTCTGTAGTTTATTTTATTTCTTATTTAAGTATAGTGTAAGAACATTTAGTGCTCGGAATAAAGGGCTTCATTATTATTATTAGTCACTGACCTCGCACAGATATCTACTACAGCCTCATAGTAATGATAAGAGTACACAATTTTAACTAATATATTCTTTTGCGAATATTTAAAAACTTGATGTTATAATTGACAACCCGATTGGCGGACTACTCCGCTCTACTCTATGTAGATAGAGCGGAGTACTCCGCTAAGTAAGTGTCTATCGCGTAATTAATCAAGTTGTATAATATGAACATATCAGGGTTTTTGGGCTTTTTTATAGGTTCTGGACGTTAATATATGTATAATGTGTAGTTCTTTACCAAAGAAAAGCTCTGCTTATTTCGGGCCTATATAACATTGTGTTAAATAGTTTCTGAAAAATTAGACCCCTACCGTAAAATATGTTACGTATGTAGTTTTTGGGAGCACGTTTTGAAAGTAGGGCAATGGAAGACTCATGTCACTGACAAGAGTTCATGAAACAAACAACGGCGTAAAACTTTTGAACTGTATTCGAAATATTTCGGATTTTCATATCTGTTTCACTCTGCGCACGTACGTAATGGTTCGAATAAATCTTTGGTTTGTGTTTGGACGACAAAATAGGAAACTGTCCTTTCGTGCAATTTATGAGTGTGGCATTGTTCATGTTTTGGTACGACCGTAAGATTTTAAGGACGCTGTTATATTTTTGAAAACGCCGATTTAGGTATTCTAATCGCAACACTACCACATAAATCGCACGTATACTTTTCTAATCGCAACACTACCACATAAATCGCGCGCATACTTTGATTCTATACTTGTCAAGTATAGATTCAAAATTGTAGCAAGCATACATTTTCAATGTATGAAAGTAATTTAAGCTCGATTTTATACCGTAACTCACTAATATTGATACTTGAAGATTATTTTACTAGTAATTTATTTAGTACTTACTACCTTTACTTAATATAAAGATATTAAGTATTAGTTGATTTAGTTATTTTATTATTTTTTCGTATTTATTTTTTGAAAAATGCGATAACACCCATGCGTCCATAAGCGCGTCTGAGCGCGGACTGAGATACCAGCCGCGCTTTTCAATACAAATATGTTTGAAGAAACTTTACTATGCTTTATAACTGAAAACCTAGTTTATTTAAGTAAAATACCTAATCATGAAGACTACACAATCCACGTACAATTTATTTTTATATATAACTACTAGTTATAATATTGTGTAATGATTTAGCAAATATTCGTTCCAAATAAGACCCCGTTTTTCGTCATTAGTTATTCCTGATTCACTGAATGGTACCAGAAAAACAGTACGTTTTTTAATTTCATGGAAAATGTAACAGCGTCCTTAAAACAGCTTTTAGAAGTGCTAAAAGTAGCCTGATCATTACCACTTTTGATACGTCTACACGGAGATGCAGAAAAATTTGATCGGTTTAAAAAAAATTAAGACTCATTTACAAGGGAAGACACAATAAATACAGAAATTTTTCATCACGACGACTTTGAAAGCGGTTGATTTCATTATTACACCTGAAGCAATTTCAGCTTCTTTTTAACGACATTCTCGTATAATTGTGGTGGTGTGTGGATTTTGTTTTTGTTTGAAAGGATATATTCAAGGTCATTAAAAATATATTTATATTTATATTCCATTAAACTGCTGTATGTAGACAGAATAAATTAAATTGATCGCAATTAAGAGAAGCAAGACAGTGACCTGTTATTTGCAAATGTTGATGCTTTGTACGCTGAGGAAAACAGATTTTAGACGGTAATTGAATTGAGCCATCCACGACACTGGTTGTTCTGTACATCAATTAACTATGTGAGGGGTTCTAAATGCTAAAACAATTAGTGACGTACGAAACTTAACCCGAATTGAAAGGAACGGAAGGAAAGACTATTGATGAAAGGTTTGAGTTTTATCTCACAGATCAGAGATGACCCTACCTGCCATATTACTAAATAGGGTATGTTTATTACACTTATTGAAGGTTATGAAAAAAAATTGATTCTTTTGCAATTTTTTTTTCTCATCGCTTATCGCTCATCGCTTATCAGATCTAAGAGTGTTTCCTTTACTTTGTTTTATCGAGCTAAGAGGGTTGAAATATAAATAAATACTTTTGCCAAATCACTGTAGTTTCACTTTGCACAACAATAATACTGCTATAATCACTTATTTCCACTATAGAATAAGAATCATTTATAATACTAATTAGGCAGCACTATCGCGTACACTGCTCGTTGACACCCAAAGAGGAAGACCATGAAATGCTTCGTGCAGCTTAATTTATATCCCATAGAATGACGCTTCTTTTAGTGTTATCAACAACCTCAAGGTATGACTTCTTTTAGTGTTGCCAACACGAGCTATATAACCGCCTATTTTTCGACTTGGTGAAGTGTTTTTGATTAGGATATATTGTATATAAAACTAAAATCAGGATGTTTGTAAGTAAAATATATACTAGTGACTTGAAGATATTTTACTACCTTGCAAGTAATTCTTGTGCCTTAGTAAAAAAAACTCTGCAGAATGAGTAATGAAAAGGCGTTCGATCGTGATTGCAGTGCCTTTAGAAGCTTTAAGAAGCACTCAAGTTAATGAGCATTGCATACGAATGCCCGATTGGCCTCGTGGGTAGAGCAACTGCGTCTACATAGTGTTTCACCAAATTCTGGGTTTTTGTATAATATAATATGTTTGTATATATAATTTGTTTTTATTTACAAAAGAAAAGTATATTTTAAGTATGTTCATCAGCTATCGAAATTAAGTGTTTCGTTTTGTGATGGTGTTAAAAATTGTTATCAAGCCTTTATTATTAATTTATTAGAAAATCTCTTGATTACACACCCTGAAATATTTTAACATTAGCAATTTATTTTATTTTTTTATTAAACAAAGTACTATTCATTTATCGACTTCGACGCAAACGGGATGAATCCTAAAATTTCTTTTCGGAATCGCTGAACAGCAAACCAAATGATTAAATAATTTTACTTGAGTATAATTTTTCTTATGAAACATTTTAGGTATTAATTCTAATAAATTTTCGATCCAATTATCAAACGGCAATAAAATTATAAGGTAAAATGTGAGCAAAACTTTGTTAAAAGAAGTAATTTACGGACTCTTTGGCGTTTATTTTTAATTTTAATACCCGAAATTTTAAATCAAAGACAACTTCAAACTTCTTCATACAATATAAGCTTGTTTTGAGCTTTATTAAACATCAAAAATCTACCAAGTGTTCACTAAACTAGACCAGAGAACCGGCAAGAAACTCTGCGGTCTTATTATCCTTTTTTTTTATTATATAAGTATAAAATCGGTAGCAGCCACAACTTGCAAGTTGAGAGCAAGGGTTTCAAACACTTTACAATATCCGTGGCCACAGGAGAGTCTGACATGTTTTAAGTGCTAATGTCATCGTTAGGGCTGCCGTTTGGTAACACAGGCATCCATACCAACTGGGTCTGGATAACTGGAAAAACATTGTGGGTTAGCCATTTCATTCGCACACACGGATTCTAATTATTACATTCGCTAATCACTCTTTCATTCACACATTGGTCGAATCATTACTTCCGCTTAACCCCTTCCCTTCAGTCTATGATCAATCACCGCATCGATAACAAGCCTGTGCGCCCGAGTTCCCGCGAATATCTCCAAAGAAGAGAATTTCATCATAATTCTTAATCCCGCATCCATATACCGCCGCGTTAAAATAATAAAGCTCGAAAGGAGCAAGTGATTGCTGTGATAACAACCGATAACTGTGGGGCTTGTGTCCGCCATTGTTGGACAAAGTGGTGGTGAATGTGGCATCAGCGAACCAGACGCCCGAATGCCTACGTCCTACCTTAGTAAGTCCTACCTTTACCCCACACATTGTATGATGGAACATAGCGTTCTTTTATGTCTGGTTGTTTTAATACCTATAATATATTTTTATTTACAAAAGAAAAGTTTAAGTATGTTTTAGTTACCTAGTATCCATAGTACGAGCTTTGTCTAGTTTCTGACAAGATAACGTTGTGTATATATCCTAAAATAATTTTCTATTTCAATAGTCTCACGAATCACTGGAAGGTGTCAGTGTTCCTTTAAGATGATATTTGGTTTGTCAAAGCTTAAGTCTCACGTTTGCTATCGTCTCAACAAGATTACTCACGGAGGAGGTAGCAGGCGAGGACCACTTGACGCAGCAGAAAAAAAAACAAGATATCAAAAGATGAAATTTAACCAATTCCTTTTTGAAAATTTATATAATGATACACTATGATTATATCAGTTGGCCCGTGCGAAATTTTTCCCCACTGCCGGGCGTAATATCAATCATTCGATCAGCCTATTGCCGTCCACTGCTGAACGTAAGCCTCCCAAAGTGCGCCAACTATCCCGGTCCTGGGCAGCCCGCATCCGCTGCCCGCTACCGCTAATAATATGTAAACAATTATTTATCAAAGAAAGGTGTCTTATTTTGAAGATTAACGTCCACCTAGTCATCTTTCGTTTGAAAAAGTTGTCAATAGACGGCATTAAAACATTCTTTGTGCAGTGAAATGCATCCAAATATCTCGAATTCCACCTGTAAGGTTGGGAAGTCTAAGCTTTCATGATTTAATCCGATCGCACCGCATAAATTAGATTCCGAATTACTTAGCACGCGACTCCGGACAAACTCGTTACTCCGCACTAATAGGTTATTTGATTTGGTTTAACAATGTCCCGTAGCAGTCAACTGGTTTTTTTACATTATTTTGCTTAAGCTTATATTGAAATAGCTTAAGTCAATTATGAATATCTACGTGAAAGGCCGTATTTACAATAATTCTACTTGAATATAACCTCATGATTCCGTATCATATGTTTTACATCATCTGTCACATTCACTTATGTATGTCATGTAATTTAAAGCGGAACAATTTTTTAAAACCCGCTGTTTTAAGGGATAATAATATATAACACGGTGCAATATGAACATGCGTAATCTTAATTAAAATGTCATTGGTTGCCCATTTATTAAGAGATGCCTATTGTTTCACGTTAGACAGAGAAACTAATCTTAAATTAAGGCGTTGTTCCAATGACATCGCTTAATTAGCCCCTGACATTAGCTCTCTTAGTCCACGTCACGTAAACGACTTTGCGATAGCGCGGGGTGAATTATTACGGGCATAATACGCATTAACCTGTCGAGCGATGCAATGATAGCATTAATCATATTATACAGTATTCAAAGCATGCCCAATTACAGGTTAATTAGCGTGCAATTATAATAAAAATGGCTACTCAATAACAGCAACAGTATAAACATTTATTATTATTTAACTGTGGCAGGGCCACGCAGCAGCCTCGGCTGTTGCACGATTGGGCAGGCTCGACTGGGTAAGTACCACGACCTCACAGAAGACCGACGTCAAGTGGAAGTGTAATTACTTTCGCGTTTCGTCCGGTGAGTGAGGTAGCCGGAGCCCAATTTTCAAAAGGTTGTCAACGCATCTGCAATCCATCGGGTGTCCATGGGCGGCGGTATTCAATTACCATCAGGTGAACTGTCTGCTCGCTTGGCACCTTTTTACATAAAAACATAATTGTTTTAGCCTAGTTTTATAAAAAATGTATACAAAACAGTCACTCCGGTAGGGCCATGCATCAGTCCTCTATTGCACGAATGGGCAGGCCCATCCGGGTAACTACCGCGGCCTCACAAAAGCGAAGGAAGTTATATACTTCTGTTCTTTGTCTGCTGAGTGAGTGACACACTTTGTTATGTAGCGGCCTCGCATCTGCAACCCTACTGGCGTTGCAAATGTCAATGGGTGTTGGTTATCAATTAACATCGATGACCCTCCAGCTCGCTTGTCCACTTATCAGATAAAAAATACGCTATTGGGGGTTTTATCTTGATGTTTATGTTTAAAAATGTGTGGTATAAAACAGTGGAAAAATTGTTCACCATTGACAGAATTGGGACGCGCACCTTCCGTGTAACGCATCAGACGAGCCACTGAGATCAACATCTCGCCGCATAACCTTATACACATAACCTACTTTGTTTTAATTGCATTTTTAGCATTGCTTGTCGTTAGCTAACAGGCTTCCTTTACACACGCCATTTTTTTTTTCGAATAAAATTTTTACTTGCGAATGTTTGAAAACTAGTTATGGCGTCTTTGCTATTGAAATTTAATTTTTAAGTTTTAGTGCTGGTCTCTGAACTTAAAAATGTTATTTATAATAGTTTGACTGGTTTATTTTTAAAAATTAAAACATGTAGAAAAAAGGCGTCAGGCCGCGAATGCCGAAGACGTGGGTTCGATTCCCACAGCGGCGACAATCTTTTCGTACTTTTTCTACATGTTTTAATGTTCAATCTTAAGTGCAGAGATTAGCACTATAAAAACTTTAAAATTTGGTTTATTTTTGATTTTTAAAACTTGAATAGTACTATATGTGTCAATCGCTTAAATTATGTTTGGTATTTGTTTTTGCTCTGTCTCTATTCATAAAATTAGTGCAGATATGTAGAATTTAGAAAAAAAAAGTTTGAACAAACCTGATTGCTAAAAATTTGAAAGATACCAATGGCCTGTTCGAATGGTACATTTTTGAAAACATGACAAAGTATATATGAATACTATATACGAAATATATAACGCAATCTTAACTTCGGGTTTTGAACTGGAAACAAAATATGTTTAAATAACCTCCGGTATTTATTTGGATCCTGGGATTTTTCTTGTCAAATGTTTTTGTAGAGTATACCGCAAGAAAAATAATTAAAAGGCATAAGCAGAGCTTTGCGATACTCAGGCCTTAATTAATTAATATCAATAATATTAATTAATTAATTATTACCTACATGTCCGTAATACGTTTTTTTATGTGTAAAGTTGCCAAACGAGCAGACGGTTCACCTGATGTAAAGTGAATACCGCCACCCATGAACATCTGCTACACCCGAGGGTTGCAGATGCGATGACAACCTTTTGAAAATTGGGCTCCGGCCACCTCACTCTCCAGGCGAAACGCGAAAGTATTATACTTCCACTTGACGCCGGTCTTCTGTGAGGTCGTGGTACTTACCCGGACGAGCCTGCCCTTTAGTGTAACTGCCGAGGCTGCTGCGTGGCCCTACCACCGAATTGACTTGTAACACTGACGGTTATGTAAATAGATCTCTGTACCGAGGAGGCCTTTGGATCAGTTGGACATATAAAGGCAATATTGCCTATTTCACAACTAAACCTACCTAAGTAACTACCTAGTTAGGTTTAGATGTGGAAGGGCCTTGCAACCGTAGTCGCTGTTGCATGCAATGGGCAGGTCCCACAGGGGAAGTATATGAAGAATATGACCATGACGTCACAGAAGCCCGGCGTAAGGTGAAAGATACTTTTGCGTTTCGTCTGGAGATTTTTTTTCTGTTGATTAGGGAATTTCATTACCGTAACCGAATTTTATGAATCATAAAAGTCAGCTTTAAGTAATTAAAATCTTTCAACAATATCAGGTAGATCTAACTTAAGTTGTCTCTCTTTACTTTTCTTTATTAAGAACTGGCTTGTCCCAGCCTTAGTATTTTTGTGGCCATGGTAATCATTATTTTTGTAGAAAAGAAACAATAGATCAATGTTTTTAGACGAAGATAAATGTTGATTTAGGCAAATTGTATAATATTTGATAAATATTTAGTTTCAAAATATATAAGACGTTTTCATTAT
This sequence comes from Iphiclides podalirius, assembly GCA_933534255.1. Lineage (NCBI taxonomy): Eukaryota > Metazoa > Arthropoda > Insecta > Lepidoptera > Papilionidae > Iphiclides > Iphiclides podalirius. Next base: position 14,299,301 of record OW152824.1, on the reverse strand, counting down.
TAATTGAATGTTGGTCAGTTGTTTTATCTAGTGGAAAATTATTATGTTAAAATTATGAAAACCAAATTCGAGAGTTAAACCAGTTCGGGCGTAATTGAGTTATATCCACTTAGCCGTTAAATACCGCAGGCTAAATCCGCTGTTAAGCAATGAAGAATACCAGTAACAATATTTAGCAAACATTTGGTAAATATTGTAGGGGTTGGTTAATTATTGAGGTTATATAACATTGTTGCCAAAACTTACGGCGTATATTTGTTGATATAAGACTTTACTAGTAGGCCACACAGTTTCGGCTGTTGCACCAATGGGCAGGTCCATCTGGAAAGTACCAAAACCTCACAGAAGAGCAGCGTGAAGTGGAAGTGTGATACTGCGTTTCGTGTGGTGAGTGAGGTAGCCGGGGCCCACTTTATTATGATGGCAACGCATCTGCTGTTGCAAATGTCCATGGGCGGAGGTAATCACATCAGGTGAACCGACAGCTCCCTTGCCACCTTTCACATAAAAAATAAATAAAAGAAATATATTCTTTCGTATACTACGGCCATGTATGAAATTAAATTCATTTTTAAGTTACTTTTAGTGGATATCTTAATGGTCTTGACTTTGGATCTGTATTTTTTATTAATTTTTGATTTTCTTTCACTAGTTAGCAATACATGAAAATACTACTTCGGACTCAATTCTGTTACGCGGCTTTTTGTGGCTCAATTTTGGGGCTGAAATTAAAACGGCACTGTTGTATTAAATCGAGCGGTCGGTCCTATCCGAAACGAGCAAAACTGCTGACTGGTGACCCATAAAGATAAGCGAGTTGGAAATTGCAAAAGGGAAAAGAACATTAGTATTACTTTTCAAAGAGAATTTCGTAACCGAGTTAGCAGTTTACCAGATAAAAGGGCTCCATCCTGGATGTGTATAATGAGATTGCAGACTGCCAACTTATATTAGAGTAGGTCTCTATTATTAATCAGCCTCGTGGTCCTGGGCTCATAGTGTAGGGGTTCGGTAGTTTCTGCTTGTCGTAAAAAGCGACTCACGAAATACTAGAGATGAGTTCACATTAGTATAGATGAGAAGAGCACCTGGTTTTCCATTTTAGAACACAGTACTTCGATCTTTCCATTCTGTAATAAATGAATAAATAAATATTTTCGGACATATTTTTAAACAATGTTCTCTAGTTTGCGGTGGTAGGGCCAGGCAACACTGTTGCACGAATGGGCAGATCCGTCTGGTAAAGTACCACGACCTCACAGAAGACCGGCGTAAAGTAGAAGTGTTACACTTCTGCGTTTCTTCTGGTGAGTGAGGTAGCCGGGGCCCACATTATTTAAAGGTGGCAACGCATTTGCAACCGTACAAGTGTTACAAATGTCCATGGGCGGCGGTTATCACTTAACATCAGGTGAACCGCCAGCTCGTTTGCCACTTTCTCACATAAAAAAAAACGTCAAAAATTCAGCAACGCTACAAAACTGTTGAATACTCTTTTCGTTTGTAAATAAACACATGTTATATGTATATAAACACCGAGACACTGGAAAACCCTGTGTTCATCATATTTTTCAAGTAGTGGGGATCGAACCCACACCCTCTGGTGCAGGAGGCAGGGTCACTACTCCCCACGCCAATTAGGTGGACGAACTGCTGAGTTGTATTGCTGTAAGGTGGCGTGGAAATTTCGTACTTCCACGAAGCATGCTCTTTATGAAGCAGTTCAAAGATCGCACTGGTGCATTCTGTAAACTCTGGATGACCTTCCAACATATTGAGTAGATGGGTACCCCATCGAAGAGTTTTTGATAGGTAATAAACGGACGTATGCTATCTTCCCCAGAGAGACTACTTCAACGTTTCTTTTCGATACCGGAAAAAAATTCAGATTGACAATCTTTATTGTTTTTAGGGTTCCGTATCCCTGAAGGTAAAAAAAGGAACCCTTATAAGATCACTCTCTTGTTCGTCTGTCAAACTTTCCGTGTTCCACCACCGATTTCCTCAGGAACAGTTGAATACCAGATACTGATTTTAATACACCTTATTAGGTGCTTAAAAATCAAGGTCCCACGTCCCGTTCAACACGATTAAAAAATATGGGCAAACTTAGGTTTTCGCGAAAACTTGTAAATATCAAAATTTACCTTGATTTTAATTTTTCGGAATTTTTCCTTTACTTGTGTTCATGGTTCGACCATTAAAGCTGGAAAGGGTACGAAAAATCGGGAATATCAAAATAAGAACGCGAAAAAATCCGTAAACTAGTTTCATTTAAAATGATAGCAATTTTATTATGGCGGTATAATCGGTAGGTACGGAACCCTCGGCGCACGAGTTCGACTCGCACTTGACCGCTTTTTTTGTTAGCTTGTTTCACAGTCTTTATTATCATCTATTAAAATTTTTCTGTTAAGGACCTATCTTCATAGCATCTTCATCTTCATTAAATATATTTACGATATCACAAAAAAATTTTCAACGTACGTTGAATGTATGATTTTTACATACATTTTTTTGACATGTGATATACCGCAGGTCAAAAAATAACTGCGTTATCTTTTTTGTGTACTTTCAGAATACGAATCGGAAAACTCTCGGTATCGTAAAATTATTTTATTACCTTATGTTTTATTTCTCCTCCTTGGAAGAGACTGTGCGTATGCGAACGATAATAAAATCTTAGGTTATATAAAACAAACGAGAAGCATAAAATTCTTTCTTTTCCAGCGTTATACGACGGATATTTTGGATCATACTTTTTCGCGATAACACGCCATTTTTAAAGGGTTATAATCTCTTTGTTTCTGAAGTTATTTTTTAACTTTCTTACAACTGTTTTAAGCTTGTTGAAAAACTGACAAGTAATTATTCAGCGATTAACTGCTAGCGTTCCTGTCGCGTGGAATTAAAATCTTGGATAAAGTTTAATTTAGATAGTTATCAATATTGTAGATATTTGTTGTTCAATGAAATAGGGTAACGTCACAAGTATGTTATGTAACATTTAACAATATCAGTTAAACCTTCCAACAATAATGAGAATCCTTTATAACTAAGCACTGAAATATTTAATATTACCCACAGAGTAAGTTACGTCTGGGCTCATACAGAATACAGCTGAAGTTCGAATATATCGCTTATACAATATTTGACAAACCTACTTCGAGTGTTTTCACGTTATTAATTCAACGAATTGGAATAGTAGCTTTGTTTGAAACTCGCAGATTCATTGGTGCCCTTAGCGGTTGCGCAGGTACCAATGAAGCACTGTATCAACTTTTTCAATAAATACATTCTAAACTAAATGATCTTTTAATAATGATGATGCATATGTAGAGAGATAGATATATTTCATCAAAACTTGTCATTATTTTTAAAAACTATTAAGTCCTCTAAGAACATTGGTCTGCTTCTTTGTTATAAGTAAATTAGTAACTATAACTATAATTTATTACATACATTATTAAAATTGCATGTTGTGCTCGGTTGTTATTGAAATGCAAGTTTAGTAATATGTATTAGTCTGTAATAATTTAGTCATGTTAGAATTTGTATTTTGTAACCGTGCCAAATAAATAAATAAATAAATAAATATGTATAACTGCGCGGCGTTAAAAAATTGTTTACTTTATATAACAGTACCTGGAGGACCGAGCTTTCCCCGTTTTTTTTTTTTTGGTAATCGTGTGTTTTGGAAATTAGATTTAGATACAAATTACTGAGTAATGAAATATGCATAATATTTTTCGATCTTACCGACGTAATAATAAAAATGTACGAAGAAACAAAATCAGAAAAGAAAGAACTTTATAAAATAGGGGAAAAAATAAAAAAATCATCTGGATCGACAAAAATAAAAAATAAAGAAAGCAATGATCTGGTATAGAAAAAAAAGTAAAAGAAATAAGTGTGTAAAAATCGCTGGAGCCGTTTCCGAGATTCCGATTATATATATATATATACAAGAATTGCTCGTTTAAAGGATAATATATATATATATATATATATAACTGAATGTGACGGATGATATAGAACGTATGATACAGAAAGAGATAGCAGTCTAAGGGATTGCAATCTAATTACACAAATTGGTGTAATTTGAGTACGTCCGTTTCGGTGCGCTTGTATCATATCAAAAATCAAAATCAAAAATATTCACATAGACGCTTGCGCGTTCTTATGAAACTTCAACATTTTACTTAAAAATTAATACGTTCGTAAGTAAGCTACCACCGGTTCGGAAAGCAGTTTCTGTTGAGAGGAAACCGGCAAGAAACGCAACAGTTGCTCTTTTTTAAAACGATTAGCTTACAATATAATAGGATAGGTATAAATCTTACTTTAGCCTACGTGAGTATCAACAGTAATAACACCAAACATTGGCGTCGTCGAGATATTCCGCAATGGTATAATACGCCTTAGCCATAAGTTGACCTTTAATTTTGCGTTTAAATTGATCTAGTGGCAGATTTAATATCGACTGTGGGATTTTATTATACATGCGCACACTTTGCCCCATGAACGATCTATTACTACTTTATTCTACTGTTTGTAGACACTTTTTGTAGACGAAACAATGGCGTAATTAATTTGTCCTTATTTCTAGTATTAAGAATCTATCACTATTCTTTAGGTAACAATTAAGATTATGTCTAACATACAAAATATTACAATAAAATATATTGGGACGCAACAGTGAGTATATTAATCTTTTTAAAAAGATCTCTGAGTGTATTCCGGGCTCCGATGTTATAGATTGCTCTCTCATATTTCTGTATATCTACCTCATATTTGTATATATCATTGCCTAAACTACGTATTTAATTTTTAAGTACCACTTATTTCGTTGAATTGAATTGTTTATTATTGAAATTGGGATTTGATTGTGCGTTCGCAGGAATATGCAGAAGGCGATGGACTCATATATATGTATAGAACTGATAAACGATGGGGAAGAAAGGTTCTCGAGTGGCAGTCTCGTACTGGCCATCGCAGTGTGGGACGACCCCCCCACTAGATGGAGTGACGACCTGTGCAAAGGTGCGCGAAGTGGATGCAGTCTGTGGGGGAGGCCTATGTTCAGCAGTGGACTCAAACGGGCTGAAATGATGATGATGATGTCCATTCATAACCTGCAATATGTAAATAATCAATGTGGTTTTAAAAATTACAGATTTCCCTCCACCTCTCATTTATAATAATACTAATTTTATAAATTAGAGGAATATTAATACTATACTTACTATACTAATATTATAAATGCGAAAATAACTCTGTCTGTCTGTCTCGCTTTCACGCCAAAACTGCAGAATCGATTTAAATTAATTTTGGTACACAGAAAGCCTAGAGCCTGAGAAAGGACATAGGATATTTTTTAATTGAAAAAAACTTTTATATATATATATATATATATATATATATATATATATATATTTCTTTTTTAAAGAAAGATATTTACTTAAGGGCTTCAACGAAAAGCGGCGAAAAGCTAGTTTATAATAAAACTTCAAAATAAGCTTCGATTTACGTAAGTCGCCCTTTTATTATCCCTTAAGCCTGCCTCAAAGGCTTTACAACCAATCAGAACTCATTCGTTCGTAAACGTGTATTGTCTAGATCCGAAACAAATAATCCTCAAGGGCAGATATTACGTTTTCTGCTTCGTTCACTTAACATTTACGTATTTTTTATGTATTTTTCTTTATAGGAGTAGCATTTACATGTTCTACGCTTACATGATCCGTTTATATTTTCAGTAAATTTTCGATTTGTTGTAATAATTTCAATGAAAATAAAAAGTGTGAGTTGGACTGGCGCACGGAGGGTTCCGTACCATTATCTATAAAAACGGTAAATCATGTTTGATGTATGGGAGCCCTATTTAACTATTTTTTATTCCTTTTTTTTGGATTTGTTGTCATCACGGCAACAGAAATACGTCATCTGTGAAAATTTTAACTGTCTGACTTTCGCGGTCATGAGAAAAAGATTGGTGAAAGACGGACGGACAGACAGACAGCGAAGTCTTAGTAACAGGGTTAAGTTTTACCCTTTTTACGAAACCTAAAAATGAAACTTAAATAAATATGATAATGATTATTGGACTGTTGTCTCGATTGTCAACATCTCGTTTTGTCAGTATTGAAATATTCTGAAATATTCTCTCGTTGGGGACACATCTGAGTATTACCGCACAGTGCCATTGGCTCCGCATGGCGTTTTTTGCTACCATTACGAATAAATAGTGATGTTAACGAGCAAGGGTTGCTACACACACGAGCGGGCCGGTATTGTCTGTTCGGCAGTATTTGTCGAAGAACAGAGCCGACCCAAACAATTACTGCACGCGTTCGACTTCAACCGGCTTGTGCCGATCGAGCAGTTCCTTCTGGTGGAGGCATTTTTTTATGGGAAAAAAGCGGCAATCGAGCAGGAAGCTCACCTGACGGTAAGTAATCACCGCCGTCCATGGACACCTGCAACACCAGAGGGCTCACAAATGCGTTGCCGGCCTTTTAGGAAAGAGTATGCTCTCTTCTTGCGTCATTCGATACGGCAGTATTTGCGGCTGCCGAGTAATTTGTGGTTGCCGAACATCATCTGCCGTTTAATGCCGGCTAGCTTATATGTGTTACAAACCTCAGATAATGATAACAAAGTGACCGAAAGATTTTAAACTTGTTTTCCTTGTGCAAATTCATTTAGAATCTACGTCTACGTATATTGCTTTGACTAACACTTTTTTTCTGGCAGCATAATTGAATAATAAAAACTGTCCAAGTGCGAGTCGGAGTCGCGCGCGAAGGGTTCCGTACCATTATATAAAACGGCAAAAAATTATTAAATATTTTTTATTCTGTTTTTTTAGTATTTGTTATTGTAGCGGCAACAGAAATAAATCATGTGTGAAAATTTCAACTGTTCAATTATCACGTTTCATGAGATACGGCTTGACAGACGGACAGACATACAAACAGACAGTCAGCGGAGTCTTTGAAATACGTTTTGAGTGTTTTACCCTTTGGGCGAAGAACCCTAAAAATGTCTCCTTTTGTTATTTGTGAGTAACGTGTTATTCAGTCTGTATTCGTATGGTCTTTGAGAAAACTTTTTGAATCGCTAATTGGGCTAGATCGATATTTCTATATCGAATCCAAAATTCCAATTTCAATATTTCATTTAAGAGAAGGAAGGAAGAAGGAGAGGAAGTGACGACCCTCCACGTTGGGTATGCCCATGCGTTATATATATGGGTACCTACCACCCGTGTCATCTTTTTTTTTTTAGTTTTTTTTTGTTTACGTGGGGGAAATGCCTACGCATACCGCCCTCGCGGGGGCAAGAGCGGATTATGTCGGACTCGCACCGACTAAAACCCCCACCATGTACCTAGGCGCATATCGGCAGGGTCACGGAAACGCTTTCGCATACTTCCGTGACCCAAAAAATATGTCCTTGAAAAATATGTGCCAAACTGAAAACTTTATTTTGAAAAAAAAAAAAAATATTCTTTTTAGACGAAAAATAAGTTCGATAAAAGTTTAATTGAATTCATTGATAGTGTCAAAATATTTTTTTTAATATTTTACAAACGAAGTTGTGTGTCGAACACGTGATTTTTTTTTATGCGAAAAGTTTTCAAACGAGCAGACGGTTCACCTGATGTTAAGTGAATACCGACGCCCACGGACATCTGCCATATCCGAGGATTACAGATGCGATGACAACCTTTTGAAAATTGGGCTCCGGCTACCTCACTTACCAGACGAAACGCGATAGTATTTGTCATACTTCCACTTTACGCTGGTCTCCTGCGAGGTCGTGGTACTCACCCGGACGGGCCTGCCCGTTCGTGCAACAGCCGTTAAACAATTAAGATAATTATCCGATTCATCATAGGTTGATTCACATCCTTTGATTATTCAGTTCATAGGTTGATTCGAATACCACTAATACTAATAATAAAATTACTCTGTACCTATGGGTACAAAGAAATTAGATAACAGTGCATCGGGTTAGCAGGCATAATAAAGTAGTGGTATCACGTTTATCATAATTACTACAGGGTCATAGATCAAAGAAATCTGTAACGTCGAACACAAATTTTCTTTTTTTATGATACATCATTTCAAGCTTCATAGCAGACGAAGCTGAGTCTGTATGGTAAAACATTTTTATTTCTATCGAAGTTCCTAATAGTTCATCACATGTCATCATCATCTTTCTGTCCTTATCCTACCTAGATGGTGTCGGCACAGCACGTGAATTTTTTTTATGTAAAAAAGTGGCAAACGCGCTGGCGGATCACCTGATGTTAAGTAATAACCGCCGCCCATGGACATTTGCAACACCCGTAGGGTTGCAAATGCGTTGCTACCTTTAAATAAAGTGGGCCCCGGCTACCTCACTCACCAGACGAAAGGCAAAAGTGTAATACTTCTACTTTACGCCGGTCTTCTGTGAGATCATGGTAATTACCCGGACGGACCTGCCCATTGGTGCAACAGTGAAAGCGTGGCCCTACCACTAAAACATAAAAAAATCTAAAGAATCATGTTGTAAGCGGGTTTGGACATGTTTTTTACGACCGGCATGGTGCCTAACATCAACCCTCCTTGGAAAACAGACACCTAGATCCGGAACAATTATCTTTGTGCCACAAAAATAATTATACCGTGTGGAAATCGAACCCACGACCCCCGATGCCGAAGCCAATAGCGTCACCGAGTCAGCTCACCAAATGTAACCCTTTAATTGTCCACGTGAAATGTATGTTTGTAAAACGTCCCATAAAGTAAGGGCAAATAAAATTAAAAAATCGTTAGAACGTTAAGGTTTACTGACACGATTAATTCAACAGCCAAGTTTTGACAAACGATAAGAAATAATGGGATAAACCCAACAGTCATCTAGAGAGAACTGTTGATATTCTGTCAAATTACTAACTTTTTGTCTTATTTTCAACTCAATAAAAAAATATACCGGAACATTCGCAAAAATGTAGTACCTATTTTAGTGCAAATGAAATTAAAACAAATAGGCGAACCAATGTAGCAAATGTTCACTGCAAACGATGCTTTGTGTGTAGAGTGAAACAGACTGTAGACAATAATTGAATTCAGTCATTCATAGTACCGGGTTAATTGTGCTGTTTCAGAGGCTTGCTGAAGCAAGTAATTGTAGCACGACCATAGCCTTTGGCTTAATGATGAATATTAATGTAAATTTTGTATCGTCAGTTGACAAGTCATCTTGCTCTATAACCATAATGTAACCATTTAATTTTCTTTTTCTGTAATTTGTGTAAACATTTTCATACTAATTTTTAGGGTTCCGTACCCAAAGGATAAAACGGGACCCTATTACTAAGTCACCGCTGTCTGTCTGTCTGTCTGTCCGTCTGTCACCAGGCTGTATCTCATGAACCGTGATAGATTAGAAATCTTCACAGATGATGTATTTCTGTTGCCGCTATAACAACAAACACTAAAAAACAGAATAAAAAATATTTAAGTTGGGCTCCCACACAAAAGATATGATTTTTTTTGCCGTTTTTTATAGATAATGGTACGGAACGTAACGAACGTACGTAAAAACATTAACGTTCAATTTCAAAATGGAATTTTAAGTCAACGATCAACAAAAAGGGTTATAACCTATAAAGAATTTTAGTTGTATATAAAATATATATAAAGATGAGGTTGGAATTGTCAACGACATAAGAGGCTTATTAAATTTCGTCGGTAAGAAAACAAAGAAACCATATGAAAAAGTAGGCTAATGGTAGAGTGCAAAGAAAACATGCCTAAAATAACTCTTCCAGCATTTATAACGAACGTGTAATATATTTTTTCAAAGAAGATGAAGAACGATGAAATAATAATTCATGTAATAATATGATGAAATCCATATATTAATAACTTTGTACCCTTTTTACCCCTTTTTACGAAACGACGGAGGAGTTGGATATTTCCCACACTTATTGTTTATACAGTATGAAATTGTTGAATTGAATACTCTGTTGACCTATTACTTCGTTTGTGAGTTTTTATTATTTTTCCCGTTTCCCTTCCTATTTCCCTTTTTATTTGCAATAAAAACACATTGTAATCTGACCACTAAATATTTTTACTCAGTGCTAACTGGATTTCCGCATTTACATAAATCATTTTAATTGACGTAACTTTAGTCTTAATGTAACTAGTACCATGTATATAGACTTAGTTTAAAAGGATGCTCATTATTTCAATTTCTCTCTGTATAGAGAAGGAGTGCAGAATGCTTCTATGTTTTTTAATTATGCATAAAAAATTCATTAAATCAATAAAAAAAACATTTCACACACTAACTAATGTATATTTATGGTTGAATTTCAACCACCAGGCGACCACTAGAAATATATTAATATGAAACGCTTCAGCTGAAATATCTACTCAGAGGGATATGATTCTATGAAATGTACAACTAGGATCGATGGATTGATATAAAATTGTTGGACCAATTGAGTTCGGGTTTCTAACTTGGCATAAAAGAGGCGGATCTGTTCTGAAGTAGGCTGATTCTACTTCTTTATAAGTTTTCGATTCCCTGATGATTTATGATGCTTATAAAAATAATATCAGGATTGAGTTGTAGAAAAAAAGATTTAGGTATTTTCCATTGAATCTGGTGTAAGTCCGATCGGATAATGCATATTGTGGCGAGAGGCGTATGTTCTGATACTGGCAAAATTAGGATTCTTATCAACTAACACAAACTAATCAAGTGAAACACTTGCTCCCTTGACAACTTTTTACATAAAAAAAAACAGTGGCTCTTGATCCGAGTATTAAATGTAAATAATGTTTTGTAAGTTTATTAAAGCATCAATGATTTTTTTTTGAGCATATAAAATAAAATGATGAATTGATGACTCCGTGGCGTGGTTGCCAAGTTATTGGCTTCACCACAATTCTATTCGAGTTCATTAAGATTGTTCACCACAGCTCGATTCCCACGTGGGACATCTATTTATGACCCACAGGTAGTTGTTTTGGATTTGGGTGTTTGTCCAAGTGAAATTTACCTGTGTAAAACGTCCTTACAACGCAAGGTAATGTTATACTATCGTAAAGGCAACGTTTATTAAATAGCAAAAGCAAATCCTTTTAAAATGTTCACCTTAACATTGAGGCGTAATATTAAATTCATCAACTTTGGTTTCAAGGGAATTAATCTGAAAATTTCATTTCAGAACCGCTGAAAAGGTATTCGTGAAGCGTTTATTTTTCTTTTTGTGAATTTTTTTGATATGAATCTTAATAAATACTCGTTTTAATTAAGAAAGTATAAATAAGAGTAAGGTAACTCGTGAGATAAAAGCTTTCGACTTTTTTTACATTTTAGAACGCCAATATAGATAGAATTTTATTATAATATTAAGATATTCAACAAACTATCCCAAAAAAATTTTAAATCTATGATTTTTCCTACTGAGATGACTTTTTAATAACAATTACTTCTTTTAATAAAGTTCGTATAATGTCATTTTTTATGTGAAGATAAGTTGTCAAGTGAGCAGGCAGTTCACCTGACGTTAAGTGAATATCGCTCATGGACATCTGCAACATCTGAGGACTTACCAATAAAAAGAAACCAAGGTGGCAAGTCGTCCTCCCTATAAGGTTTTCACTGAATGGATTAACCTTCAGTTAGCATAGCAAGTAAAAAAGTGAAGTAACAGCTTACATATGTCCCACTGTTGGGCAAAGAATTCCTCTATACAGAGGTTACTAGGGCCTACTCCACCACGCTACCCCACCGCAAATTGTAAATATCTTGGAAATGTTATTTTTATTATTATTGTTTCAAAAATATCTTGTGTTTCCTCACGAAGTTTTCTTTCACCGCTGAACGCGTGATCATTTAGCACTTAATTGTAATTCACCCATTGATGATGAAAATTCGATTGGCGGGGGGAACGGTGACGCTGCCTCTCGCACCAGAGGGTATGGGTTCGATCCCACTACTGAAAAAGTGTTGTGTGATAGAACATAGTGTTTTTCCAGTGTCTGGGTGTTCATATATGTATGATATGTATTTATATACAATAAAAATATTTATTTCTTTACTTTTTTCTATTGCTGCCTGTATCAGGATTGCAACTCAAGTTGCTTGAGAACCTACATTAAAGTAAAATAACACTTAGTTATCCAGGCTGTTAAACTATAAATTTTAATACAAAAAATTAAATTACATAAACTAAATACAATTACGTAAAAACTAACTACTTTTGCCTGCAGTTTTCTTAATTAACAACACCAGAGCAACAGAAACAGCACTATGCAAATATTTTTAACTTACTTTATAAATACCTTAACTAAAGTTAAGATAACTCAGTGTCTGCGAGCTCGATATTCTCGGTCAATCAATATACTCGGTTTGTCACGTGCTCAGCGGTGAAGAAAAACGTCGTGAGGAAACCTATATATTTTCTAAATAATAACAAAAAATATGTTTTGAAGATATTTGAAGACCGCCAATCCGCAGCAGGACCGTGTGGTGGACTGCGTTCTAATACCATCTGTACAGAAGAGGCTTTTGGCCAGCAGTGGGACATGAGTATACAGGTAGATTAAGGCATTACTTTACTTTAATTTAGAAATAAAATTTGTCACGATTTAATCGAGGTGACTTTTGGCCCAATGGTAGAGATAGTAGAATGGGATTATAAACAAATAAGTTCAAAAGTTTATTCTTATCTGAATTGATAATAAAGTCAGATACTTAATAAAGATGAGTCAGTTTATACAGCATTCAACGTAATTGAAATGCAAGTTTTCATTATAAATGTAATTCAGTATTTGCAACTCATTCTTGGTTAAATCAAAGCGTCAGTCTTGGCACCATGCCAAAAACTAGAGCTTGGTTCAAGATTTTTATCAGCTCTGAACGGTGAAGTTTTGATGGAAATTTCCCTCGGGGGCGCCATAAATCCAAAACCGTATATTGATCCATATAAAGTAGACGAGTGCACGGAACAACAAATTTTCATCAAACTGGAAACAAGTAGAAAACCTGCCACTCTATATCGGACACGAATTGGATACGGTGAGGGTTAAGAGAAGAAAAACAAATACTCTCAATGGTATTCACGCTTCTGAGACCCCAATCAAAATTACATATCGTATTTTGAGAGCACTGCTTTATAGAGTTTGACGAATGTATTAATTTTATACTTATTTTAATTAAAAAGTCTAAATTGGGGAATTTTCTCTAAATTTTACTTTTTATTTGGTTGTTTGCATACACTATATCGATGTTGAGGCTGAAATCACTTCTTTCACTTCTTAGAAGTCGAAAGAAATGTAATACATAAGCGCAAAACTTAATAACCAATAGAGTTATATATTTTATTCGGAATAATAAGAAAAGTTAATGCGAAAATAACTGGTTCTATTTTTACTAACCATCGAAATATAGTTTATATTTGTACTCTTTTTTGGAAGAAAAAGCTTTTTTACGGTAATCCTTGATGTAATAAAATGGGCTCAGTATTGTGCGTTTTAATCAAGGTTTGATATTTTACATTTTTATTTAATAGTGCAGGAATTACTAATTTATAAGTTAAAGCAGTGTCAAAAAGAGGTAAATAAGTACATGCAATATCATATATCAAACAATGCTGTCTTAAGTAACGAATCTTTAAACAGTCAGGCAATACCTCAAATGACATTTTATAGAACAGACTTTTAGGATTATATGCAACAAAAAGTTAGGACTGAAAACAAGAAGAAATTGCTGAGTTTCTGTGTTCTACATAAATAGCTCAATAACAAAATTTTTAATGTAGATAATTCTTTATATATATAAAAGCTTGACATATGCATTCCTCTATATATTATATAACGATATATTCAAATAAAAAAATAAGAGAGTAAATCTGACTATTTACCTTATGATAAACATAAATTTGTTTTTATAGTTATCATAATATAAATAGTCCATAACTATTAAAAAAATATACAGTACCGTTTACGTAGCCATTTCGTAGATATAGGCGTAGCGGCCACGTAGCAGTTCTATTACCTAAACCAAATAATATTTCTCCTTACACGAATAATATTATTAATAAAATGAACCGTTATGGGGCTATTTAAAATATATATTCACATTTTAAATCCTGAATCGATCCTGATTTTCAAGGATGCTATGATACATATATTATATTATAATTCACGTATTATTACTTATAATGTACTTTATTTCAACAATAATCAGTTTTAAAAGCGAATCGGGAAATTAACTCTTGCAAGTAGATTTCATTATTTAATACGCTAAAAATATATTAATGAATATAATATTGTTTATTTAATTTCTCCTATCTATCTGGTGATGTCCAGAAAGTAATAATATTTTTGGAACATCATCAAGAAAATCTTTACATGTGCCATTTGCTATTGAAACGTTAGGTCCGTGGGGTCACCGCACATCAAAATTTTTTAAAAGTTTATGTCCTAGGCTTAACACCGCGGCTGGTGACAAGAGAGCTGGTTCTTTTCTCGCTCAAAGGTCAAGCATAACTATTCAGCGAGGAAATGCAGCTAGCGTTCTTGGCACCTTGCCGCGTGGATTAGGTTTATTTGATATTAAAATGTAATTGGATATCAAAGAGCTTTTTCGAAATTATCTTATCATCAGTCTTCAAAATTTTAAGCACAATTCTTTGAAAAGTATTTGTTAATTGAAATGAAAAATTTCGCATAACCTTTTCAAGAGATTTGTTATCTATAAAGAAAACATCTGATTTTATTTGGGAATAATTAAACTTTAAAAAGATTGGAGTAAATCGTAGTCGTTTTAAATTAAAAACGAAGGTAAAATAATTATTTTGCTGGCAATATTCTATTTTCTACTGGCATACGAATTAAATAGGAATGTTAACTGTTTATATAATATTCCAATATCATGAAGAGGATATAGATATTTTGTGCACTCAAAATTCCCGATTTAAAGCTTGTATATTTAAGCATTTAAGTCTAATAAAATAATTGTCAATAGGAAAAGATACATGTCCCTGCTGGTCTTAGGCCTTTTTTGTATCAGGGCATACTAGACATGTACTTCGGATTGCGGACTTCACACATCTTTTAAAAATATTGTTTTTGTCATTATTTCTAAAATATCCAAGATTCCGGACGATATTTTCCTTCACTGTTGAGCACGTGATAAATCAGCACTTAAAATTAACAACTTCATTGGGGCCGATAAAGGGGACTGAACTCAGGCCGCTCGAGTATATTAAATTAAAGGCGAGCGCCTGGACACATTTCTTTATATCTATCACAGCTCTTTAAATTAACGATATTTTCCTTCTGTAGCAGATATTCATGCCTATCTAACTTTTACCTGAGAAAATATCATTACACTTTCGATAATTTCTTCATATAAAATAAAACAAAATAGTAATATGTATCAAGAAGAAGATTAAATCTATTCTAAGAATAAGCCT
This sequence comes from Iphiclides podalirius, assembly GCA_933534255.1. Classification (NCBI taxonomy): domain Eukaryota; kingdom Metazoa; phylum Arthropoda; class Insecta; order Lepidoptera; family Papilionidae; genus Iphiclides; species Iphiclides podalirius. The sequence continues at coordinate 14,283,808 of OW152824.1, read as the reverse complement.
AATTTTTTAATCATCTTTGTATCTGAGTGAGGATTGCAATATGTTACACAGTGCGAGCGCCAAATGTCTGAGTTATTACATCTTGGGCGCTCTTGACGGAAATGTAATAAAAATTACACCGCACGGCAGAGTCGAGGGTGTCGAGGCGGCGGCAGCGAGCAAATTGGATTTGATACAAGGGATTTACGGTGGGAACCTAACAATATTGTTGATTCGCAGCTATACGATTTACCAGCGGTTACGTGATCGTTTTCTAATGAGACGAGACGGAAAAACTTCGTGAATATCTTGAGTTTAAACATCTAGTAAAAAAAACATCGTTATTTGATACAAGTCAATTTTTTTTCTAACCATAAACAAAACCTACTTCAAACACCTCCCTCTGCATTCATTTTATAATTGACTTTCAGGAGTTCCCTACGCATCTCCGGAGTCCAGTTCAATACCAATTAAATTAATATGGGACCACATGGGAACCAGCTTTCAAACAAAAAAAGAATCATCAAAATCGGTTCCTTCCAGTCGAAAGTTCTGAGGTAACAAACATAAAAAAAATACAGTCGAATCGAGAACCTCGACCGTTTTTGAAGTCGATGGAAAATACTTAAGTTTGTTCTAATAAAGTAAGAAATTTTCTGCAAATCTTCGATCCAAACGAAAACAAATTGGGACAAACACATTAGAGATGCTGTAGAGATTGCTTTGTTGTGACAAGCAAAAAAAAAAGTAGGTCAAGCAGTCTCAAGGGTCTACGCGGTTCATTTGATTAAGTCACGTCCAGCGTTATTAGGGAAATGGATCACGAGCCACGGTCTCGTTTCAGCCTCAGGTGTATTCGAAATGTGCGTTCTTACCAGAACTGTATGGTGTACTAGGCTGTTAGCATGCGAGTAGTACATAGTATTTGTTTTTGTTTCCCTATCCCTATCATCTGCTAGACAAGCGATGTACTCGAACGGGACGCCCCATTTTTTATGCCAGAAGGTGGCAAGTGAGCTGATGGTTCACCTGATGCCAAGTGACAATCGTTGCCCATGGACATCTGTAGCACCGGTTTTCAAAAGCATATCCGCTTTTGTAAAGTGAGCCCGGCCGGTTACCTTACTTACCAGAAGAAACGAAGAACTTGTCAATCCTCTCCGCCACTTCGTTTAGGGTGGGAGTGATCGCAATTGAGCTTTAGCAGGTTGGTGCGCATTTTTTTTTATGTGAAAAATTGTAAAACGAGCAGTCGTTTCACTTGATGGTGAGTGAATAATGCCGCCCATGGACATCTGCTACACCCGAGGGTTACAGATGCGTTGACAACCTTTTGAAAATTGGGCTCCGGCCACCTCACTCACCAGACGAAACGCGAAAGTATTTGTTATACTTCCACTTTACGCTGGTCTTCTGTGATGTCGTGGTACTCCCCCGGATGGACCATTATCAGAAATGGTATATATAATTATCACATCGGTGCGGCTCTTGTCAAAAGAATAGGGATATTAAGACGAGTTGGGTAAGGGAGGGCCGAGTTGGGTGATGGACGAATTGCTTTTAATACAAAGGATAAATTTAGGATCCCACCAACGACCTTAAT